>CAJNSZ010000004.1:2825277-3166490 GCA_905329745.1 Rotaria sp. Silwood2 | reverse complement strand
TTCTTTTTTTTTTTTTTTTGTTGTCCTACGTAAAAAGAGAGCTATTGGAGTGGTGGGGGTGGTGTGGGGGGGGGGAGGGGGGAGGGGGGGGGGGGGGGGGGGGGGCGCAATGTTGCTATTCTTTAGACGTACCTCTTCGGTATCATGCTTACTTTCCCTCTCATGATGGTAGAAAGTCGACGTAAATGCAATACTACTCCTGTTTCCTTCGTCTAATAACTTAGCACAATAGATGTGCTCCCCTTTTCTGTAACTCAAATGTCTGATTGACTAAGAAAAATCAACATCTTCCGTGTTCGATCATCGCTATCACGGCATTTTCTCTAAAGCCGTACGTAGTGTCCAGTATACAGATATTCAATTCCAGTAAAAATCATTCCATTGGGTCGAGAGGTATTCGAAAGAGAAGACTTTACTGTAGTATAAATTTGAGTTTTTCTTTATTTTAGAAATAAATTCATTACTGATGTGTTTTTTACCTGGTTAAAAATCCTAAATCTAATAAACGATCAGCTTCATCCAAAATGAGTATTTCCTAATAAACAAAAATAAATGAATTTCAATATAATTAATTAATTTTTATAAACTTACAAGACTTTTAAGATTTGAAATAAGATTAAATGAATTATTTTTTATTTTAAGTAATTCTTCAAGACGACCTGGTGTTACAATGACAATAGTTCCACCATTCTTTTGAAATTGTTCTACATCATATTCATGTTTAGTACCACCAACAAATAGAATACATGAAAAATGTTTTTGATCATCAAATGATTGAATAATTTCATTTGTTATGTCAAATGTTTGGTGAGCTAATTCACGTGTTGGTGATATAATTAATGAATGTATATTATATTTATCAAAATTATTTTCATTTGTATATTTTTTTAAAAGCATTTCAAGTATTGGTACAATAAATGCAAGTGTTTTTCCACTACCAGTTATAGCTTCAACACAAACATCTTTATGTTTAAGAAAAAGTGGAATTGTTATAGCCTAGATTAAATAATACGCATACATTTTTTTTTGTTTCTTTTTATTTTATTAAGCTACCTGTACGGGTGTCATTTTATCGAAATTTTTTCTTTTTAAAAATTTTAAAATTTTTGGATTTAATGTTTGTAGCCAACGATCAGTAAATGTTTCATTATTTTTACTCATTGTTGTTTTTGTTTTTATCAGATTAAATCTAAAATAGGATGATAACATGCGAGGATATAGTCTTATTCTTTTATTTAATGGTTGCTACGTTGTTTTGGTTGGGCAAATGTAGATTCATTTATACACAAGACAAAAAAAAGAAGAAGAAAAAAAACTATATGTCTATAATGAATTTTTATCGATAAAGATAATCAGCTTGAATATTAGCAGCTATTTCAGCTTCCCATCTATCGCCATTTTGAAGTAGTTTTTCTTTATTATAAAGTAATTCTTCACGTGTTTCTGTTGAATATTCAAAATTAGGACCCTAAAATATTATTATGTAAGATAAAAAATTATTAAAAAATTAACTTTTACCTCAACAATAGCGTCAACAGGACATGCTTCTTGACAAAAACCACAATAGATACATTTTGTCATATCAATATCATAACGTGTTGTTCGACGACTACCATCTTCTCGTTCTTCAGCTTCAATAGTAATAGCCTAAAAGCATCAATTATATTTAAATTTCTCACATAAAAATGACTTAAAGATAAATTCTAATTATTAGAATCATCAGATTTATTATGATGAAAACTGAAAATGCCTTATTTATGTTATAAAACTCCACTAGACATACTTGTTCACTATGTTTACTAAGTATTTTAAAGAGCTGTTTTCAAAACTTAGACTTCTAAGTTTTCTGTATAAATTCAAGAGAGACTTTGCTGGATTTTTATCATACGATCGGATATTAGCAGAACAAAGAATTTTTGACTTGAAATTTTTATTTATAAATAGGTGCGATGGTTCGAAGACTACAAAAATTTTTCATCAAAACATTTACTTTTTTCTAGTAATATTCAGCTTTCAAACTCTGCTACACTTTCTGATCAGTTTTTGGAGATAAAACATCTCAAGAAAGAAGCAACCTTGTCAATTAAAACTTTAAAAGTATTTTTAGAATCACAATATCTGTGTAAAGACAAAATTTCAAGTCAAAAATCCTGTGTTCAGTTTTTTAGTTAACACTCTGGCCTATAGTACAAAAACCATCTTGCAAAACTGTCATAATTTTGCATACAAAGGTTATGAATTTCTAAGCGATTAATTACTTTGGACAGTTTCTCTAATATAAGTAGTATGAAATAGAAAATCCGAAAAATTACATATTGTTCACAAGAAGTTTTAATGAATCTTTGTAGTAAAATTACTATTTTATCTTGAATGTTTTTTTTATCAAAGTAGTGATAATCCTTTTTGGTTTTTTTAATATTTTCGAGACTTACTTGAGCTGGACAAATGGCTTCACAAAGTTTACATGCAATACAACGTTCTTCTCCTGATGTATAACGACGCAAAGCATGTTCACCACGAAATCTCTACGAAGAAAAATAACTTGATCAATTTACAAGACAGAACACAAAAACAAAAGTTCATACTGGAGAAAGTGGACCTTTCTCAAATGGATAATTAATTGTTGTCGGTTCACGTAATAGCCAACCAAGGGCAATCATAAAACCTAACGAAAATAAATAAAAACAAATCTATATTAAATAATAACAAACCTTTGAGCATATCTGTCCAAATAAGTACTTGAAGACCACGTTTTGTTGTTTGATACATATCAAGAGATGGTATTGGATCACTAACATTAACTAATCGAAAGGATAGATTAAATTTTATAAAATAAAACAAGAAAAACAACTTTACCATAACACTGAAGAGATGGATCTTCATTTGCTTTATATTCTTCAAGTGCTTTTTGTTGTTGCTTTTCTAGATGAGGTGGAATTGAACTTTGAAATGGTTCTGGTGGATGGCTTCCAGATTTTTTATCGCGAAAAAAAATTGATCGAGTTATTATCAATCGTGGAATACCTTTTTTAAAGAATATATAACCAATAAATCCTTCATTAAAAAATAAAATCTTATTTCTTAACTTACCAACGCGTGAAAGATTCGTAAAATTTGACAACATGATTTCTATTTTCTCAATAAAATCTTTTTTTTTCTAATAACAATGAAAAAAACTAACAAACAAACTCAATAGAGTAACAATTGTAATTATTCAAAATCTATGATTGTGGCGCCCTCTTATATTAAACACAAATTTTTCATAATAAAATCAATTGAAACTTCTAATAAATACAAATATTCTTTTCTGAAAACTGTTCAAATGAATTCGATAGATTATTTATTTTTCTTTTCTAATAATTTCTTATTGGTTAATTATCTCAAGACAGAAAGAGAATGAAAAAAAAACACACACACACACAAAATCAATGACGTCATGTGCACTATGCTTTGAATTGCTTGTGATATTGTAACAGACGCTTTTTCTCGTTGAGAAACGTACAAATCTGAAAAGAAACAAAATTAAGGTGTGCATAAAAAGCTCTTTTTTAAATAAAAATTTACATTGAGAGAAGGCAAGTCTAATCGAGGAGATTCTTTTTTTTTGTGCAAAGAAAACAATCTTCATTGTCATTCAATGATCTTTTTTTTATTCTTAAAATTAAAAAACTAAAAAAGAGACTAAAGATAAAATAATTTCAATTAAAAAAAGAAAACCTCAAAAGATGACTCATCAACTTAACTAGTCTAGGAACATATCGGTCAGCTGTAATAATAATGACTCACACAATGATGTTTTGTTTTTTCTTTTGAAGTAAACAAAAATAAACAACAAGTCAGGGTGATGTCATCAGAATGGCCCGATACACAATTGTCAAATATACAAAAGAGTAAGTAAATAAAATGTTAAATTTTGTTTATTTATTTTTTTTTCAATTTTTTAGCTTTACAAAATAGTTGGCAGATTCCATATATATCTTTATATGCTCGAATTTTTTGTGATGCTTTTCAACTTTTCGATTTTCATCAAGAGGTTTGTTATAAAATATTAAATGTAGAAAAAATTAAATTTTCTTTTTTTTATTCATTCAAGGAATTGGAAGATGCTTTATTATCCGATAATCCAGATGAAATTCATCCATTTCTTCAAGAACTTCTCATATCATTACTTTCCGGATTGACACGTTTACATGTCAAGTTAGTTATAAGAAAATTAAATAAATCATTTTTCTATAATCTTCGAATTTTTAGTTCGAGTAATATGTTTATTATGTTAAGTAATGTACTTAAACGATCTAGTTTAACGATTGTTTCATCTGTTCCATCATCTATTATGACTATATCAGATGATACAATATCAACAACAGATTGGAAAGAAATGGGAATATTTGAAAAAGTAACTGTACTTCGTGCATTATGTGATGCAAGACTTGATAGACCGGATATTGAACAAGTTACTGAAGTAAGATAAATTAAGAATAAAAAGTTTCGAATCGAAAGTTTTTCGTTTTTTTTTTTCTAGAGTATGTCAGCTGATTCAATTCGTTTTGAACCATTTGGAGAAGATTCACGGGGAAATAAATTATGGTATTTTGGTGATACTCGTCTTTATTGTGATTCATCAAATAAAAATACTGCGTAAATTAAATAAGATTTTTATTTTATTATATCTTAGTTAATTAAGTCAAATATATAAGGAAAACGACATGTTGTTTTTTTTTTAACAAATTTTTTTCCGATGTGTTAAACATAGCAATCGGATAAGAGTTAGTAATGCAAGATGATAATAATCAGTGTAAAACTACATGCAATATCAAATATTATCCTTACAACGAGTGAGTTCGTGATGAGTTTAAACGAATGGCTACTTTTTATTATGATGAAAATGCTCTACGATAAGAGCATAAAACTACTATTTATTGACACATGAATGCGTTTATTCTTGCATAATAAGGTGTTGGCAACTAATAGTTTCAGTGAAACTCTTTTTTGTCATGATTGCATAGAATTCGTCGAGTTATCTATTAAAAGATGTACGTTTTATAGGAAAATTACAAAAATCAATAAATATTGTTATACGTCGAAAGCATTAAGTCTCCGTAGTATCATTATTCATTCGAATTGTTTTTTGTGTTGATTTTACTCGTCATATAATTAGGACAAATATGATTTAATTATTGAGAAAATCGATTTTTTCGATATGATAACAAAATGGCATCAAGTCGGGTTTGTATTCAACGATTTTGACCATCAGAATTACAGTTTCAAAAAAAACGAATATCATATTCAGAATCAATACAAGATTCTGTATCTAATTGTATACTCGAAACTAATTTTTATCTAATTTCAGACATTACATCTCCTTACTTTTATTTTCGAACAGTCTGACCTATGTTTTTCCAAGGTCAAAATTTGTTTTATTTATTAAGTATACACTAATTGGTACATATTTTTATGTTGATTCTCAATATATTATCAGTTCTTTTCGAAACTGAAGTTCTACTTGTCAGAATCATTGAATACAAACTTGTATTTTTAGTACTTTTGACTATCATATTGAAAAAATCGATTTTCTCAACGACGAGTAAAATCAACAAAAACAAATTTTGAATAAATGGTAAGACTACCTAGATTTGATGCTTTTGGCGTATTACAATTAGCATAGACTTTTAACAAGTTTCACGACGCAAATATTGTCTGTATTTGTCAAAAGCAATATTTTCTCTACGTAACTCGATGAGCTCTATCTAGTAATGCACAAAAAAAAGTTTTGTTTGAATGTCGAATAATCGGCAGCTTACTCATCATCAAGAATATAGTTTGACTTCAACTATAACATCAATTCGAAACACAAAGTATGAGTAGATTGTTAAAATATCCATAATAGTGATAAACACTGGTCACATTTGATTGTGATTCAAATTAGTTTTTCATCTATTATCTATTTCTAATTTTGATTTAATTATCTTTTATCAGACTCATGAAATAAGTATATAAGATTTAAAGATGAAATATCGATATAAAAGTAATCATTCGATGCAACAAATTTTCTCAGAAGAAAAACTCTTTGCTTTATTAAATATTTAATTTTAAATTAAAGAATTTCTTAATCATACCATTTTTTCTTTCTAAATATAAATCATATTGATTTATTTAAATATTCCTATTTAGAACTTCAACATGGGAATGTGTATGTCGTACATTAGATGAATGGAATATATTTATTGAGAATTTTCGTAAATTATGTTCAAAAAAATATTCAAGTAGTAAAGATCGTAAATTATTAGAACGTTTAATTGCTTTAAATGCTGAATTACCTGATATATATGCACGTAAAGAACGTGATAGACAACGTCGTTGGACATCTTATGAGCCAAAACGTTCATCAACACGACTTGAAGCTAAACGACAACAACGTCTTGAATTAGAAGAAATAACGCAAGAACAAAAAGCACGATACGAAAAATTTCTTGAATTTAAACGACGACAAGAAGAAATTATTGCTAAAGAGAAAGAACGCTTAGAACGTAGTGAACGTGTTAAACGAAGAGAAGGTTCAATAAAAAACAAGAATTTTTGTTTTGATTTTTAATAAATATCGTAATTCGTTTGTTTTTTTAGAACGTGCAGATCGTATTCGACGTCGTGCTGCTGCTGGATCACTGACAGGAATTTTTGATGGTTCAGAATTTTCAGAAAATAGCAATGCATCATCAACATTATATGATGAAACTAGTAATCCAATTGATACCAGTGATATACATCAAAAAGGTAAAACAAGATAATTATTATTTCATATTTTCTATTTCGAGATATTTTCTTTTTTTGTTTTTAGTATTGACTTTATTAAGAACAAATGAGAACAGTTGGCCATTCCTTGAACCTGTTTCTGAAGAACTAGCACCTAATTATTTCTCAATTATAGAAGTAAGAATAGAGTTTAAAAATATTATAATTTATGATAATTTTTCTTACAACTTCCGTCATATACTTTTTCAGAAAAACAGCAAGAAATCTTTTGTTCCTTTTTCTAATGGTGCATTCTAGAATTCTTGAAAGAGTTTCAATGTAGCCAATTGCTTTTTTTGTTGTGGTTCGAAAGAGTTGCGGTGTCTGCTTAGAAGTCATTTTTTTCATTGAACTCTTTTTTTATTATATAAAAAAGTTCTTCTTTAAATATAAAACCATCTTTCGAGGTATTAAATAAAGTTGTCATCTTTTTTTTCTTCGCATAAAAATTAAGAATTTATAGACAAGAGTTATGGTAGTCTGACATTCACTTTCAAATGAAAAAAAAGATCTATTGAATGAGAGTTTAGAGAGAACAAATGAACTATTTTTTATTTTTGTTTGTTGAATATCACTCTCGAACATCATGATACAGGGCTGAAAATTTCAAACAATTTGAATATATCTTGTTCAAGACCGATTTTTGGGGGACTTTCTCCCTATCGGAAATTTCTGAAGAATGTTTCATCAAAAATAGTTGAAACATTTAATATAGATAGATCTCAATGAATAGAGAAAAAGTTAGCATAGGTTTCGAATTTCCAACTACTTCTAGAAAATATATCTGGGTCGTAAAGGTTAAAAATCGTCCTGCTTTGTCAGCCACAATATGTCTGATAGAGTTAAAACTAATGCAAGAAAATGAAAAGCAACTTTTGCTTTATGCACTAAGACTTTTTTCTCCAACTGAAGTAATCGAAGACTGATCGTGTTAGAGGTATATGACCCATGCTCTCAGTACAGTTGAAATGAAAAATAATCATTATGATTAGGAGAATTTTGTCAGTTGAATTTAATAAAAGTACTAATTAACAACGAAGAACTCTCATATATATGACTTTTGACAGAGAACCCTTCGAAGTTATACCAAAAAAATCGAAAAAATTTGAATTTTAATATTCGAAAAGAGGAGCTAGCGAAGATTCACTTAATCATGAAGTACATTTCTTTTTAAATTCTTGTTTAGAAACCAATGGATCTATCGACAATACAACATAAAATAACAAATAAAGTTTATGTTAATAATTCAGCTGAATTTATTCGAGATATTGAATTAATGGTAGCTAATTGCGAACAGTATAATGGCAAACGAAGCAGTAAGAAAATATAATTTAATCTATTTTTTATTTATTTTTTTAATTCGTTTATTTTTATTTAGTTTTGGGTCGATTAGCTAATCGTCTTCTTCATTATTTTAAAGAATGTTGGACTGAATGTCAACCAATAACACCACAATTTGATGATGATATTGATGATATAAATCATCATCGTGATAATTCACTTAAAAGACGTTTACATGAATCAACATCAACACCAATAACACGAGATAAAAATAATAACACAAGACCAAGAAAAAATTATCGACAATTAGCTGGATTAAGTGATGAGGATGATGAGGATGAAGCTGAATATATACCAATACCAAGTTCGAAACGTGTATGTTATATTTAATAACAAAACAAAAATATTAATAATAAAACATATTTATAAACTTATTTTTCTAGGCTCGTCATTCAACTACGTCTGTACCAATTTATATAACAATTGATCCAAATTCTCCAGCATTTATTGTCTATCATGATCATTCATATTTTATACGGCATGAATCAAATAATTCATCAGCAGATAATGTATCTCGACGTAAATCATCGATATCAAATGCAAAATCAATAATAAATACTCAAACTCCAACAGAACAGCAGCCACAGCCGCAGGAGCAACAACAAAAGACTTGTTTACCTTCAGTTCAAGTTCTTAATCGTTTACTTATTGAACATCAACAAAAAATGAAGAGTTCTTCATCGGATTCATCGATTAATTTTTCAACATCATCAACAAATGCTATTGATTTTAGCGCTATTTTACGAGCACTCTTAGCTAAACAAGGTCATCATATAACAACAACCACTATTGAAAAAAATGTCAATAATAATAATACTACTAATAATAATAATACAGAAAATACACTTTGCTCATCGTCATCATCACCTTCATCATTACAACCTGTTATTAATTCTCAGCTACAATCTGATTCATCATCAACGGCTGCATCATAATAAATTTTATTCAAATAGTAAGACGATTAGAAGAGAAAAATTATTCTAATTCTCATTTTCTTTTCTTCTTCTTATTATTGTTCTGTACAAAAGTTTGGACTAAGCGAAATAAATAGAAAAAAAACAGACCCTTCTGAGTATGTTTCTTCCGCTTATGTTTCTTTTTGTTTTCTTTTGATTGTAAGTTTCTGTCTGTGTGTTTGTATGTATTGTTTTGATGCTAATGAAACGAAACAAAAACTACACAACAAACGAATAAAAACCAATAACCAAATGCAATAATATTTAAATTGAAATATTGTATAAATACTTTTCTTTATCTGTTTTTTTCTTCGTACCGGTTAAAATAATGAAAAAAAAGACAAAAAAAAATCAAGCAAGCAACTACAAAACACATGAAAAGAAAGTGTAAAACTAGAAGAAACACAAAGAAAAATTTAATTCGTTTGTTTTTGTTTTTGATCAAGAAAAATATTCATAATGGATTTTAATTATCAAAATCATCGTCATCATATTGAGTATTTTTTTCTCGAGCATTAGTAACTAAAGAATCCAATGCTGAATATTTTTTACCAGTTGATGGAGATACATTTCCAGTAGTAATAGTTGTTTTTGATATAAAATCACTTAAAGCCGATGATTGTCGGTTAGTATTTTGTGGTGATGGTGAACGTCGATCATTGAAATTTGAAGTTGATGTAGTATTTCTATATTTACTTTCATATGATGATGACGATGAACGATGATAATCTCCCGTTGTAACTGGATTGTCAGAAACAATCGTATTTACTGTATTATCATTCGAAGGTTTTCTATTGTTTCTATTATTATTGTCCATATTGATGTATGAATGAGAATAATCATCTATAGATAGAAGAAGACTTGATTTATAAAAAAGAAATCAGTAAACTAAAGAATTAATTTTACCTGCAGAAGCAGTTTGTCGTTCGCGACTATTTTTTCGTTCGCTACTACTTTGTCGTTGATAAGAATCATTCGATGTTATTGATGGACTTCGACTTCGTCGATTATCTCTTGTCGGGTCTGTTGGTGTTTCAATTTTGTCAACCATTGAATCCGATCGTTTAGTATTAGAGATAACAGGTATATCGACAATTTTTGATGTTCCACTACCATAAGGCAATTTTTCACTTTCACGTATATATTTACTTCGATCATTTTCTCCAATATAAGTTGAACGATGAGAATCATTATTTGTATTTGATTCAAAAGGTTTTTCTCTTCTTGTTGGACTACTTGGTCTTTGATATTTTGTATCAACCATAGCATCATTACGTTGTGGAGATTTTCTTGAAAATTCATCATTTTGTTTTGTAGCACTATATTCATCCCGAAACAGATGTTCACTTGAATTAGCTCGTTGTCGTGTTTGTTGAAATGATGTATTTGTTGAGTCAAGATCACTACCATAAGATGAACGACGTGTAGGATGATACTCATATGTTGTTGATTTTTCAGTAGACATTGCTACACCACTAGCGAAACCATGAGGACCAAATTGTTTTTTATAACATGATTTACAATAAATTTCACCTTTATGTTCAGATAATGTAGCTGCATCTAATTTTCTTTTACATGTACAACAACTAAAGCAACTTGAATGAAATGCCTAAACAAATGAATCATTATGCTGACATATTTAATAATTAATTGAAATACATACTCGACCAGCTCCAAGTTTTTTCTCTGCTAAATAAACAGATTTCGAGCATCGAGCACACTTTTCAGTACCACCACCATAATGTGGCGTGCCTCCTGTTTGTTGTGTTGGTTGATTTGGTCGATTTGGAAAAGGATTATTTAATGGATTAATATGATGTCCAATACCTGTTGCTGGCATTTTACGTGTTCCTTTCGGACTACCAGTAATACTGCAACACAAAAAAAAATGAACTGAATACAATGAAGAAAAAAGTTTGTGGAGTTGATTCAGGCTTCTAGGCTTATTTTCTACTATTTTAACTACTTGTCGAATGTAAAAAAAAAAAGGGTGCCCTTCTATATCGATTAACATTATATTTTTTTATGCCTATTGATCTAATTTATAGCTTTCAATAGAGAAAAATCAACAAAAAAAGAAAAAGAGACGTGTTGATACTCACTCTGCTACATATTCTGAATAGTTGACACGGTACGTCGATGGAGAATTGCTATTATTAGTCGATGTTCTTGGAGATGTTGAAGACATATCTATTTTATTTCTTAATAATGTTAATATCTTAAAAAATGCAACGATATTTTGCTTTTATATACACTTAAATCTTTACTCCTACTCTGTTTTTCTTTTCTTTCTATTTCTCTCGTACTTCTTTTTTTCAACATGATATTTTATTCGTTCTCGTTAAAAACACGCGTGATGTTTGTCAGCAATCAATGAAGACAATATGTCGGTGTATAGAGAGAAAAGCAACGACAGGTTAGTAGAGAGATTCATATACGTAATATATGACTCTTCTAGCCTATTTTGCTTTCTGTTGTTTTTCATTAAAAAAATAAATAGTCATCATTTTTCAAATGAAAAAAAAATCAGCGAATCATGATTTCTCAATGAATCTGAATCATTATTCGTACAGGTATGCAGGTGGGTTACGCCTGATTCAATGCAAACTAATCATTTGAAACATGTAAATCGATTACAGCAGGTGTTTAGACATTACATTGAATGATTGTGATGGTTTGTTGCCTTTGAAGTTTATCTTTCAGTGTATACTCTGTGTCGTTAACCTTGAATAATGATGACTGCCTAGAAAAAAGAAAATAACAACTGACATGTAGTTAACTATGATGTGGAATCGAATATGACCAAAAAGATGTTGTCTTCGATTTTCAGAATTAATTACATGGACAAAAATTGTACATGCAAAATCTAATAACAGAAAATAGATTTATTTTAATATAATCTAAACAAAAAAATTTCTATACGTAAACAAAATTTAATTAACTAAAAATAGCTACATTTAATTAAAAATGTAAGTTATTATATAAAACGAAATATTCTAAACAATGAATTTTTCTATAATTAGCTAAAAAAGAAAGTTTAAAATCATTTTTTAAAATGTAATTATATATTTTCGTAACGAAGCTAGAATTTCTCAGAATGGGAGCGATCATAGTCACCAAACGTGTTTTCAAGTCAAATTAACTACAACTCGACTTGGCTCTTCTCCTTAGCATTTTCTGCTTAAAAAAAAATCGAAAAATTGTTCGAAAGAACTTGGCGGCTAGTTCAGTGTTCTCATTCGAAGTCCATCACCAATTTATCGATGATTTCAAAATGTCGTTTAGTTTTTTTTTTATTTAAACGAAAATATTCGAATAATTTCTTTTCGAAATCATTAAACATGCTTTGAAAAACATAACAATTTGTTCATGTTAAATAAATATTTGATTTTATTAAATTTTTATATAATATTAAATTCGACATCTCTCTATTATAAAGTATAAATGAAATACTTAATTAGATAAATTATATCGATATTAATTGATTATCAAGTTTTTGTAAGTAAGGAAATATCTTTTTTTAATTTCTATTAATAAAATTTTTCAATAAATGACTTTTATCTCGTTTCACTAATAAACAAAGATTTCGAATATTTTTTAAAATATAGGTCGTTTGCGTTCGAAAAAGAAACGAACCGATTCCATCTCTGGTAATTAAAGAAATTATTACTCGTAATAAACCATCGATAAACTTCTATTTATAATGAATATTAGATCGATTGCATATAAAATTAATTGCTTTAAAAATATAATCATCCAAAATAGTGTCATAGGATATATTAATTTAAGTTCAAATGAATATAATTATCCTATAAAGAATAAGATGTTTGTGGGCGAATTGATAGAAACCTATTAATAGGTACCATAGTACAAAAAGAAAATTACTAAACGAAACTAATGATGATATATGAGAACGAAATTTACATCTATTTGAAGTATATGTAATATAAAACTGTCTTGTAATATGCTTGTTAGAAGAAAAAGTTTTAAAAACATCAGTACATATTTTTTCAAGTAAAAAAAAATAAAAAATATTATATATGAAATAGTTTTGAACAAAAAAACAATTATATTTATGAAACATCAGATATTTTCAATGATTAAAAAAAAATGAATCCAACTAAATATTAAGATGAATCGTAATAATATTTATGTCTCGAATGGATATTATTCTACAGATAGATTTTTATTAGCATTAGTTTTTATAATTTGTCCAAACAGAAATTTATTTAAAGCTTTCCATTTATTATTTATTCAAGCTTTATTGATTAAATATTTGGTCTTTCATGAGTTGAATCATCTATACATAAACTTTATTGATAAAAGTAATTTTTGAATAAAGTAGTTTGATTATTGACAACTTCAATTTTTTTTTCTCTCTATGGCCAAATGAGACATGATTCATTCATTCGCTCTTTGTTCTGTGACTCACATTTGGATGCGTCATCGCCATGAAAATAGAAAGGCCATAGTAGAAGAAATATTGTTCCCTTTCCTTACTTTCTTGAGTAACAAACGGCTAAGAACAATAAAGAACGACCCCCACATATAAAGAACAAGGTTGTTGTTAACGAATGCGTGGGTTTTATATTCATGATGACTAATGCGTCACTGTAATGCCTGACAGAGAAATATGAAACTTTTATGAAAAGAAATAAATAAAACATCATAAATATATAGAAAGTTTACTAATAAATTACACTATTCGGTTCCTATATTCCATATAAAAAGAAAGCAAAAGAGCACAAAGATAAAAACAACATACTTACAAAAAAAGTGAGTACAGAAACTTGTAACTATAACAAAATAAAATAAAAGAATCTTTTTCTTAGACATATATATATTAAAAACGACGATTTCAGCAATGGAAGCATTGGTGGGTGCTGGTCTTATGCCATTACCATCAAAATCTGTTGAAAAAAACAATTCTAATGTAACTCCTGTAGTTACATCAAATGAAATTTATTCACTTATAAACGAAGATACAACATACGCTCAAGAGGAAGAAAAACTACTAAATGAAACATCGGCTAAATTTTCAACATATCCATCACTTGTCGAATTAAAAGCAATGATTGATGAGCAAAGCCCTGATGCACCTGCAGTTATTGAACCACCATCGATAGAACCATTAAAAGAATTTCTTGAAAAACGTGCTATAACAATAGAAGGATTAAAAGATCTTCGAGTTCGTATGGCTAAACATGTTATGAATTGTAAAATTTCCAATACAGTTGGTAATTCAGCATCGATTATTGGTGGACTTTTATGTTTTGTTTTTCCACCTATTGGTGTTCCAGTATTACTTGCTGGTACTGCAACAAGTCTTGGTATGTTTATCATTTGATTTATTTTCTTCATAGTAAATCTTTTAACTTTTTTGATTTATAGGAACTACTATTACAGAAGGTTTCATTGAAAAACGGCTTCGAAAAAATTATATGAATATGATAAAAGAAGATGCAGTAGCAATGAAAGTATGTGAAACAAATATAAAAGATATTACAGCATGGCTTGTAACTGTTTATTCACTTGGTTATTCGGTATCTAAAGCTGGAGTCAATTTTTTACAATTATCTGAAGCTATTCAAGCTGCTTCAACATTAGGTACATGGGCTGAATTAGTTACACAATTACCATCATTAGCTGGTGCTTTTGCAACGGGTGCTAAAACAGCTGGTACATTAAGTGGAAAAATTCTTGGTATATCAGTTATTATATCTGTAGCTGATCTTATACAAACATGGATATCAAAAAATGCAACATTAAAATCCATTGATAAAGATATTGGACTACTTGAACAGCAATTGATGGAATTAGAACGAATAGCTGAAGCTTATCATCCTTAGTCAGATTACTTTTTACTATTTGTCGTATTATTTTTATTATTATTATTATTAGATTGAATTTAAAATAGAATAAATAAGTTAATTTACTGAATCTAATTGATCATTTTGAAGAATTTTAACGGATTTCTTTCGGAAGTATATACTAAAATCTTAGATGAATAATAGGCTTTAATATTTCTTATTGTAAACAAGTTTTTGAATAAGATCAATATTTGAACAATTCTGTACAAAAATTCAGCAATTGCTGACTGAGAATTTTTTACTGAATTCAATAAATTCATTATTATATTCTTTAAAAATTTTAAACTGTTTAATTTGCGGTAATCTTTTGAGTTTTGTCAGAATTCTTTGTTTTGTATTTTTTTACTAATTTATTGCAATCAGTTGCTTTAGGAATTAGTTTTATCAATGAATGTGTTTCATTGTAATGTAAGTGCAGCCGCTTGTGAATAATCAAAAACAATGAATAGCAAAATAAATAGCACGAAGAAATTTTATGTTTGTTACCGTCGATTAATTATGAATGTGCGAACAGAAAAATTTAGCGTGTATAATGCTTTAAATTAGTATAAGGATTCTTTAAAAAATATGTAGACAATACAGTTTCATATTTTATTTAATTTTTCTAAGCAAATTAATCTTTATAAGATCAAATTTATTTAATTCTCAACATATTCTTAGAACATGATGTAAAGATGATATATATATAGCAAACGAATTAAAAACATGATTCTTGTAAATTATTGAATTATAACAATAACTTTGTAGCTCTATTCATCACTGTTTGTCTTAGTAATGGATCATAATCTTAAGAATACAAAAGCGAAAATTCAAAGTCGTACACAATGTTTTATCGAAAAAAACAAAGTGATTATTTATGATATAGAAACAGAACAGCGATAACCTATTATTCATCAATAATTGAGTTTTTGTAAATATTAGTGTGCACGAAAAAGAGAAAGAAAGAAAATTGTTTTTGTACAAAAGTGTATTTATAAAATGTCATTAAATAATCTCTTATGCCCTCAATGAATTATATTTCTGTTATACCGTAGCTTTATCCAGTCAAATACATAACAATATTGGATTATGGTCTAGATTTGATATGTACAAAGACGCTTTGTTTCATTATCCTTTTGTTTTTAATCAGTTTATCGATTATTAATAGAATATCCTGACGTAGCTACGAGTTTTCTTACCTTTCGAATAAAGTTATTCAGTTCATTATTTGTAATCCTGACCTTCACTGAAAAATGATTTAATTACATTTCAATAACAAGGACAACAATACATTGATAGAATGAAGCATCAATAACAAGACGATAGAAAAAATTGAAATATCTTCATTTTAAATTGAATGAATACGCTAGTTTTATTTTTGTTGGTGATAGAGATCTATGAAAATGTCTGTTTTTCTTTTCATACCAATGACTTAAACAAATATTGCTTTGAAGTATCATTTGGGATCCAAACGACCTTAAATAATAATACCACATTGATATACATAAAGCAAATTTTTGGACTTAGTAAGTGTCAAAGTCAATACTTAGGAAAGCTCGAATTTCGAGTATGGAACATCGATTTTTACATAGAAGTTAATCAATCGATGCTTAAAAATTTCAATTATGCAGTTGAATTACTGGAAACGAATTCAAATGTTTGAACTAACTAATTCTAAAAGTTTGTTCTATGTGTATCAATCTAATATTATTACTAAAATTTGCCTTTGATATTTTTCTTGTTATTGTCTAAATGGAGAACTGAAAATTACCGATGAGCCAGCCATTCTACATGTTTGTTTTGATGGCAATAAGTTACATTTCTTTAGTGAATTTTAAAATGATCCTTCAAAGCACGATTTGTTCGTATTACGGCTTGTCCAAGCGTAATGTTGTTACGTTTTTGACACACTGTTCTTCAATTAACTCGGAAGGTTTAACAGCTAGAAAGTTCATTCAAACGCCATTCGACACAGCTTATCAAACTCTATTTATGCTATAAGAACAACCTTTTTCGGCTGAAGTCTCGAACGTCTAGAAAGGTTTTATTATCACGTAACGCTGTTATATAAAAAGACCCTTTTTTTCCAGTACCGCCGAGNTATTCATATTTTTTTAATAAGATTTGACAGTATCCATAGACTTTCTCTAAAGTTTCAAATGAGCATTACTGCGATAAGCAAACACAATTTGAATTCACATATCTGCCAGAACATTTCAAATATAATAATATAAATAAATAGACTTAATGTGATCTACTTAGTTCTCTTATCATTTGCCTTGTTAATTAACTTTTGTCATTAAAAACAAGAAAACAATGTTAAATATGCAAAAGTATAGAAAGACTTGAAAATTTTCTATTCTTCTGAAGTATTGATGAAATTTTGGTAATATAAAGATAAGACTATAAGTGTTGTGTCTGGATGATGCAATACTTTTCATGCTATGAAACACATTTAACATATATGGTATCTTCTGCTAATTACGATCATATGCATTTAGTTTCCAGCAATAGACACACATGCGAATACACGTATTCTCAATTTCATACAAAATCGTAGAAAATCAAATCTTTTCTGATCAGTATTCTGTCGAATAGAGAGTAGCCAGGAATTACCATTTTCTGAATGAAAACTGAAAAATAGAGAAAATTACAGTATCTATAATGAGGACGAGGATTGTTGGATTCTCTGAACGGTGTCAGACAAAGTTTAATTTAATATTCTATAAATAAACTCATCACATTCGATCTTGTTAATCCGATTTCATTTTAAGACTAATCGGATTTACAAAATACGAGTGCAATTTTACTTATTTTATACGCTAAATTCTAGTCATACGTATAAAATAATTTGGACGTGCTAGAATATAAACTTCATTTTATTTATTGAAAGCGTGTTCCTAATTTGATGCTAAACACTAAAAAAAAGAACGACGCAATTGAATTACATTTTTTTCTTGTCATAAAAATCAGAGGTGCGCCATGAAAAGAAGGAAAAAGAACGAGAAAGAAGTGATATTTTTGTCTTTGCTAACCGATAAAGCTTGTCAACGAAGGTTAGTCATTGACACGTACTTTATTTATCGTGTGTCTTATTTATTTCTTTTTACACATGATGAATACATGTGAGTTTTACTATATTAGCCGACGAGATAATTTACCAATACAAGCCAAAGGTGTCGAAAAATCATGGCCTGAACTTCAGCAAGAGTTTGGCCGCAGTGGACCAGGTTATCCGGGTGCAACATACTATAAAACAATCAGCTCTCAAGGGCCTCAATTGTTTGCTGTTGTTAATAAAAAATGGGTTTTATATCATGATGAAGATAAATGGCATCGATATATTACAGCATGTGATTTAAAATTTGAAACAATACAATACAATAGATTGGATTCTAACCAAGTGATTGACAAACAAGAAGATGAATCATGGGTTATAGTGCCAGAGAAAGATTATGATACTGAATTAGCTGATTATAATATGTAATTTTGTATTTATTAATAAATATATATATATATATAAATGAGAATATCCTGTGAAATATAAGTTATAATATGGATTTATGTAATGTAATAAAGAGTGTCAAATAAATAAAAGTAATAATATATAGATAAATAAAACAGATAGGTAATTAACAACAATATAATGAAATTGCTTAAGTGAAAATTAAGCAACTTTTTACCAATAGATTGACAGGAATATAAATTTAAAGATTACTAATACAAATGAAAGACAAACGAAACAAACGTGAAACATTTTAGTTATACTTTCAAGAAAAAAATTTAGAAAGAGCTTTAATAAAGTTGATTACTCAGTTATTTTTCCTTCATCATTAAACCTGTCAGTTCGTACTATTAGGAGCCCTATTCGTATCAGTATCTTATTCAATTATCCTTAAGTTCAATCGAAGAAAGATGTCTTGTCGATGCATAAATTTTCGGGTGACCGGAGTTTCGCCAATAGGACATTTGCCAACGGCGAGAAAACTCGGTGTCACATTCACGAAAATCCAGAAAGATGTGTTAGCAAAAGTAGAGTTGCCTTTTGCCAGCTGTCACGAAACAGCATTAATATAAAATACATGTGAGAACTGAAACTAATATTGTTAGATTATACATATATATACCATAGCTTACACTCAAGATGTATTCGAATATGAGCAAGTGATGTTTTTAATAAGACAAAAGCGAGATTAATACGTAAAAAAAAAGACAAATAAAGCATAAGAGAATGTTCATCCGACGATGAGCCTGATAAGTTGATTTGGAGAGATGTAGATGGTAACAAAAGAAGATCCAGATTCAGATTCTTCTTCAAACTATCGAGAGACAGTATCATACAATCATTCTATAGATAATGATGAAATAGTATTCATTCATCATCATTATCAATGAATCCATTTTAATTTTCTTAGGTTATACGAATGCGTCAAAATGTTATTCATCAAATATCGTACGATATTTAAATATATTTATCGAAACTCATATTACATTTTCACTGACATGCAAATATATCATCCATAGTGGTAAATATCAAACAAACAAAATTAAGGAGTAAACGAAAAGATTTATGTTTTCTCGTGCAAGTATTATTGCTATATAGGAATCATGGTTCAAGTTGCTACAGATTGTATTCTAGTTTCAAATCGAATCCTACATGACAAACGTTTTTTTCGAGTACTGAATCTCGTTTGTCCCGTTCCTTCATATTTTCAAAATGTCTCGATCTAGAATGCTCCACGGACGAGACAAACGGGATTCATCGGGATTTCGGAACTGTCTCGTAGGACTCCAGTTTCAGAACGTGAAGAAGATCTTCAAATTCGAAAATATTCAGAGATATATGAGATGATACGTAGTGATCATCGACCAGTAGTTATCTCTTTCTTTAAGCTTTAGAAAACAAATTAAATTTTTACAATAGAACATTTCAGTCGAAACAATTTCAAAGATTTATTTTTTAACATTCATTCATTTTAATATTTATCATTCAATCCTTACATATTCAACACTGAATGATTATTCTGTAAACATCATTCAAAAATCGATTTAATTTAAAATAAAAAGATATATATTTATTATAATTTAATCCTGAGTTGACAAAAGTGTATTTGAAGATTGTTTTAATGTATTAATAAACCAATCACGAAGATTTGTATTACTTGTTTGTGCTCCAAATTTTGCATTAAGAAAACATTCAAGTTCAACATATGCTTTTGAATCAGTTAAACGAGGTATTATCTATAATCGAAGGAGTTTAAATATGGTCACATGACTGAACATATATAAATTAAAACATACTTTTGGTAGAGTTTCATCATCATTAGTTGCTTTCACTGTTACTTCTCCAGTTAAAAGATTAAATAATTCTTGTAAAATCGAATGTATTTGACTCTAGAAGAAGAAAAAAATTTATAAAAATTCATGATATAATTACATGATATTGTTACTTGATTAATTTGTTTTGGATCAGTTTCGGCAACTTGAGCAATAGGCAAATATCTAAATAATTAAGATAACTTTCAAAAAGCTGTTTAAAAACACTCATAGACATTGAAAAATCTTGAACGTCATGAAAACATACTATGGAACTTTACAAATTTATTATGTACAAAGTTTTATGAATTAATTCAACAATATCAAATGTCTTTATATATAAAAGTAGAGTTTAATCTCTTAAAAAATAAAATATGTAAATAGAAAACACCTATGTTTAAACCTAATAGCTAGAATTTAATTACCTATATCAAAGCTATTAGGGCAATTCCTATGGGATTAAAATGTGGAACGCGATGTAGCTGTTATTACTGACCGCAGGAAGAGTATTTTATTCTATCTATTTTAGGACACATGTCTTTTATTTAAATCCTGAGAAATGCAATAAAGAAATAGTTCATGTATTATAATGAGATGTTATTGATACAAAATCTTTGATCGTATATCAATAATGTTTGTCACAGTCTGTGATGTTCCTATGGTTATGTCTGTCACGGTTTTTAATGAAAAAGAGATGCTGCCAAAGATGTTTGTTACGTCTGTGATAAGTCATTGATAAGGTGTCTATGATAGTTTGTCAATTCCATCTATCATGATTTATGACATTTCCATGGTAAGGTCTGTTATGGTCTGTGAGGAATGCAAATTTAAATTATATATGCTTCAAAACTTCTTTTAGATAGTTATTTACAAAAGACTATTTTATAACCCGAAGAAAAAACGTAACTCGGAATAATTATAGACATGCATGTTTAACAAATACATACTTTTTATATATATTAAGTAGTTGATCTAATGATATTGAAACCACATTAATAACATCATCTTTAGCTGTTGTATAAAAACCATATATAGGTGATAATTGTTGATTTTGTATTTTTGTTGTATTTATTCGTAATGTATTCGAAGAATACCATGCTAAACTAAAACTAGCTGTTGGTTGATAATCTGGTAATTCTCGTTTAATCATATTTAAATTAATATTTGGACATTGCCCAAGATCATCATCATTAATTAAATTCATTCCACTTGCACTTGTTTGTGCACTACGTAATGTACGTGCTGATGATATTGATGCTCGTTGTGGTAATTTATCTGTTGATAATGATGTTATTTGTAAAACATGTTGAGTATAAATTTCTGATGGATATATAGCAACACATTGTGATGAATAATGTGATAAGGATTGTAATGTTTGTGTAACACCAATAAAACGGGGAAAAACATGTAAAAAGAAAAGATTTGAACGACCAACAGCATCACAATCAAGTGAAAGTAATTGACGATTATCAATACGTTTAGCAACAGCATTTTGATAATCTAAAAAAAATTTAAAAACAAGAAAAAAAATAAGAGCAAATGAAATATATATTAAATAATAAATATCTTACTTAAAAGATTTAACCATGTTATATCTTGTGTTGCAGCTATATTTAGACGATCAAGTTTTGAATCAAATGTTTCTGGTAAACTTTTTGTTTCAAAATGTGGAGCTAATGTAAGAATTTCTCGTTCAGCTTCACCTGAGTCATAAATATGAAAAAAACATACAAATTTACAAAGAAAATCATTTAACTAACTTCTATAAACACGTCGACGTTCCGGAAATACAAAATAACCAATTATATCACCTGCTATATATAGTGGCCAATGTAATTCATTAGTATCAGAAAATTCCTCAGCTAGACCAGGTAATTGTACTCTAAAATATAGAAATTGATTAAAACTAACTCTTAAAAGTTAGATGCCCCTTTCAACGAACATTGCAGTAATTGCTTTTATAGATTTGATAAAATTTTATATGCAAAAATTAGTATATTTCCAGAATAAAATGATCTTATGAATCATAAAGGAAAAAACCAAATTCTTTAGTCGGTACAACAGAGTTTTTAAAATTCACTTTTTATTCTAAAAACTTTCTTTTTTTTTGAGTGGTATAGCTGAGCACAATGTTAAACTATCTGATGAAATTGTTCAGTTATTATTTTTATGATCTACTGGTTTATTGCGATATCATTAAGAAAATGTCTTTTGAAAGGAACACTCACGAGGGAACCGTTTCAAGTGATTCACGCCGATTTTGCTTATATTTTGCCCATATGTAGGGGTCAGTATGCTAAGAAAAAGCCCAAGAGGATTTAGGCCCATGTTGCTTCTTTCGAGGGTTATGGCCATTTTACTGATTTTTCGGCCTATGACAAGGTATTTACAAAAAATTCAAATGACGAAATTATGTCTTGAAATTTTGNTTCGAACGCGGGACCCCGGCCCCCAATCCGCCTAGGACTTTTCTTAGCATACTGACCCCTACATATGGGCAAAATATAAGCAAAATCGGCGTGAATCACTTGGAACGGTTCCCTCGTCAGTCATAACAACATAAAATATTCTATCAACTCATGAATAATAAAAGAATTTTTTGAAGTATTATGTGAGCGAATTCTTGGCTATTTTGAGTCCTTCAAAGTACTGTCACGAAGTAGGATCACAGGACGATCACACGTTCGCTCGATCTTCAAAAGTTTCGCTCTGGCTATGGCAAAGTTACTGATTTCACTATGATTCTGAACATTTCGCAATAATCTTAGTTCAACTTTTCGGAGAGTATTAAGTGACCACTTCGTCAATGCGCTGAGATCACTAGCAAAATCATGAAATGATCCTTTTGCCTTCCATAAAATTGATCTCGTGACACTTAGTTGGGCACACAGTGCAGTATTATTATGAAATGGGGAGCATAGAAGTGTTTTAAAAAATTCACATCTTTCATTCAATTGGTTCTTAATGTGATATACATAAAATACATAGAATTGTTTGTAAGAAAAAAAGTTTTCACCATAAATTAAGAAAATTGATACAATCATGCCTATTAAGACCAACTGTCTCTTCCATGGGATATTCCGTATCTTTTTAAGAAAAAATGTCCTTGATTTTTCGAAGTTAAAGTAACGAGAAAAAGAAAAACAGAAGTCATCTTAAATACCGTTTTTTTTGACTAAGTGCTAATTGTGTTGCTGCACGTATAGCAACAGCTGCTGCTTGTTTTAATTGTTGTTGTTGTTGACGTCGTGCACTATCACTAACAACACCCATACTTGAACGTACATTTGTTTGTCGTTGTTTTAATATTGATGGTCGATCAGTTGTTGATGGTGTTGATGGTTGTTCACTTGACTCAATGACTGGTAATGATTTTGCTGATGATTTTCTTCCTTTTACACTTGATATTTGTGTATATTCAAGTAAAACAATAGCTAATTCAAAATAACATGTTTGAATAAATTGACTATCATTTGTACTTAAATAACAAAGACGTATAGCATCTAATAATTGTTGTACAATTGTTTTTAATGGCATTATTGATGCTGCTGTTGTTGTTAATGTAGTACGTTTTTGTAAACGATTTATACGAGCTAAATGTAAAAGACATTCATAATCAATATTAACATAACGTTCGACTATTAATTGATTAAGTGTTAAACATTGACGAAAAAGTATTTGGGCATTTTCAAATAAATCATTCATTGTTGGACTTTCATTAAATGAACGATATGCATAATCAATAATTATTGTTGCCGTACGTAATTTAGCAAATACAAGTGGAAGAAGTAAAGATGAATATAGATTATTAAGTGGTGTAATTGGCATAGAAAACCAATCATGATTATGGTTAGAACTTGTCATTTGAATACGTTCACGCATTTGAACAAACTAAAAATATAAGTTAAATAAAAATCATTAATCAATCATTTGAATTGGAAAGTTGATCGATTGTTACTGATCAGACGTATGGAAATAAATAAAGTTTCAGTTTACATCGACGATCAAAGTTCTGAAAATGATGAACTTTTGTATAGACTTTAATCTTTTTCAGACAGAAGAAATTCGCAAGTCAATCAATTATATATTTCAAACTATTTACATTATTTAGCTGATTAAAGTATCGCAATCATTGAAAGAATTTTGATCATCAATATAAAGAACAAACAGCTACTGCTTTCTTTTTAGATGAATAGCTTAATAATCCTTCGTTTGGTCAAGCTTAAATTTTTAAAGAAATGTTCTTTACGGTTGAACTTTCTTGTCTGCAGGTTTCATGAGAGAATATTTTCAATAAGAAATGGTCATAAACTGGACTTATGCTACATAAAAATATCAGAAATTAGTTATATGTATGGTAAGAAAGAACGTAAATTTAAACATGTGTCATTTATCATATTCTCATTTCTACGAATCGTTATAGCAGAGTGACTGCATTGTTCAATACGTTTGCACAAGGTGCTATGATCAAACCTGTCATCTATGGAATAATTCTGGACAAGTCAGTAACTACTATTTGTCTCGGATCATCCATCCGATAGCATGTTGACTATATTATGACATACACTTGTTCCTATAGCTAATATATAGCCAGTTATTGTAAATGGGAAACGCAAGAACTCTGCGTCAGGCTTGCCATCTGGACAGAGCTACAGTTTGCACTACTTGTAGGGAACACATTGGGCTACTGAGTTTGCCGTTAAACAGTGCCACATACTGCAAAGTAGTCGAAAGACAGATGTATTCTTCTTCATATTTATACTTAAGTAATAGACAAAGGATAGTGCTACTGATCTATTGTAATTCTCATGTGAAAGATATCTTTTGAATACGTACAAAATCTAGTATAGACGATTGTAATTTATCATTTTCTTTTTCTTCAATTAATTTTAAAGCAGTTCCATCTAAATCTTGAACACATAGATGTTCCCAAAGTAATATTTGCGTTAATAATTTTTTATATAAAATATCAATTGATATAACATTATTTTGTTTAACAATTAAAACTGATTGAAATAATTGTAATGCTGTATTTAATTCTTGAATATTATCATTTATATTTACTAATTCACTTAAATTGTATAATGATTTATAAAGTAAAAATGTTGCATACATTGATTCACATTGATATTCTTCAGATTCATTTAATCCATGTTCAATATAAACATTAACATTAGCAAATTCTTCACGTATATGATCGTCAATGCCTTTGACTTTTCCTAATGTATTTATTTGTTGTAACATAATATGACAAAGATAAGCACGTTGTTTTAACCATGTATAAACATTTAAATTATGTGAATAACGTGTATTAAAAAGAATATTTAATGCATTTAATTTTTTTCGTGGATATCGACTTACAGCACTTAAACGTGGATACGATGGTTTACGTTTTGCTGATCTAATTAATAGAATAAAAAAAAAGGAAAAAGAAAACAAAATGTTTTGAATATTAAATTTATGATTTTGTATCTTACCCACTAGCTACTTTTCTTTCTGAAATATTATCTTCACCAATCGTAGATAAAATTTTCAATGCTTCCATTGCATATCTTGCAGCTAATTGATCTAAATGACATTGATGTGCACATTCAGATAATAATGATAAACAATCAATAAGAAGTTGATATTCAAATGATTGCAAATTTGATGGATAATCACGTGACATTTCATCGGTTTGTTGTAATACACTTAAGCATCTCTCAGCGAATAATTTTCCTGTACCAACAAGATAAGATTTTATATGAACAAATGAATGTGTTGCTTCGTCATGAAAAGTAACTGATTTTAATTTCGTTGCTGATGCTAAAAGAAATTAAATGAGAAAATAAGAGATGATGGAAAACTGAAATGATTATTTTTTTTATTTTTCTGATGTATCTAAGAAACTTAAGGCGTTCGTTCTAGCTTTATTGGACAATGATTTGAAAGTTCCAAGTACACTTTAAAAAGCATACAGTGCACACAATGAACAGTTGACAATTTGAAAAATATGTTTTTTTTTGTTCGCTTTGTTTCGATTCCGTGCCCCTTGAAAGAATCAAATTCCAAATACTTGAAAACCGTATCTAATCATGTACTCATTTTAGACCAGTCAAACACATGCCAACATGTCGGTACTAGAGATGTGCGAAAATGGGGTTATGATAAAAAAATTGCCAAAAACGAAACTGAAGTCTATAGTAAAATATTCTATGGTTTAAAGCAAATTATTTTATAAAGCATATGAATCAGAAAATAATTCAAGGTAAATGCCCCAAAACGTGCTTGTCGTCGACTAAATTCATAAGTAAATAAATGAGTATTGAAAAATTATTTTGATGTGTTACGAAAAAATTCTGGAATAGGTTTCTCTAAACCGAAACCAGGACCAGTAGAAATGAAGTCGCTAGGATCTCGCCAGAACCATGCCTACACTAGACGTATCCAGACTATGACCGAGACTGGGACTAAAAATACTTGATGTCGCACGTCTCTATTCAGCACTCTCCTTGAAGATCTAATTACGCGAGGAAAAAACAACATATCGGAAGGATACTTTCGATTGCTTCATTAGAAGCAAGCTTAGCACAATAACTGTTTAGACTATTAAGTCTGATTGTAATGTCTTTCAACTTCTTGAAAAAGTGATTTTGAGATTTTTTACTTTTATTCAACGACCTTGACAAAAAAATTATTTATGTTCGGTATGTAGTTCAACTTAATTTAAACATCAACTCATGAGAACTAAGACTGAAATTCGTCTTAAATGCCATATGTATCAATCTTAAATTAAAAATGTTATTTTTAATGATTAAGAGTTAATAGCTTATGTTAATTTAACAAACACAATCTTTAAAAGAGTATCTTTTTATGAATTGAAAATAGAACTTTCAGAGAAGAATACTATTTCATATTTAGTTTGGATGTTTGACAAAACTGAATCATCAGTATCCATGTTTGAAATTCCTCCTCCACCTATATTCCATAGATTCGACGACTCGAGAATAAGCATTTATCGAACAAATATCTATTATTTTAATCGAATTTCGATCCTCTCGACAATGTCACATCGTGAATGATCTAATACCGAACCGTCGACCTATCGTAACGTGATAACCCAAGCACTCGATATAGAATTTCGATACCCATCGGAAACTGAAATCGACGTGTCGAAATGTCTATGGAATGGCTGATCGCGAAGCTCTAAAAAACTGTTGACATCATTCTTCGAATACATATTTCTTGTTATTGAAAGATTTAAAATATATGAACGACATCTTTCTTTTGGAACAGTTTTCTTGAAATTCTAAATAAAACACGAAGTCTTCGTATAAATCAGCAACTCGTCATGTACTCTTCAAAATTTTCGAAGATAAATGAACGAGAAACGTTTTTTACGTTAAAGATTGTATGAATAAAATAAAAAATTGTTTTTCTGATATCTGTTAAATTTTGTAACGAGAAGAAATATAGATTTAACAAGCGAAACTAACAATTTTGTAAAGCTTTCAGTTCTCTATCGTATGAAGTCTTGAATGAACTCTCTAAGCTTCTTAGAAGTGTCTCAAAAATTTAAAAAAAAAATGATCCATTTATTCTGGTCTACTTGCTAAATAAATTCAATGACAATAAAAAATAAACTTACTTATACGAGAACCACCAGCACCTGCTTTCGAACGTGAATCGTTTGTTGTTGTTAAAGCCTGTTTTAATTCACTATTTCTACAAATAAATATTTCAATAAAATATATTAATAATCAAAGTTATGAAACTAACTGAAAAAGATCTAAATTGGCAATAACTGGAATTCGTGAAGCAAGCCGAACAAAAAATAATGATAAAAGATAATGAAATTCAATAGATAGATGTGATCCATAGAGACGAGTCATTGCTGGAGAGAGTTTAACCGCTAGAAGTGCATCCAATATCTAATAAATAAATATATTTTATTTCATAAGTATTAAAAAAATAAGAAGTCATACAATTTTACCATCAAAGGGAATAATCAAGAATTTCATAACAATGCTTTATATTTACGGAGTTTCCAAAAGATAGTAAAACTATTTCAAAATATGCACTCAATTTAAACACCTTTTCAATAAGTTTGAAATAATTTTTCTTATGGGAAAGCATTCCCGAGTGATTCACTCTGTTTGTCCTCATATATTGCCAAAATGTAGGAGATCATTAGAATAGCATAGCCTCAAAAATTCACCTGCTCATGCTTAAATTCGATCGAGATAGTAACTTTTTAGTTGTAAATGTCTTTTGCACGAGTCCAATTTTCGAAAAAAATTGTATTTGGGAAATTTTAACTTGGAACTTTGTATATATGAAGGTCTTAATTAAACTATTTCACGTGTGAACTGTCACCAATTTTAGATATCGCATTTTAAAGATGTGAATTTTTCAATCTATCTCTGTCTTACATAACACTTAAAGACAAGCATATATATATTAAAAAACCTATGCAGTGACGCAGCCATGAACTTTTGAGTAATGAACAACTTTTCAATCAACCTATTTTGAGGTATGGGCAATTACTATTTAACTATTGAGTATTGGTCACCATTACAAGAAATTCCTAGTCAATAACTTTTGGCCAGTGAGCAATCGCCCCAATAGCGCATGGCTGGCTATGCGATGCAACCTATATCTTAGTTGTGCGCTATTCAAAACTGATGAAATATTATACATGAGATAGCCTAATCGAGACCTTTACATGTAAAAATTTTCAGGTCGAAATTCATAAATATAAGTTTTTTTTCGAAAACTGGACTACATATTGACAATATATGGACACAAACGAAGCAGATCACTGGGAAATTCGTTAGGTTTTTTTTGTCTACAAGAGCTTCCTGGCGTCTATACATTCTTAATTTAAATAAACTATGACTTATAAAAGTCTGTACAAAAAAAGAACATAGTAGAAAAATTCGTTTTACATTAGAATATCAAACTTACTCCTATATTATAATCCGACATAATACTTTTTGAATTATCAAAATATTGTGGCTATAAGACAATAAGAAAAGAAAACGAATTTAATTTATATTTAACAATTGAAAAAAAAAATCTATCTACTTTAAATTTGGATGAACTACTCTCAGCATTGCTTGATCGATAACGTCCAGCTAATTGTGTACTTGGTAATTTTTGTCCATCTAAAAGTATTTGTATAATTATATGTGCTTCATGAAATAGATCAAGTTGAATAAGTGCACGTAAACGTATCAATCGTGCTTGTACTGTATGTTGTAAATTTCGACAATGTAAAGCAAATACATCATAAAGCGCAATAACAGGAAGAATCTATGTAGAGCAAAAAAATTCATCTAATACAAATTGAAATAATCATTTGTTTTTTTTTTTAAATATTTACATGAAGACAAATATCATGACGAATAAGAGATTCAGATATGTAAGCTAATGTATCCATTAATGATCGAGGATTTAAACGAAATTCATCACTGGTTAATTGAATACCAGGCCATATATATATTGAATTATCGATAAATAATGTTGCATAATCAATATCATATTCTGAATGTGGTAAAGTATAAAAAAATATTGAACGTAAAAAATATGAACTTAATAAACATGTTTGAAGATGTTGATCACAATTAATATGAATATGATATCTAAAACAAACATAAATCATTATAAAAAGAATTTTATTATTAAATTATATACATACTTAGCTAATTTACATGTAACAATAGAACCTAATAAACATCCCCAAATACCACATTTTTCAAGTAATTTTCCTCGATTTGAAAGTAAATTTTTTAATGTATCATTTTGAAACCATGTTGTTACAACATCATGACCATCAAGTATTGTATCAATAACATCACACCATGCTGTTTTAGATTCCCTGATTAGAAAAAATATTTTCTTATTGAAAAATATAAGAAATATATTTGTATGACTTACATTAATTTATCACAATGAAAATATAAATCACCTAATTCCGTTAGTACTTGACAATATTGATCACGACGATTTTGACCCAATAATAATTCTAGAAATATTTGTATTTATATGTAAAAATTGTCATTGTGAATTATGATCCTTTTCAGAGAAGAATCATTATTATATAAAAATTAGGACAAAAACAAAGATATTTTGGCAGATTGTTTTCATCAAATTTTCGCAAATATTTGTTTTTTGTCAAAAATTTGATGAACCCATAATTAATAAAAACTTTATTTAAATATTTAGTGAATGCACTTTTGCTTCGATAAATCAAAACTCTATAGTGGATTTTCCAAGTGACCTGAGAGAGCTCACACCTTTCGATTGAAAAACTCAGGAAAATTTCGATATCTGAAGAACAAAGATCCAGACAACAAAATCATTCTAGTCTTTTCTATTATGCACCAGTACTCATCAAATGAACATCGTCTTGATCGAAAAGTTATTCGACATTTGAAGAGGTCTCCGCGTGAGTTTAGATAATCTTTCTATGTAAATTCAAGTTTTGTGGCTAAATCGTACAATACAAACATATAATCATGGATATGAAACCTAAAATTCAATGCTATTATATTTGTTTTAGTTAAATAAAAGAAAAATACAAGTATCATTGAATACTTTCTCATATATTTTATAATTTTTCATCTGACTTATTTGTTAATAATCTCTTCATGATAAATTTATTTATGATAATGATAAAAATTTCACTTACTTGATATTGTTTGATAGGCTTCAATGACTGATTCTTTTGTAATTTGAGCTGATGGTGATGTATCAATTTTATTATTAATCAATGGTGAAAAATCTAATGGTTCACCAGCTGTTAATGGTCGATAATGAAGTGTTGATGTTAAATCTTTTTTTGTTGGTAATTCTTCATTATGTTCTTGAAGATTTTCAATAATTGGAGTAAATATTAAAAAGTCTTTTGCTAATTGTTCTTCTTGTTTATATATATAAAAAGCTAACATTTTTCGACATTCGATTATTGAACGAGAAGAATAATAAGTTTTATCTAATGCTTGTCGTAAAAGTTTACGACTAAATTCAACATCAAGTGGAATACTAATTAATTCTAATGCACGATTTGTTTCTTTAAAAAAATTCGAAATAAAGAAAAACTATTTAGAAAAATATATAAATAAATAATAACTTACGTGCATAATAATCAGTTCCTTTAGGATCAAGTCGAGCGCCAAGACTTAAAGTTGATGCTGAACGTATTCTTTCTGAATTTTCATCTATATGCTTAGCTATTTTAAATAATTTCTCTGATCGTAGTGTATAAAAATCATCTGGATGTATTGGTCGGCCAAGAGTAGCAATAGCTTCATCAAAATGTGGTTGATCAATTGAATATTGTTTATCACGTAATTGTTGTATTAAAGCTGTTTGAGCTGCAATTAATAATGGACTTGTTAAATCGGCGAAATAATGACTAAAACAAAAAAAGAATCTCATTGAAAAAACAGAAAAAACTAGCGAGAAACGTTTTTAAACTGTTCAGTTGCTTTGAGTCTAGGCTATGTGCAGTATGTAGATCCAAATGAGCTCCAAATATCCTAAAGAAAGACTTTGTCTTTAGCTCATTGTAATAAAGATACTCCACTTTTATGATATTTTTTACATACATGTGCGTGGTAACAGAGAAGCTGATTTCTGAAATTTCGAATTGAAACTTCATAAAGATAGGGCTTAAAAAAACTAGTTTCAGATCTTTTGATTTGCTTCTATTCTGAAATAAGAACATCAAATCTGCTGGTTTATATGTGTTAAATAAAAGACATGCGCTATTACCATAGTTCTATTTTTAGGATAAGAACAGCGACAAGATCTGAAGCATGCACAAAAAAAACATTCTCGTTAAGGCCTACATCTATACAAAATTTCAATTCGAAATTTGAAAATCATTTTTTCTATTACTAGAGCATTCATTTAAAAAGTACCATAAAAGTGCAGTATCTTCGTATCAATAAACAAAGAGCAAGAACTATTTTCATGATTTTCATAAGTCATTTTGATCTACATTATGCATATAATCTCAACTCAGAAAACGATTGAACAATAGGAAAACTTCCTTCATAAAACTATTTGATTTATCATACTCTGATAAAGCATTAAATTTAATGGCTATTGTTCCTAATTTTTCCCATTTAGCAGCTACATATAATGCATGTAATGTACGTAAAATAAATTTTCTTATAAATCTTAAATCAATCAATACAGTTCGATCTTGTGGTTGGTCAAAATTAAATGTTGTACTTGTCCATGAACATTCAATATTAGTAAACCATTGATTTAATTTATTTGTATTTGTATTTACTAATTTATCATTATTATTATCATAAAATGGTTTTGTACGATAGAGCATATCAAGAAGTAATTCACTTGCTATAAACATTGTTTGATAACCGTGTGAAAGTAATGCATTTAATGAAAATATTTTATTTAATGTTGTTACAGATAGATATTGTGTAAGTTGTTCAATTGAATCATAAAATGATTTACAAGTATTTTGTAATAATGTCCAATTATTTGAACGATATGCAAGTACAGTTGAACGACGATAATGCAAATAAAAACGATCAAGATATGCACGAATACGTTTGAATCCATATGGATCAGTAACATTAAAATCGGTTTTTTGACGATATAAATCACTAAGTTCACGACGTGGTGAAATAGATGTTGATAATTTTTTCGGTGGAGGTGGGCGATTAGGAGAGATTTGTTTACGATCACGAACTGAACTTGTTTCATCACCTCTTTGATTTAAATAAATAGTTGGGTCCGATATTTGTCCTAAATGTACGTAAAAAAGTCTTGATAACATCGTCTTTTCGTTGTATAATATTCATAATACAAAATAAAAACAGTGTTTTTTTTCTAGAGAAGCCAAGAATTGAATATCAACGCCACTCTTTCTGTTGATCGAAATAGTATATTTTCTACATGATAAGAAAATGACGAACAAAATTTAGGAAATATTCTGATTCGTTAATCTCTGAACACTTCTCGATAAATACAACGTAGGATATTTGTTGAAATTCATAATCATAATTCTATCGTTTTAATTTTGCAAGACAGAAATTCGTTCTATTCAAAATAATGCTTTTGCTTTTCGATATGGTTAAGTTGAAAAACGCAATACTCATTGATAGAGATGTGCGAGAGCCAATTTGTTTAGTTCTAGTCCCGATAAAAAAAAATACTTCAACAATTTTTCTTTGATTGAGTCAAAATGATCCTACTTTTTGTCCTCCACTCATCTTTCTCCTAGATACTATGTTCGATCGAACTGAAAACTTTTTCTTGCAGGTAATGAACATTGTTTGGAATGGCAAAGTCTTTTGGTTTCCTTATATTCTTTGAATAAAAAACTCAAAATATCGGATACACAATACAAAATGCTTGTTCTTTTGCGAAGACAAATTTTGTAAAAACTGTTGAAGATCACCAGAACAATATTTGTTTGAGATATAAAAAATACTCAAGCGAAATCGTCTTTAATATATGTGAGAAAAGTTTCGCGTCAATACCTTTTATTATATCGGAGAAACTGGAACGAAACAGTACTTATGTTTGTATGAGACTTGGTTTTGAGCAAAATAGAAAACAAAACGAAATTTGTATTTTCTTTTAAATACTCATCGTTTTTAATTTATAGATTTTCGAGGAGTGCCTATTCGATGAAACTGTTCACACGTTCAGAGAGTGTATTTTTTGTAGTATCTGCGAGATACCTGTGGCCAGAGAAAAACTGCATATCAATTGAAATTCATCTCCTGTTTTCACTTCCTTCCTTTTGAAAAGAGAGAGAGTGTGTGTGGAAAACTGTTGAAAGATGCGCAAATCCGAAGTCAAAACATTTTCAAAAGAATTTTCGTTGTTTTTTTTTTGCAAGCCGTTCGAAAACACTTCAAAGGATATGTATGAATGAAAAACACACAATCAACTTTATTTTTCCTCATAGTCTCGATTCCAGTAGTTGAAAACAAAGTTATTCCTACACATTTCTATTTGTTGTTTTAAAAAATGAAAATATGTAATGAAAAATTTCATTTACCAATAAGTAATTCATTAATTATTTCTGCACGATCTTTGACATCCGATTGTGTAAAATTAAATTCAAATTTTCGTTCTAATGTTGGATCATCAAGTACTTCATCATCTGTGACATTTCGAATAATCAGATTTGTTTGATCATATGTAAATAAATTAGGATTAATACGATCAAATCTATAAGATCCATCTTCTAATAAAGCTTGAATTTTTTCATTAGATTCTTTAATCACCGATGATATACGATCAAGACAATAAAGTCCATTAAGTAATTCATATTGTGCACGCCATACTAATTCATCATTAATGAATCGACGAAATTTTTTTCTTGCTTGTCGTTGACGATAAAGATCAGGCAATACATTGAATAATTTATCAATAGCCTATTAAGGTAAAAAAAATAAACAAAACCTTGATTTTTAAATTTGTTCCTGACATTTATGGACATTTTTTTTCTCTTTATTCATAGGGCTTAACTAAGATACACATAGATTCATGACAAGCGCCTTCATCTTTTTTTTTTCGGTTTTATCTCTACACTATAAATATATACGAATGCAAAGAGATCAAAATAGTTACATTCAACAATGAATATTATCTACTATTTTTTATCAATAATTATTCTCAAGATTCATCTTATTGAATCATATAATGATACATACAATGGTATTCGTATACAAATATTTGATAATATAGCTGAAATTTCTCGACCAATATCACCATTTGATTTACCGATAACATATACTCAACAAGAATGGAATGATATACGATCAGATTCATTTCGTTTAATTGGTGATTATGTTAATATTCAAGGACAAATTATTTCTTATAATCGTACTTCATTAAATGGTCAAAAAATATTTATTCAACGTAGTTTAAAAGATGATAAATATACAGAAGCTATAATGATTGATGAAACACGATATTTAATACTTGATTTAATTGATAATACATATTATACAATAACATCAGATCGTATAAGATATTTATCAATTCCACCAGTACGAAATTATTTTGTTAATTTTATATTTCATACAAGTCATGTTGAACAACTTTATTTACGTTATTTACAAAATAATATTAAATGGAAAGTACGTTATGATCTTTTATTAGAAACGAATGATAATGATTCTATTTTACAAGCCTATGCTGATATACGAAATGATGGAAGTTCGTTATTAATAATTGATTCAGCTGAATTAATTAGTGGTGATGTTAAAATTCAATCTACTTCTTCATCATCACCATCGCAATATTACAATAATAATGGTGTCTATGCTGCTTACGAAGCAGCTGGAGGTGCTGCTAATCTGCAAGCAATGCCTGCAACAACTACTACTGCACCAACAATTTCTTCAAGTACGGAATTGGCTGGTATATATGTATTTTCAATAAATGAAACATTTACTCTTGATTCTCAATCAAATTTTATTCTTCCAATGTTTCGTCCAATAATTGATATTGAACGTTATGGTTTAATAGACAAATATTTTCGACCTATGGATAATCGTGGTCATGCACGACGTGCTTATCGTCTTCGTGTACCAGATACATATTTACCGAAAGGACAAGTATTTATACGTGAATCAAATCGTTTGGTTGGCGAAACTAATTGGTTGGATCATTCCGCTAATGAAACAAATGAATTTAATTTAGGTGAAGATCCTGATTTACAATATATTGAATATGTACAATTAAGTTCTCGTCGGCAAGCTTATGAAGCGAATGGTTATCGTTTTGTTTTATCAACATACACAATTAATTTACATTTAATTAATAATAAAAATCGTTCAATAAATATTGAATATCGTTTAAAATTTTCTTCACAAGATAATTTAACATTAAAAGAAAATACAAGTGATAATTTATTACAAGTTGATGGTTCAACTATTAGTGGTATATTTCAATTAAATGAAAATCAGAAACAAGAAATTCAATTTACAGTTGAAACACAATAAATATATATCGTTTGTTTCAAAGAAGAAAAAAAACAAATTTTATAATCGTTTGTTTTATATTTAATTAACAATCGAGTTCATGACTTAGTCAATCCTTTTGTTTTTTCTTTATCGAAGTTTAATCACTAATATTTTTGTTTTGTTACTAATCTTTAAACGAGCATATTGATTTGATTTATCCTCAAATATTTATTGTCAATAAAAATGAAAAATACTAAAACGGTCAATGATGAAAAACAAAAGGAAAAGATTACGTTTAAAATAAAGGTTAATCCTATGTATTATAATTCATGAAAATGTTAGTAATACTTACAGGTTTTTGACGTTGTTCAAGTTCAAGACGAACTGCCTCTGGTGTATTAGGTGGAATAAGATAATAATATTTAGTTGGTTTTGCTCGTAACAATTTTCTAGTTACATTTGATTGTTTCTTTTTTCCAGCTTGTTTTTTCTTTCGTTCTGGACTAAATTCTGTTAATGCAGCAGCTAAAAAAGTACAAAAACAAAATGTGAAGAGAATTTCTGAAATTGATATTATTGAAATATATTCTTTTTTTACCATATTTATTTTCATTACTACCAGCTATTGCTATAATACCATCTCCTTTACTGATTATCATACGCCATGGTCCAAGAATAAGTTCATTTCGTTTGGATATAAATGTTTGATTTTCATCATACCAATTTAGAATATCATCATTAGATGAATCAATTAAAGATTTTACTAAAACTTGTGCAAGATATTCCATATAGGAAGGGCGTTTACGGAACTTTTGAACTAAAAACATATAGATTATTAAAATTTGTATATTTATCGAAGGAAATGAATTATTAAACTAAAATTGGTATATGTGAAAACAAATGTTAAACTTAATAGTGAAGTCTTACTTACAAGAAAACTTTTCTAATTCTCATATTGCTTTTGAGTCTGAATTATGTGTATCATGTAGGTTCTAATAAGCTATGAATATCATGAAAAGAACTCGAGTTAATAGATTATAACTGTCAGGATTCTGTATTTTTTTTTTAGTCAGAATACCGCAGTTCTTCTCAGAAACATCAGAAAAACTGCGTTTCAACTTTCGATTTGAAACTTTGCATAGCGACCGGTCTTGAGAAGAATAGTTTTTTGTGAAAGTTTCAGATTTTTTGATAGCGGCTATTCTGAAATACGAACATCGAAAATTGCTGTTGTATATAAGCGGTGTAAAAGCATACTTTTACCATAGCTGTATCTTAGTATAGAAGCAATCAAAAGATCGAAAACTTTTAAAGTAAATTATTTTCATAAAGGCATATCTCTATGCGAAGTTACAAGTCAAAATTCAAATCTCACTTTTCCTAGTGTTTCTGAGGGGGATCATTGCATTTTGCTAGTAAAAATAGTCTCGACAATAAAAAACTTTTAGAGTGAATTCTCTTCAGGATAATCATTGCTCATTAGAACCTATCTGATGCACGTAGTTCCAACTCAAAAGCGATTGGACACTAAGAAATATTCCTTCGTTAGTAATAGAATGACGTATCCTATTTATTAATTTTTTTTCAACGGCGTACCTTCTTTATAACTTTGTCGAGCAGATGTTGCATTAATAAAAATATAGACAGTAGTCGGATCTTCATTTCCAGTAAGAATTGTATGTGGAGTACGTTCTCTAGCTACAAAACGTTCTAATGCTTTAAGTTCTTCATTATGAATTGTTGAATAATGAACTTTTGGTATTAATTGTTCAGCAATATCATCGGATAATGCTATTTGTCCTTTTGTACCTGCTGGTGAAAATTGTTCAGGTCCAGTTGTATCATTTATATTTGTTGTTTGCGATATTTGCTGTGTTGTTGGCATAGATGATAAGAACTTTTTTCCTATTTGATTAATTAAATTCGATAATTTAATTTCATCGTTTTGTTGTAAATATTGACTCATATAATATGATATACATGCAATCATATGATGAATATTATCTTGTATAGTACGTGTACGTTGTTTTGGCATTTGTTGAGAAATTTCTTCAAATACAGATAAACATTTTTCAAAAATTTGATTTACAGATGAATAAAATATTTTATAAAATATTAATGGTGTTAATAAACCATATAAATAAATAATTGATTGTAGTGCATAATATGAATCATTAAGCCAACATGAAAGTTCTAATGCAATTAATATTTGACTACATGCATGAATACGTTTTATCTAAGAAAAAGATAAAAGATATTTTTCGAGAAATTTAATAAAATTAAATATACTTGATTTGCACGATTAGATGATGTTGGTGTTATCATATCACAATAAAAATGATTTTCTTTTATATATATTTCAAGATTAATAAAAATTGAATTAATGAATTTTTGTAATAATGATATTGAACTTTCAGCAACACGTGAATATCGTAATCTAAACATAAGTATACTAGCAATGTTTTGTAAAGAATGAAAATACAGTGCAAAAGCTAGTTTATGAGATTTTTCAACAAGAAATTTTTTTATCGATAAAACTGTCTACTTCGTTTTGAGAATCATGGCCTATTATGGATACAAAATCGGAAACATGCCATCTTACGAATATAGGAAGCACCAGAAATAATTTAACACATTTGAGCTCGAGCTCGTATTTATGGCATATAGAGAGAAAGTCGAATCTAAAACAAACTCAAAAAAAGAATTCGAATCCATAGATCTTCTCAACAGAGCTAAGAAAATTTGCCGAGATTTTACTAAACAAACGATTTTTTCCTCTATAAGTAGTTCTCATGTTTCTAAGAATATGTTAAAATTCTCAGTCAAAATATTTGCTTTCTTTTTGACATATTCGATGTATGAAAGCTGTCGATTGTTCTGATCTATTCTGTGCTCTGGTCAATTGTTGAAGGTTAAACATCTCAAGAAAGAAGCAAGTCTTCTCAAGATTGGAACCAATCCGGTAGATAACGAAATTTCACCGTTTGAAGGTTTGGAAAAATCTTCTTGGTTAACCTTGTTTTTCGCCGTTAAAACTAAGGTGTTGCATATTTTTTCTGTCAGAATGTGTAAAAAAAGTGCTCAAAACATATGTTATATTAATCATTTTTTTCTGAGATTCTCTTTAAAAAGATTCATTTTGATGAGTGTCTTTTACATGCGCCCCTAAAGTATTTCATATTTGAAGTCATTTTTTTCTAAAAATCGTTTTTCAAAAAAAATTCCACATTTTTCCGCCGGTTTTCACCGGTTGGATATGTAATTCCAACTGACTGGTTTTCGACCCGACCGGACCGGTAGGATTTTTCAACCGGCCGTACAGGATTGGGTTGCTATTGCTCAACTGGTTCCAACCCTGAGTCTTCTGAGTGAAATTTTCAGGATATCCTTGCAACCATGAGACCTATTTCTCGATAAAGTTTCAAGTTAAAAATTCTTCATTCGATTTCCCTGTTAATCCTCTCTCATATGATAAAAGTCTAGCAAAATTATTGTAGATCTATAGCAAAGACTTATGGGCTTGAGTCATTTTGGGGATTATTTTAGTCTCGCCGTATTCTTTAACTGCATAAAATATGTATTCAAAAGTGATGAATCACTTCGAACTTTTTCTTCATTAATCGGTCAATTGCCGTAATCAATTATTAAACGGAAAGTTCGATTGAATAGCATATCTAAAATTTGGCATCGTTTGATAGGGAAAGTGAAACATAATCGAGAACTTCATAATAACACAATAAAAGCTTGAACTCGGACGGATTAGCTGAACCAATACAAGAAAACAGATGGAAGATGCTATGAGTAAAATTCAAAGCACTATAAACGAGCATGTTTCTCTGATATATGTCGCATATGAACTAATTTTCATAGACTCCGTTTGATGAATTTTCAAAATTTTAAAGAATCGTTTGATGGAAAGTGAACGTAAAAAGTTTCCGAATAAAAAATCATTATTTTGCTTTTGTTTTAAAACAAAGAAAACCAGAGGATTCTATTATTTATGAATTATCATTTAGACAATTTTTGTTTTTAATTACTCGTAAATAACCAATGGATTTTCCACCGATAATTCTCGTATTGAACTTTCAATAACCATTGGTGTTCGTACAAAATATGTCCAAAGTGAATGAAAGGCTTTTTTCGCAACTGTATATTGTTTTATTTCGTAGGAAACCTATAATGATATAGCGTATGAATAGACACAAGAAAAAAAATATATAAAACAAACTTGTGAAAGAAGACATCGAATAAATAATAATGATATTGGATGTGCAGCTAATATAGGTTCTGTTGATTCACTAACACTTTCACCAATTAGTTGTCCATTAATATCATATATTGCTAATGAAAAAACATATTTAAGATCAGGATCAAGTCCAGAAATTTTAAGTGGTTTAATAAAACTTGCTGGAATCTAAAACAAAGAATCTTAACATTAGAAAAAAACATCGAAAAAGAAAACCTGTTGACCACTGCCAGGATAATTTGTATCAGCGATACGAGCTTTTGCATTGGGACGATCAGCTGCTCGACAAAAAATACGATATGTAGCAACCTGAAAATAAAACAAGATATTATTTTCCAAAAAAAAAAAAATGAAATATATAAATTATACTTTGCTTGAGAATGAACCAAAATCTGGTGCCATAACAAAAACAAAATCAGGTCCTCGAGCAATAATACATGGACGAGGAACACTTGTAGATGATGTTATTTCAGATTTTTTATTTTGATGATACGAAAAATAAAGACGATCTTCTTCTTCAGCTGATAATAAATGTTTATAAGCTTTCTAAAATAAAAAAGATAGTTGTAAAAGTTGAAAAATTAGAAATCATAGTTTAAAAATTAACCTGCATATATTCTGCAGCAACATTTTCATCACGTCTCGTACTTGCATATGTTGCACATAATAATGCTTTTTTATGTGAATTACCACGAGCATCATTTAAATATTGGTCAATAGGACCTTTTTTTAATGCTCCTAAATTTATTCTGCATATTTAAATGAAATAAATAAATAAATAACTTACTTGCATCAGATATTTGTTCAAGTAAAGCAACAACACGACAATAAACAAAATGTAATTCAGCGTCAAGATCTTTAACAAGATTATCAATTAATTTGCTTGTACGACCTTTTTCAGCTAGAAATGGTTGTGTAGCAATAAAACGTGTTTGACTATATGTGTCCAATTCTTCATCATTATCATTAGTTTTGGCTGACTACATTGAGCACAAAAAGAAAAAACAATAAGATTTTAATTAAAACTCAATTTTGATTTGACAAAAGAAGTTAATACCCAATTTCGATCGAACATAGATGAACCATCAAAACGAATAAGATTTGATCGTGCTTGAGCTAATATTTTTAATGATCGTGCTAAAAATTGTTCAGCAAAGAAAACTAATGGAAAATAACGAGATAATCCTAATGTATCATTAGCAAGTAATGAATGAGTATTAGCACTATGAGATTGTTGTTTTACATGTTTTGTTTCTTTTGCTGCCACAACATCGAGTGCAGCTTGTTGTCGTTTAAATTCTTCCATATAACTTTGTAATAATGGTTTAGCAGAATTATTTGTTAAATATTCACGTAATTGATCTAAACGTTGTTTGTAAGAACTAGTACGAATTGTTGCTGAAATAATAATGAAGCGTACATTATTAAGAAGAAGAAAAAAAAAAAAGAAAAGAGACTGATTGATTTTATTACCTTCAACTGATGAACTAGGTTGAATGAGAGTAAATAATATTTGACCAAGACGAAGTGAACATTCAGCATAAGCACATGAATCAACATTAGCAAAGTTAAAACGAGACATGATTTCATGTGTTTGAAAACATAAATGAATCCACTAAAAAAATGCAACAATATTAGAAGTCATAAGATTATCTTATCATAAAAACAATGAACTAGATCAATAGGAAAGATTTCATATTTCCATTATATATTGAAATATTATTAAATCTAAAGTGATGGGAAAAAGTCTGATAATAACGTATTTTTGATTTTTTTTTGTATAATATTAAGCACCTAGCTCAAGTCCAGATAGTGATTTTAATAACTAATTAAGTTTTCCAGCAAATTTTATAGCAAGACTTCGTAGATGAACTATGACAACAAGGTTTCTAAAAAAAAACAGATACGATAGTGTTCACGTCCCAGAATCTTTTTTAAGAATGTCAGTTTCAAAGAGCACAAAATTCTGAACAAAATGAAGTGTCATCATATCTCCTACGATCTTCTCTTAAAAACTTAGAAGTATGATAAAAATCGAAAAAAATTGTCCTTTAGTCTATTTTTGAATAAATTTCGTTTTTTATTTATAGTTTATTTATGGAATCTTGTAATAGAATAAATTAGATAGAAAACTTCATTGGCTATTAAAATTATTATCTGAATTTGAACGAGGTACTTAATATAATAGAAACAAATCAAAAATACATTTTTATTAAACCGTTTCCCACCATCTTATAATTTAATCAAAAATAGCTTACTAAAATAATTGAGGTATAGTTTGCTCAAACATATGCAAGGCTTCGGATTAGAAATTTGTATGGCATCTATGTTTTTTTAATTTGTATCCCAGCTAATGAAGACGAATCTAGTGAAACCCAAACTTACAAAAATCCAAATTCCTCTTTTTTTACCTTTGTTCTCGATCGATGATTATCTGAACCCCTCGAGTCAGAATAAATTTTATTACAGCATAGTAAATCGATCTAAGGCTTTCAATTTCCAAGAAACAAAATTCTTACTTTAATATGATCATGATCAAGTCGTGTTAACCAACGTTGATTATCATTTGGTTCATTATAAAGTTTTCTTAGAACAGGTCGACATTTGTTCCACAATAATAAACTAACATCAATCAAAACATCTTGCTCAATTTTTTCTTGCTTTTAGTCAACAAAGAAAAGAGAATAATTTAGAAGAAAAAACAATATAAGAAGATACATACAATGCGCGAGTCTGTTAGTAACAAGAAACATAAATCTTCAAGTAGTTCTTCTACAGAACGTTCTTCATCATCATCATTAATTGGTTGATCAATTTGAACTTTAACTTCTTTAATAGGTACAATACGTGTTGCTTTAGCAGCATCAATTAAATCTTTAACAGCTTTTGTTTTTTTTAATTTTCCTTTTGCATTATCAGGACTTTTCTTACGCGCTCCTGCATCTTTTCCTTTTCCTGGACTTTTAGTTCGTTGTTTTTGTTTTTTCTTATCATTATCTTTTCCACCTTTACCTGTTGAAACATTTTTAGAATATTGTGTTGGTTTGCGTTCTTTTTCACATTGTTCAATTTCATAAAGAATTTGTAATAAAGCAAGTAATGACATTTGATTACCATCAGTACGATCAACAAGTTCACTAATAGGTTCCATTAATGATTCAAATATGTCATAAACTTGATAATTAAATGCTAATTTAAGTAATTGAAGAACATATGATAATGGTATAACATATTGGCCTAAAAAAAGAAAAAGTTCATATTAATTCTTTTTAAAAGAAACTATTTTTTTTAAAACCAAACCATTAACAGCCAAATCAATTAAACTGACATCTTGCTTTAATATTATATTTGGATAGGTACTATTTTCATTTGCTCCAGCTATTTGAGCGACATTTGCATGTTTAACTAAAATAAGAAAGAAAAAAACAATTGATTTGTATTTAGGGTAAACGCATTAGTTATCTATTAAAGTATAAATATCATTTACAACTCCTAACGATCTTCGTTATAGGGTTTAATTACTATTTAAATCCGTAATAAATTCGTTTCTATTGATGGTCAAGATTAAGTATGGTGTAGTACAGTTCCCCACTGTTTTCATGATTTTACAAGCGAACGTGAGTCATTAGCAGACAATTATCCTTGCAGCGGCTATACAATAACCACTGCTCCTCAAGAAAATATTGACGTTGTGAAAAATCTGATGCATGAAAAGCTACATATTACTATTGATCTAATAGCCGACACCTTGAATATATCTTACGATGGTGTGCAAACCATTCTAAAACAATATCTATAGCAAGAAAGATCTTGTTAAGATGAGTACAGCATGAACTGATACAAGAACACTGACAGCGACGCATTAATATATGTATCGAAAACTTAGAAAAGTTCGACAGTAGCTTAGGACACTTATATGATATTATCACTGGCGATGAGGCTTGGAGCTACCATTGGAGTACTGACACAAAAGCGTGAGTAGCAGAGGGAGAAAGTTCTCCGACTGTCGTCAGAAGATAACTGTATGAAAAGAAAACAACAAACATTGTTTTCTTTATCAATATCGGATCGTTGCTTATCTATCAAGTACCTTCTGAAGTATCTATTGATGGCATATATTATTGTGATAAATGTTTAAAACTATTGTTCAAGAAATTATTGAAAAAGAAGGCCGTTATCAGCAACAAACAGTATGAAACTTCATCATGGCAATACAAGGCTTCATGTGAAAAATTTTATCTTTAAGAAAAAAAATTAAAGTTATGGCTCATCCATGCTCCATACTTTTCTGACTTTGCTCCTTCATAATTTTACTTGTTCATCTATCTTAAAGGTAGAATTGAAATCTATTCGGATGAAGCCAGTCTTTGAAGAAGACAATAATCAAGAAGCTTCATTCGATACCTGTTAACGAATATAGAAAAGACTTTTTAGAAGTGGATTGAAAGGATGAAACTTTGTATCCAACATTACAGTGACTATTTACTTCGAACATGTGCTATGGATAGATAGATGAAATGTCTTTTCTATAAATAAAATTTTGGAAGTAATAGAACTTCTCGCCTGACCTAAGTACATGATATTCTTTTATTTTCTTTTTTACCTTGTAAAATATATTGAGCTGCATAAAATAATTCAGTTGTAACATCAAGTATTTCAATTTCTTGTTCACTTGCTGCTGGACTAGTTAATACTAAACGTCGATTACTATCGGATAATGCTTGAAGTATAGCTAAAAATTGTGCACAACGACAATCAAACATATCACTCAGTAATTTTTCTGTTAATGTTCTTGGCCATGGACCACTAAGTTCTCTATAATTTTGACGAAATTTTGGTCGAAGTACACTTTTTGCTTTTCGACGATTTTCAAATACCATTCGTTTAAATATCATTGTAGCTATTTTAATTGTTGCTTGACGAAAAGAATTTTCTTGTTGACATTTATCACCTTCAACACTAATAGCTTGTAGTTCATGTAAATTTTTAAATTGTTCTAACCCACGTCGAGCAAAATTCTCAATTAAAAATAAAAGTAATTCAATAATTATTTTATAAGAAATATTTAATACAATATTCAAGAAAAAAAGATACGAAAAATCAAGATTCTATATCATTCTAGTGTTCGAATAGATTTAAATTAATATTATTTTGATAACAGAGACAGAATAATAAACTTGACACACATTTTGAATATCATCGGCAGTGTTTTGTTCAGCATAAGCGCTGAGAGGTCGACGCCTTCCGCAGATCAGAGTTACCCCTACCGATGCTACTTATGGTTATTGTACAGTATATTATGTGTCTATGGTCCCAAAAATAGTTGTTCGCCCTTCCGGAGTTCGAAATCACTCATCCAGAAGAGACATTCTAGACAGAACACTGATTACGCGTTCTCAGATTTGCAAATGGAATGTTTAGGTATGTGAATTTATTCTGAATTAATATTGAGCAAGAAAAGATAGAGAAGATTTTATTAATATTGATTTTTCGTGACATTAACTCGTATATTCAAAAACTGATTTGAAATCATTTTTATGGAAGATTAATTTTGTAGTCAAGATTTTTTTAATTATACATTAGATCACTGTACACATAGTAATTTGGTTTTAATGTCATTTTTGACATACAATTATAGTGTGTTGTTGTTCTTAAAACAAGAAAACTGAATGAATCTTAAATAATGAAATTTTCTATTCGAAAATTTTATGCATATATATATAAATGAAGATCTTTTCCTCTTTGAAGGAAGTTCATTTTCATCAGATTAATCGAAATTAAGATAAATGCATGAGAAGATAGTCTGAGGTTGGATCTTTCATAAACGACGTGACTTTTTTTATTTGGCACTTTCGTCTTTGCCACAATTTTTGATGATTTCTGTCATCATTTGCTGGAAAAATATGCTATCTTCAGAAAAATGAAAAAAAATTTTCGCTGTTTTCTGTGTGTATATTATTTTGATTGTGGAGCCCAAAACTCTGGAAGGAACTTCACGGTAGTCAATGGTTTTAATATTTGTTGAAAAAAGTATGTGAAACTGCAATGCCTGCTGGAACCTGTTTTTGGGACTAGGCCTTTTTTTTTGAATTTATTGTTTTGAGATTTTTATGCTAAAGAATTGGTATTAACAGGCAACACCTTAAATTAACTCGAACAAATTTCTAGTATGAACTTGCTTAGATCGTAGCATGTAAATGTTCTGGAAAAGTTGTTTCATTCTATAAATTGATTTCTCTGACACTGATATACATATCAATAATTGAGATCACATTTTAAGTGAAATTAAATTTTAATCTTTTCTAAGATGATAATTTGTTTTTATGAAATATTTCTTTCGATTAAATTCTTGATTTCAAAATATGCAACATTGATGATTTCTGAGTGAAATATTTTTAGGTATACATACTTCTCCAGCAATTGCTTTCTAAAATATGTAGAAAGTTTAAATTATATTTATTTTATTTTGTCAAATAAAATTTCTTACTTCGCCATCTGGTGACATTCGACTATCATAAAATGCTTCACATGCTGCACAATAAAGCGTCGATCGCCATGGTAAATATGAAATAGATAATAATGGTAAACACATTTCTGTACTGACAGCAGCCCATACAAGATATTCAACAACCTTTATAAATGTAAAAGAAAATATTTAAATTGAAAAATTGAATATTTTCTCTAAACAAAAGATGAAACAACCTTTAAAGAATAACCCAATGTCATCAAATAACGACTCATTTTATATAAATAAATTGTTCCATTATAAACAAGCCATGACCATTGATCATCTTTCAATGCTAAATTCATTAATAATCGAATAAATGAAAGTGTTATTAAACATCGATCAAGTGTTTCATCTAGTTGTACTTTTGGATCTTGTTCAATAGCCAAATAAAATAAACATAGAGCACAACCCATTAAAGCTCGAAACTATAAAACAAAAGAAATAATAAGATTTCATAGATAATAAAGGATTGCTTCTTTTGTTTTTTTTGAACATACAGATATATCAGCTGTAACATCAGATAAACCAAGTGGAAAAAATTTATCTTCAATTTCATCTACTGTTTGAAAATCTTGCATACGAAATGAACCAAATTCATTTAAATATCTTTGATAGCATTGAAATAATGCAATATTATATTTCTGAAAAATAAAAATAAATCAATAAAAAAATTTATTTTCTTCTCTTATCATTAAGGGTATCTTCCTCTCTTCTTTTCTTTTACTTAGTGTAACGCTAAGCATCAGTTTTCTGAATCTTGATGGCTTACAACCTTTCTCTAACTTTGTTCGATCGGACTGAAATTTTTATTACAGATACTTGAAAGTATTTTCCAGAGGTAATGTCAGCTACTTTCATTTTTGACTTTCTTATCTGAATTGATAGGATTCTGAAAGTCAACATCTTAATTCTGACTTCGAACATTTACGTATTTTCTTCATAAAAAAAAAATTTGAAAACGCTCAAAACTACAACTTACTTCATATGCAACAAGATATTCACCAAGATGCATTAATTTTTCACAATACATTCGCACAGATAATCTTGGTTGATAAGCACTCCATAATTGAAATAATGTTTCCGATCTAAATATATTTTTTTTATACAAAAATAAAAATTTTAAAAACTTTCATTCTTTACATACAATCGACCATCAATTGATTGATTTGATTTTTGTTGTTTTGCAATATAATTTTTAAAATCAGATATTTGTGCTTCAAAACTTTGTAAAACTGGATTTTTACTATCATCAACATATGAATAATAAGCTGCTGAATTAATTTTTATTGAACGTTCAACTGCTTTTGTACGTAAACTAGATGCCATCTTTTTTTTGTTTGAGAATTTTAATAAGATGACAAAAAATTTGTTTCAACAACTAACGAGAAGCCATTTGAGTTTAAAGAAACTAAGAAGAAACCTTTATTCATTGAATGAAATTGATCGTTAGATGTCGCATATTTTTCTTTAATTATTATATATACAAGTTAAAAGTCAAGTCTGATTGATTTCTTTCTTTTGCCAGGACGACAAAAAATATTTCTTGATTGTTTTTCATGGTTGATATAGCTCGTGTTTATTCGCCTGTGGTCGTTTTTCCAAGTAGTGAAGCGCGACCACAATCATCCGATCGTATTCGAAGTGCTTCAGCTAAACGAATATCCAGTCCTAGTACACATCGTACATCACGTGTATCATCTGCTGTATCAACTATTGAAAGTGACGTTAATGGCCATGCTCGATACATTACAAATGAAATAAATGATGACAAAGATTTTGAAACTGAACTTAAAGAAGAACTTACTACTCGTAAATAGATTTGCTTTTTTTCTGTGTTCGATAAATTGATGAAAAAGCTATGATCTTGTTTTTTAGCATTAACTGGTATTAATCTTCTAGAATTAATTAATGATAAAATATCTAAACTTGATCAAGCATTGAGATCAGTTGAAGCCCCATCAGATGCAAATAAAAATCAAGCATTAATTACTTCCGAAAAACTTCGAGCTAATGCAATACAAAATGGTAAGATTTCATTTTTGTTTTTGTTTATTTACAAAAATTTCATAGTTATATATTTTATTTTTTTTAAGGACAATCAAGACAACAAGTACAACAGTTTGCGGGTCTTCTTGCTTTTAAATCTACTTTTCAAGATCAAATTACAACAACAGTTAAACCAAAGGTAAACATATCGTCTTTAATCAAAATATATCTTCAATAATTGCGTTACACCATAGGGAAGTTCTAACACGTTATTAGACCAAGATCGATCAACATTACTAGAAATTTTTCAATATCCCGGTTTTGAAGAAGCTCGTGTTACTCCGTTACCATTTAATGTTTCTCTCGATAGACAAGTCATGAGACTTGTACTTCCAAAACGATATACTCTATCAAAACAAGTAAAGAGTAGACTTATGTATATAAAATATGTTGTTTATTTGATATTTATAGGCACCATATATTAAATCGTTAATTGATCTCTACTATTCTATGCCAACGAAAGCCTTAATTTTGGTAAGTTTTATCAATGAGTGAATGAAATAAATTAAAAAAATTGTCAGTGCAGCTTCATATGTGGTCAAAGTGTAAAAACCACAAACTTTTACTGTTATTAATTAATAGTTTATTGTCAGAGGAGAGATAAAATAATTTATTTTAAAAGATGTCAACTAAATGAAAAAATCAAAATTATAACAATATTTATAGTTGATACATGCGTTCTATACTTTTACTATTTTGAGAATGTTTGCATTTAGAATTACTACTCTACCAATTTACTGGATTCACTTATCATCGCTATACTAAAAAAACTCATTTATATTGTCAAATAAATCTTCAACATATAATTTCTTTTCTCCTGATGATATTATACACAATGCATATCATAGAAAGCTGCAAATATCATTTTTTTTCTTTGTTTCGTCGGTTCAACAATCATATTAGCCTGCTATATATATATATTGAACTAATCGTTCAGTGTACACCCAAGCACATCATCCTTTCTTTCGACGAATCTTGACATATACTGTTGAGTTTTGTCGACACTTCGAATTCGATTAATTCATACATTTCCATGTACGTTCTATTCAGGTTCTGTTAGATCAATAATACCACAATCCTATTGATTGACACCTACAAATAAGACCCCTTCGCTGCATCAAATACCATAACCCGTAATATTTTGACTAGATAAAATCTACAGTAGAAACATTATATTCATAGAATACTTTGGGAGACTCTAAAAAGTTTCAGAATGATTTAAGCACTATTATTGCTGACGCACTTTTCTCGTTGCTAGGAAACCGTACCCAATCATCGTTGAATTCCTTCCTAGCGTTGTTATGGAAACTGAACCCATAATCTTTGGTTTTTCTCCTTGCACCCACGTTTGTTATGATCTAGAAAATGGAAAACTACAAAAACCTCGATTTAAACTCATGCTGACTGTTTTCTACAAAAATATATATGAGTTTCATAAAAGGAGGTATTTCAAAGACTCGTAACTTGTATTATTAAGATACAATTTATGATGAAATATTATTTTTCATATATATATATATATATCAATATCGATCTATATCATATTATATTATTACTCTCTTTTAGGATATATTTTGGTGGGTATTTCTTGAAAATTATCAAAATCAACCTACAATTCAAAAGAAATTACTTGAGCGATGTTCCACTAACTATGTTGCTCTTCTTATGATGGAACTTGATTTACGCTATCGTGATAAATGTTTTCAGGTTCTAAACATTATTTTATTCTTTTTCATTTATCTCGTTTGCTCTATTAGGTTTATCCATCACTTTTAGCTGAAACTGTTTTTGCATGTTTTAAAGTATGTTTTCCATCATCAATTAAACAAATGCCTGCTGATGCTGAAGCAGCTGGAAAAACTAGTGATGAAAATAAAAATGCACCATTAGAACTTGGAAATCTATCAGAGACTCCTGGTCAACGCATGAAAGAATTAGTCAATTTAGATACATTTAAAAGTTCAATTTCAAATATTTGTCAATTATGGTTAGGTGGCATTCCGGCACCACCTCGTCGCTACGTACAATGGCGATCAAAAATTGTTCAACAAGAAAAAATATCATTTAAAGAAACAACACCTTCACCAAGTTCAGCAGTAGCTCCTACAGCAACAACAGCACCGCATACTTCATTAACGATGCCATCAACTTCACGCAGTTCAGTAATAAATGATGCGAAAACTTCGGGAAGTGAAAGTGCTGTTTCAAGTGCTTATCATGTATCATTCAAACTAAATAAACGCAAAGAACCACATGAACTTTTGGATGAAATGTACAAACATACACACGATCCAATACCGGAGTAAGAAGAATTTATATATATATACAGTAATGAACAAAAGTCTACCGCCTCCGTATCATGACTCCTATACATGTTGAAAGTCTGAAACTTTGTATGCTAAGACTACACAAAATATTTAATTCAGAAGCACGAGATTATTCTGATGACTTAAATACAACGAGAACAACGATGAAGAATGCTGCCTGTCTTCGCTTAAAGCTTTTAATCTGAAAAAGATTATCTACTTGATTTTTTGTTAGCTGTTATCAAGTACATGACTAAATCTTGATATTTTAGCTTGCAAGGAGAGCTTAGTTTTTGCTATTTTTTTAGCTAAAAGATCAGATAATTTTATTAAAGTTTGCTGCATTTGACACGGAAAGTTCTCCTAGTTGTTCAATCACTTTTGAGTGAAGACTATGCACTTCATTTAGATTCAAATGAGCTATAAATGTCTTGAAAAGAGTTGTTGATCATAGCTTATTGTTACGCAGATACAGCATTTTTACGATATTTTTCGAATAAATGCTACCGTCTCTCTCAGAAATACCAGACAATCTGAGTTTCAAATTTTGACTTGAATCTTTGAATATTAAGAAATCTTAACAAGAGTACTGCATTGTGAAAGTTTATGTCTCTTGATTTGCTTCTATCTAATAATAAGAACATTCAATCTGCTTATTTATTTGAGTGATGTAAAAGACAAACTATTATCATAATTGCATCTTAGGATAGGAACAATGACAAGATCTGAAACATTCACAAAAAGCTAGACCTGTCTCTCAATGATAAGTTTCACATCGACATTCGAAAATCAGTTTTTCTATTACCAAGGTATCGATGTAAAACTATCACAAAAGTGCAGTATTTCCGTAGCAATAAACGAATGATACAAACTATTTTCAGAGTATTCACACCTCATTTGGATCTGCATAACACACATAATTTTGACTTAAAAGCGATTGAACAGTTGGAGAACTCTCCGTATCAGATGTAAAATCTTAGTGTAGTATGTGCACAGAAATTTTCCGACTTATGGTATGGATGGTAGTCGAAATAGGGATGATGAGAGACCTTTGCCCGCTACTGTATATTTATTTAAATATATTCATTTTTTAATTAAACTTTAAAGAAAAAAAAACAAAAATCATATTTAGGTAATCGACAAAAACATTCAGGTTTGATGAAACCTTTTCATTTCTTTTATTTTACATAATTCTTAAGCAATTCTTTGCATGTTCGCATGATTTGCATGCTCTATAAGCTTTCTTGAAATAAAAATTTTGTTAGATTCTAATGTAATATTCTTTTGTTATTTTTATAGTCGACGTGTTCTTTTCGAAGATTATCGCTTTGATTTAAATGGTAATTCACCATTAGCAGAAAAATTCTTACGTTCAAGTCAAATGTTAAAAAATACCGGAACACAACTTTTTATATCACATCCACAAATAATTCAAGTACCATCAGCTAATGATGAAACATATGATAATGAAATAAAACGAGCTGCAAAAATTTGTCGAATTGTACGAGCTCAAAAACACAAGTTAGTTAGATTTTTGATAATTAATCATTGGATTACTGATCATCTTTTATTAAATAGAGAACGAGCTGAACAACAAGCACAACGTTATCGACAAGCAGCAAAACAACGTGCAGCAACATCAACAACACGAGATGAACTTGAAAAACAAGAGAAAAAAGGTTTCATTTACAGACGACCGATCATGGTAATGAATTTTTATTTTTGTCTACTGTGAAGGAAAAAGAATGCTTGGGTTTAATAAAAGTGTCAATTTCCGATTTTCCTTAATACGTCAAACTTGCAAATGTTTGTTGTCACAGAAACAGACTACGGAAGTTCTTGAAATACTCAACTTTAAAATGATTTTTCTATAAATTGTAATGCTTTAATAGATTCATAAAAATATTAAAAGAAACTCGAGTATTAAAGAAAAAGTAAATTCTAAATTTGGAAAGTTCTTTAAATTATTGTTCAGATAGTTCGGATATAGTTTGTTTCTGTTTTACATTTGAAAGATTGCAGAAAAATATATGATGATAACACAACGTTAAAAATTCTTTTTGTTTAGAATCGTCGTATTGATGATTTGATATCAATCTCTCAACTTTCCTTCAAATCTCATCGATGAGTTCATCATCTTAATTGAATTTGATTTCATGTAACATAAAAATAGTTCTCTCATAGTTCCTTTTATTAATTTATGTATTTTTTAATTTTTATAACTTCCATTAAATTATATCACCATCACTTAACAAAAAAAAAAAACAATTGAATAAGTCAATTATTTGATTTGAATCTGTTTTGTTTTTCAAAACAAAACGTTGGTCGAATGGAATTGAGATTTTACAACTTATTTCGAACTTTGCTGTACATAGTAGACATTTGAAAATATGATAACAACAGACATGTGATGCTATCCAATGTAAATACGATAATTTCAAGATCAATTCTCTTCGTTGAAAGAAAACTTTTGTATCAAAAATTTTCATACAAAAAATATACATTATATAAAAATAACTTAAGCAACCCATGTAGTATTTTTCTGTGGTTATTCAGTTTCAATTTAAGATATTGTACAATTTATCTTATGTGTTGAAGAATTTTCTTGTTGATTTCTTCCTAAAGAAGTTAGTTTAACTTTTTTTTCATCTAAATAATCAAACCATGGATCAATTGAACCCAGTAAAAGTTTAACAACATAATCACCATAACTGAATGGAAAATGCTTTCCTTGTACATTTAATACTTCCATTCGTTCACTTTGATAATCATCAAGAACATCAACATAAGGAATATTTTTATCAAAATTATTTAAACAAGTAACTGTTTGAAGATCATTTGTACAAGCAATAAATGTTACATACATTCGGTCAATTGATGGATATCGTTCATAAAGTAAAACTTTTTCTAAACTATTAAGATCATTTTGTCCATTGTCATCTGTTGGTAAACCATCTGTTGCAATTAAAATTAATAGTTTACGTTCATATATATGTGAACGTTTTAAATTTAATATATAATTAAGTACACGTGTAATTGGTGTTGGACCATTGGGTAAACGAGAAAATGTTTCATGAAGTTGTGATGAATCAATAACATGTAAAAGTGGTTGTCGATTAAGAAAATAAATATCAATACCAACTGGATCTAGCGTACCAGCTAAATCAACAATAATAGATACAATATGTTTAAGTTCATCCCAACGTGTTGGTAGTTGATTAAATGATGATATATATTCTTGATCATAATCAATAATTGGTGTACGCATTGATGTACTATCATCAATTATCATAACAATTTCAAAACCTTCAAGTGCTCGAAGACGATATGCAAAATCATAATTAATATTATATTTACGAATAATATTTTCAAATTTTTTTAAACGAATTTCATTTTGATATATTGGATAATCCATTTTTTTTTATAATCAATATGATAATTGTTATTTAATTCGTGTCGATTGCAACTATAATACATTTATGAATATATACAATCAACGTACTTATAGAAAAAAATGATGCATGAAGCTTAACGAAATAAAGATTACGATTTTAGGACGCTATTTGCTATAATGACTTTAATCTTAGTTATAAGGATTATTTTGAAGAAATCAAGAGACAAGCACAAAGTTCGATTAAACTATTAGCATGTCATACAAACTTTGTTTTTTCTTATTTTTTGTCTTAAACGAACTGAAGATAAAAATATCTATAAAAATATGACACATTGTTGATCTAATATGCATTAGATTACCTGGAAAGTGATTAAGAATTGATAGGTTTCTTTTTAAAAGTATGGCTAATGCTTAGTTTCTTATTTACGTAACTTAATTCAGGCCTGTAGATAGACAATCGCTAAATAAATATAAGAGTCTAAATAGACGGCAATTGTTGGTTGCCCTTTTTATGTTTCTGAATGTCAAATTATTTCGTTGACTTTTCACATATACGAGACTAAAATAGCATTACTATGAATGAATAAATTCGAGAATATTCTTATAAAAAAAATCGATCTATACAAATGTTTAACTGAACATTATCTCTTAAATCAATAATAACTATTATTTCACTTTATAATAAAAGATTAACAAACGTATATGGATACAATGTAAGACAATTAATTTTGAATTTCTTATCAATTTAATTGATTCTGGTATTGGTTTTTATTCTATTTTCTTGCATATATGATTTCAAAACAAGCTTTGAATCGTAATACATTATGTAGATGTACAGAATGAATTGGAATTTGGAGAAAGAAACTAAGACAGTGAAAGAAAGGAATAGAATACAACAGCGATGAATGTAGCTGTCTTGCGCAGCTCCGCGCTCTAGCATACATCTATGCAACGTGATGTCAATCTTCATGGAACGTATGTTGTGCTATCTCGTGATTCTATATGTTGCAATAACATCGAAGAAACGATTTGGCACTTCCGAACCGTATCTTCAGTGTAAGAATACAAAGAGGTATGCGAAGCGTGAACAAGAGTTCAAGACAGCCCGTCTACCTCTGGAATATATCTATGACATTTAAAAAATTTAATAACAACCAATTATGACTTGTCTTGTTGTCTGATTTCCATCACTTTTCTTCGTTTTCTTATCCATTACTCTGATCAAATCTCCTTAAAAGAATTCCTATGGATTTCCCTTGATAATGTTCTTAGAGAATTACGCCAGAAATTCCTTGAGAACCACCGATATTGTAAACGATTACATATAATCTTATCTTGTGCCTTATTGATATGCACCACTCTTCATTGAGAACCAAGATGATTGTGTCGTAATTCTTTTTTTGTAAATACAAAAATATAGAAGTTTTATTTTGTAAAATAATATGAACCATTTTAGTGATGGCTGAATAGTCTAAATAAAAAGAGTGGAGTTTATTTTTTTTTAATTAATACTTTCTTTAATTCGAAGCTGAGTTCTAAATATACAATTCATGTCCTTTCACATAGATTCGTTTTGTTAGCCTTTGGAAGTTTTTGTCTTGACATCAACTCCCTTAGAAATCAAATATTCCCTATGNACTTGGTTAGAAATAGCTTCGCTATATCCAGGTGCGTCGTACACATCGTGTCGACGTTACAAATTTCGATGATTTAATATCATTCAGAAAATAAAAATGATATGTTAGTCGTGCTTCAATAGCTCAATGTTTAGAGCACTGGTCCGGATAACCAGTAAACATTATCGTGGGTTCGATTCCCGAACGAAGCATATCATTTATTTTTCTGAATGATATTAATCATCGAAAGTCAAAGGAAGTAAAATTCAGTATTGTATACTTAATGAATGGTATCTGTATAAAAAAAAAGTTTTTTTATAGAAGCCAAACAAAGGTTTGATGACGTAGAGGATGCAAGAGTCTACACTCCCGCCTTGAAAAAACGTTATTTTTATTCAAAAAATAAAAGATTGCAGGATGGAAAAAAAAGTAATTTGCATTCCTTATTTTAAAAAGCGTTCTATATGCATCTTTTCAGCATTCAGAAAATTTCTCTTACATCTCCCACGCTCACTTTGTTTTCATTCGCCACAGCCCTGAATTTAGAAAGTTTCTAGGTTGTAAAATTTAAAAAAAAATCGAAATATCATAGTTCATGAATAAATAGCAAAAGCGAAAGTAATTAATCTTTGTAATATTGTGTCTTTACTGCTGTCGAGAAGCAATCAATTGTTCATTAACTTGAGTTAATTTTGGACTATCGATATATGATTCACAAGCATAACAATAGAATGAATGATCCGATAGGCTTAAACATATACTATGCCCAGTGCTTTGATGATGTGCCAACATATGTTTTTGTTGATAACGAGAACAACCAATCTGATAATACAAATTTTGTTTTGAGATTTTATTTATTTATATGATACTCACTTGTGAGCAATTTTCTTCTAAACAAGCCCAATTTTCTCGTGTTTCACCGCAATCAGTACAAGCAGGTTGTCGACCATGAACACGATGAGCTGATTGCGGTAATGTATACGTATGATTCCTTAAATGAGGACAATCTGTTTTTGGTACCACAGCAAATGGCTAAAAACATAGTTAGTAAAAAATAAAATTATTCATCAATATATTCTTTTTTTCTTCACTCACACCAATCAAATGTTCATCAAATGTTTCAGTGGTTGTTGTAGAATTCGTCGACATCGTTTGTTTCAATTATTTCGACAATAGATTTATAATATCTTAAAAAATATTTCGAACCATAGACTTTTATAATAATAACATTGCTCTACTATGATGAAATACTGAAAAGAAAAACACAAATGCAGTATGGCTTAGTCATAGACTATATCTCCTTTTATTTCTTTTTCAATTGATAAGCACAGAAAAGAAAGAAACATGCATATTCTTTTCAACAAGTAACTAATACCAAAAAAACCAAAAAATAAACAAGCATACTCTTAGAATCGATTATAATATGTTAATGTGTTACACTTGACTAAATTCTAAGTTCGTTGAATAAAGCTTTTTATTGTCGGAAAATAACACAGATGAGCAAATAACAAAACAATAATACCAATCAATTGATGACTTGAAATGTTTTATTTACAGTTATTGGTCATATAATCTAATTTATTGAGTCACCTAGAACATAATAAAAATAATAAAAAGAAAAAAGAAAGAAAATTTTTTGTATTAAAACAAAACAGTGTTTTATCTAGATTTTCTCTTCCGAAACGGTTAATCCAGTCTTCGGAGAAACGCCGCCCTCATATTGAATAAAACATTGTTAAAAACAAACATACTTCTTGATCGACTGTAACGATTATATTTTGGTTTTGATGGAGAACGAGATGAACGACGAGAGGTACCATCAGTTTTTCTTCGTCGATTACTCAATGATGAATAACGAGGTGAATCGAAATAAATTTCAACATAACGACTACCTGTGCATAAGAAAAATATTTTATTTTTATTTAATATTTTTTTTTAAAAACAATTTTTTTTACCCATATATTTTCGATCATATTTCAATGCTTCATTGACTTCATCGAGCGTATTATAATAAAGATGAGCATCTCCATTTGGTCGTTTCATACGTCGATCTTGTAAAATTTCAATACGACTTGGTTGACAAGACTCAGGAAAAAACTATAAAAGACTCGTTTTTCTTCGTTGTTTAAATTTTAGAATAGATTATACCTTTCGAATATCATCTTCAACAACAGTATAAGGCATACCACGTATTTTAACAAGATGTTCTTCATTTCGAGATGATGAACGTCGTATTGCACTTCTACTACGACTACGACGACGATAATTAGTATATGATCCTATTCAAAAAAAAAACAGAATTTTAAAATCATCTTATGCGGATTTGTTCAATTAAGAGATCTAAATTCATAAACTTTACAACTTACGTTGATTTATACCTCTTGATGAAGCTAAACGAAAACGAAATTTTTCTTATCATTTAGTATAAAATCTTTTATTTTTTTTTCTTACGATAAGTTCGTGGCGGAGGAGAAACGGACGGTGAATGACGGCGTTTTATTTCTCGTTGACGACAATCTATCATGATTATATTAAAAAAAACAAGAGTCAAAAAGAAAAATATTTTCGAACAACCTGACATAATACACAAATAATTACCTTGACTTAATGATCGTGATCGTTGCCGACTGTGACTTCGACTTCGATAATTTCGTTTATTAGTATTAATATTATTATTATTATTATTATTATTATTATTATTATTTTTATTATCATCATCTTCATCTTCACCGACAAATTGTCTTGCATTTGATCGAGCATCATTCATAATTCTTCTTTTCCCTTCATCATATGTCGATGGAAATAATTCAATGTACCTATGTAGAAAAAGAAAATAAAAAAAAACTGATGCTAAATATCTCTTGTGCACACATTAACACTAAACATGAAATCTATCAATAAACATGTTTTTACACATATAAAAATAAAGAAGTTCAAAACACATGAAAGCACACATATTATAATAAATACGGATCTTTTGTTGTTTCTACCTGTCATAAATCTGGCAACACCATTGATCAGTACACCTCACCTCTCACACCTAACCCTCCCTGTTTTTTTTTTTCTTTCATTTCATTTTATACTCCATTAATTAAATCTGCTGGTGCTACTAATTCCTTTGCATTTTTTATCGAAAGACCATGTGCCAACCAAACCTGTGCTGAATATGTTTATGATCATGCATATCAATTGCTTTATAAGCATTATCCATATTGACAAAAGCCACAAAACCATCACCCAATGCTTTATCTGCCATATCTCGTGTTATATAAATACCATTTTTTGCTATTTCAATATCTAAATACATTTCAAATAAAAATTTCATTGTTTAATTTTTTTGTTACAAATATATACTTTCAAAAAAATTTTGTACATCAGCCATTGTACAAGCAAATGGAAGACCACTCATTCGAATAACAGGTTCACGCCATGAGACCATACCTTTATGTTTAACATGAAAATTAAATTCATAAGTAGTTGCGCGAAAGACTAAACAAAAAAATTATTATTTAATAGGGGAACAGTAAAAATATTCAGTTAAAATTTTGTTTATATTTTACCTTCAATACATCTTTTATCTAAATATTGACTTGATTTTTTTAAGGCATCTTTAACATCAACTTCGGATTCTAAATCAACGAAACAATCACTTGATGAAGTACCATTATTTTCGAATAAATGAATAGCAACAATACGACATGCTATTAACAGAGAAAAATAAAATAAAAGTTTCAGTTAAATAAAAATTGTATTTTTTTCAATTTACGATAAAGAAATTTTTTAATATCATCTTTATTTGATGAACATGAGATACCATGAAGTTTAACTAAATAATCATGATGACGTGATGATTTACTATTACTTCGATCATCGGATTCATCTCGTTCTTGACTCATTGTTTCTCGATTTTATTGAATAAAACAAACAAAAATTGATGTCAACAAGTGAAAAAAAGATCTAAAGACTTATACAATATAAAAAAAAAGATCTTTATAAAATTAAAATATATTAATTTCTATTTTAATACAGGTTACAAAAGAAAAATAATGACTTTGCGTAGTAACATTTCAAATCTAAATTTGTAATCTGTATACATATATTTAAGATATAAATTGATGTTTAATATTAACGAGGAAGTTGAGGGTCTAGTAGAAAAGAATCAATCAACTAACAGGTACGTGTTCATTTTTTGTCTATCCTCTCTTAATACCAACAATAAAATTCATCCAATCGTAATGTAGCGCTACTTGTTCATTAGCTAGCGACTATGAAGAAGTTTTTTTTTTCCCAGACAATATGTTGTAATATATTATCATTTTCCATATCTTATAGCTAAAAATAAATGAAAGAAAAGCTAATAACAACAATGATTCACACCTATTTATCTATTTGAAAATGTTCCAAAAGATTATAATAGTTATGTTTGAGAATAATAGAAAAATGAAAAACATTATTATTGTTAAATCATCTATTTCTTCTGAAAATATAATATTCAAATGATATTCATTATATAAAAAATTGCACAAATTTAGAAAATAATATCACGTATTTCGATCATACTGAAGTTCAGTTTTAAATGTAGTTATTTTAGTTGATGACTAGAAGATCAAGTTACATAGAAATTGTCTTATATAATATACTCAATAGTTTGATGCTATTCTATATAAAATATTCATCATTTCTCTATTAATACATAAATTGCTTAAAGTTGCAAATATCATGAATTATTTGAAATGTTGAATGCTACTTGTCTATTTCTTGGATCTGCATGGCAATGCTTTCTAAGACACTGATATTCCATTAGATTTTATAATATTTATATGCTCAATGACCTATAGCGAGCAATAATAACTGAAACAATCTTATTTAGAAGGGAATTTATCGACAAAAACAATAACTCATAATGGTAGAACCGAATCTACACGATCAGTCATGGATAGTACAACGATAAAAATTGTAATATTTCTACTTCGATTTTGCTCGAACGGGTTGATTGTATTGGTCAGTAATAGAAACTTTAAATAAACTTGTGTCACTAACCAAAAGAATTCGCTCTTCTCATTGAGCCGACGCGGAGATATTTCATTATTTATATCCTAGTACTATTTTTGATCCATCATGTAGATTGAATGTAATATTTTTAGTTTAAAGAAAATCTTATATGATTTCACATAATTGGATTTGGTGACCATGATCATTATCTTGTTGAATATTCATCATTACTATGGACCTCGTTCCTTGTTATAGTGGAAGAAGTTTTATATAGCAAAGTTTTTGGCAGTATTCTTAGTAAAAGCTAATATGTATGGATATTCCTTGTTGTTATTGTTTTTTACTTTAAAACTTGACAAACATAATTGATAAAAAGAAATAATTACAAAATAACTCGAATAACAAATGAGCAAGTTGCTCACATATTACAAATGAGATTGTTTTTTAGTTTTTCTGACAAATTTTTCTCAATATAAATTCATATGAGCACTGCACCGAGATACAATGGAGAGAAAGAAAAAGATGGACATTGCTTTTAAAATGAAACCGGTTAAAAAAAGTTTTTTTTTTTTTTTGTCGTGGAATGATCGTGGAAGATATTAAAATTTGTACATAAACAAATTATGGCGAGAGACCTTCGTAAGTTTCACGATGAACATCAGGTAAAGAATTAAAAATTTGAGGTTCATGTCGTTTAATATATTGTACAGCATTCAAATGAATTTGATTTACTTCTTGAATTGATGGTATTAATTGAAGAATATCAAGAAACATATTTGGTTCATCTATAAATATTCAATTATAAAAAATAAAAAAAGATAAAACTAAATAAATTTACTTGGATGATGACATCGTAAATGTCTATATAAAACTTGCATTAATTTTGCTTCGATTTGACCAACAGTTTGTTTATCGCATAGATCTGGTCGTTCTAAAATAAAATACAATACTCAATTAATAAACTAATGAAGAAAAAAAAATAGACACTCGATTTATCTAAACCTGGATTCATTAATAAAAGTGCATTAAATAATGCAATGTCACTATCAGTCCATCGAAGGTGACTTGCTTTCATTCCCAAATCAAATATTTCTAACATAATAACACCTAAAGTTTTTATTGTTTTTATAAAATCTCTATCCATATAAGCTGAAAAATCTGGTGTAAGCATTAATTTTTGTTCAGCATCAAATAATGTAAACCAACTAACAAGAATAGTTTCAAATGCTCCTTAAAAAAAAAGAAGAAAAAAGAATCAATATATGTATGATGTTTCAAAAACTAGTTTTTCAATAAGATTACAATCGGTCTTCAAATGATTCACATATATATGATTTCATGCATAACTATTGTTTCAAATGATTGGTATCAACATTAACGAAAGAACTACCCCAACTATCTCAGTAAGACTAGCAAAAGCCTAAATGTTCGTCCCTATTGGTCTTTGTCGCCGAGTTATAACCAGTTTACTGGATTTTTTTACTCATTTTTAGGTACTCCCCGAAAGACTAAATAACAGAGTTTTGATGCAACTATTTTCTCTATAGGTAGCTCTAGAGACTCTTAAAATATCCTGAAAGTTTTAGCCGAAAAGAACGTTCAATCGTACAGCTTTTGAATTTTCAAAAAAGAACTCGATGTTTGTGACAAAGGGTTATTTTAGGATATTCAATATCTTGAGGAAGGAACATTCTTTTCGGCTGAAACTTTCAGAATATTCTAAAAGTCATTAGATCGAAATTCTGACATTTGATGTTTAAGGAACTACTCACAAATGAATCGAAAATTTTGTAAAACACTCATAACTTGGTGAGAAAGTTCAATAGGGTCGAATCATTTTAGACTTTTGCTCTTCTCACTGAAATCTACCTGTATGTCCAATATGAGCTCAAACTACGGACGTTACTTAAGGGAATTCCTTCAATAATGTTAATGCCAAATTCTTTAGAACAATAGTTATTAATGAAATCATATGAAATAAAACTTTCGAGAATATTCTATGAAATGATGAGAAACTCATGTGACTCGTTGAAAGTTTATTGCAGTTTTATTTTCCTACTAACTTTTTTAGCCTCTTCTCTATGTACATTTCATGATAATTAAGTCTATTAAACTTACCATGTCGAAATAAACATATTTGATCATCTTGTGAAATCTGTTGAAAAAATGTATAATATTTAAATGTTCTTAAAATACTTTCAAATGGAAAACTTAATTGCCAATTAGCCCATACTAATGCTGGATCACAATTAAGATCATCACTCTAAAAATAAATAGAACAAAATTTTATTTTAATTATTAATTTCGAAAAATCTCAAACTCTTTATCATACCACAGAATCTGCCCATATTGGTGGATTTTCTTCAATTTTAGTTTGTATTTTTTCAAATGTACATACACAAAATTGTAAATGTGCACCAATAATAACTTGTGCTATATGATCCATTTCTTTTGCTTCAATATCAGATAATAATTTTTCTTGATAAAGTAACATTGATGATATTTTTCGTACAATTTCTCGATGAATCTCCGATGTTAATGTTGATGATAATGGTTGACGATGTTGAAAAAGACATTCAGGAAATAATGATAATGATGTTGAAGAATTAGGTGTTTCAATAGTAACTGATGGTGCATGATATGGTGATGATATAATAATTGATGTTGTTGAACTAACAGAATCAATACGAATTGTTGGTGATAATTGTTTATCACGTTCATTTGGTGGTGTTTGTTGTTTAAGAAATTTTTCATTTACATTTATTTTTTGTTTTTGTTTTTGTTGAAATTCTTGTAAACGAACAAATGCTGATACTTGTGTTGATTGTTCTTGATCATCTTTAATTATAATATTTTTCGTATCAGAACGTGGTCGTTTTGGTCGTCGACCTAATCGTGACGCTTCACGACTCATTCCAACATCAAAACATTTTTTTAATCGACAATATTGACATGAATTTCGACTAAATGGTGTTATTTCACAATTACCCGTATTATTACAACGATGAGACATTCCTTGTGTTATACATCGACGAAAAAAGCCCTAATTTTAGGAATTAAAAAAATGAAATTTTTGAAACAAAACATAATTTACCTTGCAACCTTCACATGAATTAACACCATAATGAAAACCACTTGCTTCATCACCACATACTAAACATGGGACATTAACCGCTATTGAACCTTGAATTTTTCCACTATTTGTTTTTATCAATGAAATTGTTGTATTGTTAGAATTTTCTGAAAATTGTTTTTGTTCAAGATTTGGTTCAGTTTTAATAGAAGTTGATGGTGGTGGTGGTGATGATTTTGATCGAGTTAATTCATGTAATTGTGTAGATGGTACAACTATATTTGTTGTTGTTGTTGATGATGATGATGGTGGTCGAAAATCTTCTTTTCCATTATGTTGATGTGTTGTTTCAAGGAGATTTGATGTTGATTGTGATAAATAATGATGATGATGTATAATTGTTGTTGGTGTTGGTTGATCATTTGTAATATTTCGACATGTTGTTTCAATATCATTACATACATTTTGTATATCAGGAGATTTAATATAATGCGTGAAACGTTGTTTAGGTTTATAGGGATGATGATATGAATGAGCTGTTTCAATCATTGGATGATGATGAAGATTGAAATCGTCGTAAATAGTTTGCTGTTGTTGTGGATAACCTATTTTGTTTGATAAATAAGAGAGTGCGATATGGCAACACGAGTGAGAAAACGAATGAGAGAGAGAGAGAGAGAGAAGGAAAAGAAATCGAATTTTTCTTTTTTCCTTTTTTTTTCTATATATATAGATATATTTCCCTCAACGGTTTGCTGACCTTGAAGAAGTTCAACATCATTTTTTGCTTGCATTCTTCTTTTTCTCTTATTCATGATTGAGTAATCATTCAGTCGATGCGATCAATGACCTCCACTCGAATAATTAGAATGTATATGTGTGTGAGAGTCAGCGGTCATCTGGTGATGTAATATGTATTCACACATAATTCGTTTCCGTTCTCAATGCTAGACATAACCTTTTTCTTTTCTCTTCTTGAGATTAAATTATATGATCGATAGATATGTTTTTTTCCTTCTATTTTCCAAAACCTACCATTGTTGCCAGTATTCGTCCAACAATCGAACCACATATCATTCATCATTGCTCTTTGTGTGCATATGTGTCACCCAAGTGGGTATGCTCTTCCTAATGGTCAAACACTCTTTGGTGTTGCCTCTATATTTTCGTTCGGGTTGGTTTGTTTGACCAGTGTACTTCCTTCCTTCCTTCCTCATCTATCGGATATAGTGCGATTGACCAACACCATCGATTGCTATCTTTTGTTGTTTGTGTCCTTGAGAGTGGGGTCAAGTAACGAGCACGAACTTAAACGAAAGTGAAAGAGAGAAAAGAAGGGAATAGCATGGGTAATCATATAGACGAATGAACAAATGAATGAGTTATTTAATGAGTGTGCCCTATATCAGCTTTGATAATTTGAACACAATTGGACAAAAAAAAAAACTGATGGTGATCAACAGAACGAACAGACAAATTTGATGTGATCAAAAAATAACATCTATGATTAGCTACGATAAAAGAAGACAAGAAAGAAAAGTTCAACTATTATTTCCACACAATATATATGCTTGTATTTATATATATGTTGATGTATAAATTTGAATATTTCATATTATGTAAGATTATTTTATGGCAAGTAGAGATTAAACAATATGATCTAAAGGAAATGTTGATTTCATTTGTTGAAATTTTCATGTAACAATTAATGACTATACTTAAAAATAAGGAAATAAGAATAATGACTAACATCTCTTGACATATTCGAGTGTTTAATCAATTATAAAATGATCAAAACTATGTGAATTAGAACATGGACAATAACATGTGTATCCCATAGAGATCCATTTCATTTCGTTAATAAAATCTCTTGCAATCATTTTGAATATTTAAAAAAGAAATTCTATCAAGTATCATTATCAATTTGTTTTTCTTTGATGTTCTATGGTTGAGACTAAATCCGCTTTATCAAAGATGCTAGAATAACATTCATTTATTTTTGTAAAAGAAAACACTATGACTATGAGAGTGAACTGAAATAGACATGAGAGGTGTGATTGATTGTTTTTAGATGTGAATTAAATCTAGTCAAAATGGATTTGAGATTTGATCATACTTGATTTACACTACCGCCTACATCGTTATACGAAAGATGATTTATTTAATAGCTTCGGAAAAGGAAATAAATTTGAAGTTAACCTTCTCTATCATACAGTATTTCTTATCGTCAAAATACTAATTTCACGTCTATAATTAATTAATAGATACTTTTACAATTTTATCACTTGTATGATAAAAATTAATTAAGATACTGTATAGAAATAAGTATAAAAATCATTGTCATTATTATCATCTCTAGATTATTTCATATATTGGATTATCCTATACAAATAAATAGTTTTCCAATTTTTAATATTTGTTCGATATTAATTTGTCCTTGTTCAAAGTACATCATTCTTACAATTCGGTACAAAATGGACCATGTTTGGTATTCCGTATTCATCTATTTATTGCACTACAGACAGTTTTATGAGAAATTAATTTAGTAATAAAAATGTTACTCTATATTTTTTTTATATATCCTTCGTCATATTGTAATATGCAACCATAATTATAAATACAAATAGTTAAACAAAATTATATTATAAAGTTATTGGATTATTATTGGAAAAAAAAACTTTTTTTTTATCTTTTGCTCGAAAATATCTGATCATATATAGTACAGTTCATCTATATCTCATTGTATTATGAATAAGTTCGTTTGCATGGAAAATCTCATCATCAATAAGTGTTCAATTCTCTGCGAACTAATTTATTGCTTAATGATCATGCATAAACAGGTGATCCTTGTCGTTTTGGTATTTGATGGACACCGCCTTGAACTTGTCCTCGATTTGTTGTCGTTGTATTTACATAAGACATTGATGATCCTTGATTGTCAGCATTTATTTGTCTAGTAAACCATGGATGTCTTTGTACGAGTTCAATAGGCCATCGTTGTGTTACTTCAGGTTGAAGCATACGTACAATAAGATCTTGTACTTCAGATGAACCTTCACTACCTAAACGAAGACCACCTTTTGTCATTTGTGCTTCGATCATTTTTTTAATATCAGAATCATCGAAAGGCATTTTTGAATAAATCTACAAAAACAAACGGTTTACGATTAAAGAGAGGAATATCATATAGCTAATCGACAAACAAGATGTTATACCATTATGTATAGGATACATCCTGCTGACCAAATATCATAAAGTTTTGGATTACTAGATGTAATACAAGGATGTAGAATAAAAAACAAAGTTATTGTTTTATATGATTTGAGAACATACTATTCTTGACCACGAAGAATCTCTGGTGCAGCATATGCCGCTGAACCACAAAATGTTCTACTTAAAATCTTTTTTTCAATTGTATTCTTTTTATTATCAGTCGGCGGCGGATCAACTAATTAAAATAAAATTTTATTATGAATAGAAAACAAGAAAAGCTATTCTCTATTTTATAACGAACCACAATAACGAGAAAATCCAAAGTCAGCTAATTCTATTACAAGAATGGAATAAACATTGTTCTATATCAACATTGAACTTACTAATTCGTAAGTGATTATCAAGTAAAAGATTTTCACATCTGAAAATAATGCAGAAAACATATATACTCTATATAATTCAACATAATTTACTTCAAATCTCGATGACATATATTTCGAATATCTTAAACAATTAAAACTGCTATATTCGATAGAACAATATTAAGAAAATTTCTTACGAATATAATAAATAGCATCACATAATTCACGAAACATACGTCGAGCAACTGATTCTTGTAGACGGGTTGTTTTCTAGAAGCTAAACAACGTCTAAGATATCATCTTTCATATATGCTCAACAAAAAATGAACAACATGCGATGCAAATGTCTTGGCAAAAATGTCAAACTTTGTTAGACTATATTGTCTACACACCAGTCAAATATTTTTTGTTGGTAAAAGTAATATCTGATCTACAAGTTCTGGACCGAAAATATTTTCCAAAACGAATCAAAGATAGAGTAAAAACCAAAAAATCAAACACTTTAAAAAGTTCTTGTAACTTGGAAAGCTTCTACTTTCTCAATTATTTTAAGTTACATGGCATAGCCTGTCTAATCGAAAGTTTTTGAAGACGAACCTGGGAGTAATCTGACGGGCTTTACTGCATAGGCCAAATTCTAACAAAAAAGAATGCATCCAACTGTAGTGCATCAAAACTCTATCAATATTGGCATTGGTAAAAGTTTTTAGATCTATTTTTGGTTCTTTAGTGAAAAAGAATTGAGAATTAATATTTTTGTAAAATAAAGTCTTTTGCAAGGACATTGGCCACAATCTCCAGAAACTATACATGAATTAAAAATTCGTTGTGCGTTATTTATTTGAAATATGTCAAATTATAGAAACTTAGCAGAAAAAAAACAATTCAAAAAATATTTCTTATTGTGGCAAAATGGTCGGATAGTAAGAAGGTCCAAATTATACAGTCTCTTTAAGAAAAGAAGCTATATTTTGGTACAAATATCAAGAATAAGTCTAAATGGTCATCATTAAACTTTTTTTTCATTTCACTTCTGATATTAAATATTTAACAGAACATAGAAAATGATGTTACGTGATAGTGAAGTTGTAAGAACTTTTTTTTATAGAGGTTCTTGATTTATGACTTTTTCTTCTTCTTAGATTCGTTCTGGAAAAATAAATCTAGTACAAAATTTGTATTACAAGCATAACTCTTTCTAACAGAGAAAAGGTTTTTTTGGTTGAGAAACTGACATTATAGTCTACTACAGTGTGACATTTTTGTCAAGACTTTTTCATTACAGGTTATTTAGTATTAATAATTTAATGTATGAAGCAAATTTAACTAAATCTTAGCTGAAAACTTTTGGTTTTTGCTTACATTTATATAATCAAGAAGGTCTCCATTTGATGCATATTCCATGACGATTAATGTAAGAGATTTTGTTTCAAGGATATGTTGTACCTTTTAATAGAAATAACTATATAATTTTATTTATTCTTAAAATTAACTTTGACAATATTTGGATGATCTAATATTCTAATAATATCAAGTTCACGTGGTAAGAATTTAGTAACAAAATCAGTAGGAGCTTTATCACGATCGATTATTTTCACTGCAAATTCTTTATTATCAATTTCACGTATGCATCTCCTATATTCAACAAGAAACAAGAGTTAGTTTCGATCAAAATTTTCTTATCTTGTTTGAAATCTTACTTGACTTTAGCATAAGAACCAGTACCAATTAATTTTTCATTTATACGAAAACCTAATTGAAGAAGCGGCTGTTGAGCATCGATACTTGTTGAATAATTTTTTGTGCCATTTGATGAATAAAGTTTTGATTTTGTTGGAAATTGCTGTCCTTGAGTTGTAAGTTTAGGATTTTTTAACCCTTTAGGATCGTGTTTTGCATTAGTTAATGAAAGAGAATTGTTCATACTATTGATCGTAAATTCGTCGACGCCACTTCGAAATAATATTTAATGAATAAATATCATAGTCTGAGAAATCATAGATAAATAATAATAATAATAACTTTTTTTTGTTGTTTTTCTGTTTGATATAAATATAACAATGAGAAATTAATAAAATATATTGTAGAATGGAGTTAAAAGAAAAATAATTTGAAAGCGTTAAGTTTGTTTGTAATTGTATGTATGTATATACGTAGTGTAGATATACACAGGAGAATATGAAGTGTAAATTAAAAGAAGTGATGAAGTTCTATGAAGGATTCGAAATTCGCAAATTATCGAACCGAAACGCATGCGCAAACATATCAGCACATACTTCTCGCTTACGTACAAATATTAAAGTTGACATGGAAACAATATTTATGCAACTTGTTTTTTTTTTTTTTATTCGTTCAATCAAAATTAAAGCTAATAGTTTAACAACAGTTTTTTTTTATAGTTTTTCGTCTCAATCGTACAATATATGAATGCTAGAAGTCTTCAAAAAAAATGCCAATATGTTTTTCATATTCGACATTTAGAATAATTCATTTGGTTTTTTATAGATTTTATTTTAATGATGAAGAGAAAATTTTGGAAATGTATTTTATTATTATTATCCAAAATCAAGAAATTAATTCAAATAAAAATTTTCATTGGGTAGATCAAAATATATTCAAATAGATAATATAAGAATAGATATAAAAGTGCCTAATAAATAAATCATTTATATAAAGATATGTAATAAATGAAAAGTCAATAAGATCGATTCGATTCGATAAGTAATAAAAGCAACAAATTATTTTGAAATCGTTATACTAATTAGATGATCAAATTGAACTTCGGTTATATAAAGATCTTCATTAGATAATTCAGTATTTTTATTCAAAATATTGTTCCATTCAATGACAAAGTTAATAAAACCGATTGTGCTATAACAGATTTAAGCATTCATAATAAACAAAAACATCTAAAAGAGTTCAAATCGACATTGAAATAGTGTTTGACGATCTATATGATCAATTATACATAGAAGTCTAATCGTAAATCAAATTCATATATCTTCTTTACTATTCAGTCTCAAAAGATTTCATCAAGTATAAAATCGAATGCAAAACATAGTTCAATCTCACAACAATTATGCCATAAACATAGATTTGCTTTAGATTAATTTATTCATCAAATCTTTTTATTTATATATATCTATATCGATATTGAACCATTAATAAATTCTATATTTTTACAGGTCATAAACTTATTTATATACTTATATTATCACTTACAATTACCAAAAAACTAGCTAACTAATACATCAATAAACAACAAAAATGTCCATACAATCATAAACTTTAATCTCAACTATTTTTTACTTATATGTATGTCAATAAATGGCTTTCAAATCTCGATATACTTGAAACCTTCTATACTGATTAGAGTTTCTAATGGGCTAGACCGATCCGATTTTTCAATGGACGCTCATGAGCTACCCATGTAAAAAAGACCAAAATACGCTTTTTCTCTCGTTTTAACTTCAAAACTCAAACTTTGAATTCTTTTGTCGCACGCATTATCTCAACAAGCAGTGAGTAGAATACTTGACTAACCCTTATCATATAAGTTACACTCCAAGATACGTATTTAAATTTACATTTATTTAAATAAAATAGAATGTTGATAAATTAGATAAAAGTCGACTATATTTATGTTTTAGGTAGATTAAAATATGCTTTTCAATTTTATAGTTATATTTCATTAAATTTCGATCAATTTTAATATATTAATAAAGTTTAATCAATTAAACTTTCCAATAATCGATTAAAATAGATTCAAATTCAATCATTGTATAAAAGCGATTGAAAATAAAATTAATTTGTTCAAAATCAGATTATAATTGTATCATCTAAATAAAATTTTAATTAGAAAAACATCAATGAAAGTCAGATTTTTTCTGCCCTTTTTTTACATAGGTTACGAGCTTTAGCCCATAGATCGATATAGACTAGAAACGAAATTTTGAATAAAACACAAAAGTTTCTAAATGCATCGCATAGTATTACTGTAAAATTACTTTCTTTCATAAATCTCAATTTGATTCTTTCGTTGATACAAACAATTATGTAATATAGGGCGAATAAATATACATAATAGAGAACAAACGAAAAAAGACAAAATTCGAGTAATAGTAATTTATCAACAAAATCAAACGTACATATGACGGCACAAGATCGACAAATTTGATTGACATAAGCTTGTTACTAGTTTAGTTCGTCCACTGAAGCTTGTTGGTCTTATGTTGACATGTAGTCATTTTGTCGGGAAATTGTTAATACGAATTTCTTTGTCTATTTACGTTGAAAAACATTGTTCTTATTCAACAAAATGTCTTTGTTTTGTTCTCCTCTTCCGCAAACAAAGTAAATTTGGCCATAACAACAAACAAAACTATCTTTAAGAAGAACTTTTTGTAGATAGACAGCCCATCGACTGAGCTGTTTTTGAAGGAAAAAATTCATGAGTGGACTGAGTCAAAGTTTAGTAACCCATAAATCAACTTTGATACATAGAGATTAGTTCATTCGAAACTCTAATACTGACGTTATATAAGAATCATACAAACTTTTTCTTTTGTGTTGAGGTCTTTTCTTTCATTTCGTTTTGACTATTAACAACAATGATGGTATGTTAATTCATCTTTTCTTTTCTTTTTTTTTTCTATTTATATGCAATTCTTTCTTCTGTGCCTTTTGATAAAAAGAGAAATCTTTCTTTTTCTTTACATTCTAAATTAACGATAGCAAAGATATTATAAAAGCAGAACAGTAGAGTCATTATTCTTTCATTTTATACGTAACATAATATTGTATAGATAAAAATTCTACCTACAAGCAAATTCGTTTTTTTTTACCAACATCGATCATTCGATTTAAGTTATACAATTCAAAGAATATGTCTCACGGAACTCTTCAAGTTATGGTTGTCGAAGGTCGAAACCTCAAAGACAAAGATACTTTTGGTCAAAATGATGCTTATATTGAATTATATTTAGATAAAGATTATAAACAACGAACATCAACTATTAAAGATACAAATTCACCAACATGGAATGAAACATTTAATTTGTAAGTAAACATTTTTTTTATCTTTCAATCTAAGACATTATAATTTGTTTTTTTTATTCCATTGAATAGTAATTTATTAAAAGGACAAGATCATTTGCATGTCAAAGTATATGATGAGGATGTAGTTGGTAAAGATTCAATTGGTTCAGCTAAGATTAGTTTGAAAAAGATTCAACAGGCCGGTGGACATTTAGATGAATGGGTTAAATTACCTGCTCATCTTGGTCTTGGTTCACATGGTGAAATTCATCTTATCTTACGACTTACTTAAACAGTAAAAAAACAATTATTTGTTCAAGAGAATAAATGAATTATGGGATAAAATATATCGATAATTTTTTTTTTCTTCTTTTTTGTTTCATTTATATACGGGAATGTTTCATTTATTCTTTTTTTGCTTTTAAATAACATATAAAACTAATCAGCTATAGAAAAATTTTGTTTTTTGTATACGTCTGAGTGCACAAGAAATATATATCATACAGTACATTATTTGGCGAAGGGCCGATGACATTGAGAAAAATAATCTAGAAGCGCACGTGTAGAGAGAAGGTAAATATGCAAAAGAACAGAAAAGATTCATGGCGCTTGATAAGCGGCGAAGAAAAAAAAGGAGGGCAATGCAGGGTATTGTATTTTCTTTTCTATCGATCTACTATATTAAGAAAAGACACACGCAATAGAGACGGTCCAAAATAAAAGCGAACTTATTAAGAAAAACAAGAAGATTCGTCAAATATGTTCTCTAAGCTTTTATGTCGACAAGTACTTAATCAAGGATTTCGTTTAACAACACGTGCTTCATCAGCATCTGCACAACAAAAACCTGTTGTCGAACGAAGACCTGATGTGAAATATCATAAAGTTCGTTCATTTCTAAAAATAAATAAATATTCCAAATTTTTATATCTACTTTTCATTTTTTTTCTAGCTTTTTATTAATAATGAATTTCTTGATTCAACAACTGGAAGTACATTTGAAGTTATCAATCCAGCTACTGGTGATATTATTGCTGAAGTTGCAGATGGTTCAGAAGTATGAATTTCTTGAAATCTTTTTTTTTTGTATACTTTATTAAATTCAATTTTATTATTGTTTCAATAGAAAGATGTTGATAAAGCAATAAAAGCTGCTAAAGATGCTTTTCGACTTGGTTCAGAATGGCGTCGTATGGTCAGTGGGACATTTTTTTTTCTATTATCAATAACGAGCAAGTTTTTATTTAGGACCCTGCAGCTCGTGGTGCTCTACTTTACAAACTTGCTGATCTTATTGAACGTGATCGAGCTTATCTTGCTGCTTTAGAAACATATAATAATGGTAAACCATTCAAAGACGCATATAATATTGATATACCACATTGTATTGCTGTTCTTCGGTATGAAAATAAATATTACTTTTGTTTTCGTATATTTTACTTTTTTATTTATATAGATATTATGCTGGATGGCCAGATAAAATGAATGGAAAAGTTTTACCAATTGGTGGTGATTTTTTTTCATATACACGACGTGAACCTGTTGGTATTGTTGGTCAAATCATTCCAGTAGATACAAAGGCTTTTTTTAAAATCAATATTAATTTTCTTAATATCATTTTTAGTGGAACTTTCCAATGATTTTACTCTGCTGGAAAATTGGACCATCTGTAGTAACTGGTTGTACAACAGTTATTAAACTTGATGAACATACACCTTTAACTGGTCTTTATACAGCAAAATTGATTCAAGAAGCTGGTTTTCCTCCTGTTAGTATTTTCTTTTTGGATTTTTTTTTTCAAAAAATAAGTAATCAATTTGTTTTACAGGGTGTAATCAATATTCTTGCTGGCGATGGACCACATTGTGGAGCCTCAATTGTAAAACATCCAGATGTTAACAAAATAGCATTTACTGGTTCAACACAAGTTGGTAAAATCATTGGAACTGAAGCAGCTAAAATGGTTAAACGTACAACACTTGAACTTGGTGGAAAATCACCAAATATCGTTTTTGCTGATTGTGATCGTATGTCAAAATAATACTTTTATTGAATTCTTTATATATATAGATATAAAAACACTACATTATTATCTTTATTTATAGTTGATTCAACTGTTGAAATGTCTCATTTTGCTTTATTCTTTAATCAAGGTCAATGTTGTTGTGGTACGTTTTACTTGTTTATTTTGTTGTTTTCATGTTTTTATACAGAGAAAAACAAATAACTTTTCTTTAGCGGGATCACGTACATATGTTGAAGAAAAAATTTATGATGAATTTATTCAACGTAGTGTTGAACGTGTAAAACAACGAAAAGTTGGAGATCCATTTGATGAAAGTACTGAACAAGGACCTCAAGTAATTAAAGGAGATTTTTTTATTTTTGCTCTATTATTTCTTTGTTTTGTCTTTTATAGATTAGTCATGAACAAATGGACAAGGTTTTGGATTTAATTGATTCCGGAAAGAGAGGTGGTGCTAAATTGCTTGTAGGTGGTCAACGTGTTGGTGATAAAGGTTTTTTTGTTCAACCAACACTTTTTTCTGATGTAAAAGATAATCATCAAATTGCTCGTGAAGAAGTAATCAAAAACATTTTATTTGCTTGCTTTTTAATGAATTTTCTTTTCTTTTCTATTTTAAAGATTTTTGGACCGGTTATGCAAGTTTTAAAATTTAAAACAATTGATGAAGTTATTGAGCGTGCTAATGATACAGATTATGGTTTGGCTGCAAGTGTTTTTACAAAGGATTTAGATAAAGCTATTGTTGTTAGTAATGGTCTTCGAGCTGGTTCAGTTTGGGTTAATACATATGATAATTTTGATCCAGTTGCACCATTTGGTGGATTTAAACAAAGCGGTCTTGGTCGAGAAAAGAGTGAATCTTCATTAGATTCTTATACAGAAACCAAATGTGTATGTATTTCACATAGAAAATTAAACAAAAGGCTTTCTTATTGTCTTATTGATTTCTTTTTATAGGTTACAATCAAGATTTCGGAAAGAAATTCATAAATATTCATTCAAGATTATAATAAACAAATAAGAACGTCAATCATCTTGTTTATTGAGAAGAACTTGGTTTTTTTTTCTTACATTTTTCTTTCATCATGGTATTTCTCAATAGTCTTAACCAGTTCTTAGTTTGTGTTCGTATTGTAGAATAAAATAGCTGTCATTTCACGGTTCAAAGCAATTAAAGGAAAACAAATAATAATAAAAAATATTTTTTCTTTATTAATAGAGTCAATAATAATGAACATACTGTGTAAAACTAGAATCCATGTTTATCAATATTAATATACCATTCTTGAATTATTAGTACTATCATGTTATATTTATTCTAGGGCTATTGATTTTATCCTAATGATCAGAGGTGTCTCGGAGTCACCAAGATTGCAGCAGGAAGGTGACCCGTGCTGTGGAGATTGGTTATCAAAACAAATGAAGAAAATTGTTCGGCTGGACAGAAGTAAAACGAAAACTTTCCAAGATTGGAAGGTCACCCTTGTTGATGTTGATTGAATAAAAATGGAAAAGAATCTTTTTCTTTATTCACGATCTCTTAAACTTATTCAGTACAGTTCGTGTTTTTTGAAGAAAGAATTACATTTCCTGTAAATAAAATGCTTAATGGCTTATTTCATTGAACTCTACTGCAACAAAATTACTGTGAGTAATTTGCTTGAAACTATACAATATGACATCTCGAAGAAAGGCTTAGTTTTAAAATATACGTTTACTTTGTTTTGTTTTGCCATAAAGAATGATGATTTCTCAAATAACTTGCATAATTCGAAATGTAACAATAACTTTTAGATTTTGCCGACGTATTTGTTTGTATTTCCCTTGCGCAATTTTTATATTATTATTTTATTTGTGTATCGAAGATTTCTATTTATATATAACCAAATTCTTTTTATTTATAAAAAGGTTGCACAAAAAATGTAGATGTCTTCGGTTTGATTGCTAAAGTATTTTGCTAAAATTTATTGATACAAAAAACATAGATCAAATGAAATCGAATTTTGGTTAATACAAAACTTGCATATATAATTAGAGAATTTTATTTTTTATTTTTGGTTAAGATTAATCAGAATTAAATAAAGTCTTTGTATAGAAGAACACAGTGAGACATAATGATATCAAACGACGGCAATAATACGAAAGACAAAATTCTTTAAGCAAACATCAATACATACGCCCTTATTGAGGATTAAGAATGAAGCTGAATATGTTGAATTGCTCCATCTTGTAGAAGAATTTTTGATCAAAGTAAACGAGATGTGTGAACAGAAAGAAGAAGGATAAATTTGATCAGGTGAGTCTCATATAAAACTGGAGAAATTAACATAGGAAAACATTAGTATTGATTCTCGTGACTATAAAAATCCTTCTTCTTATCACTAGAATTTCAAATAGATAATAATGAAATATATCGATTTGATAAATCCACAATTGATATTTAATTAAAACGTTTACAAAACCATTTAAAAGAAAATTTTTATAATCAAAACTATTTTATCTCGTTCTGTACATTGAATGTTTTACATCCAGGGGAATTGTTGATTACGATTTGAAATCAATTCAACAATCACAGTAACGCTCCAAATTAATTTACAATCATATCAAATCACTTGATCATAGTTCAAATCTTATCAATAACCTTATTGTTAAAACACGCACTTATCTTATTCAAGGTTTTTAACTCTACTTTAAAACATTTTCTATTAATACTCAACAATTTATATATTATAAAATCTAATTAAAAAACACTTTTCCACTTATTACACAAAACAAATCAATCAATGCATTGAGCTTTTTTTTTGTTATATAATCATCAATGATAACGTACGAAAATCAATTCATGTACGAAAAGACTTCATTCGAAAAAGAAAAAAATTATTATTCTAAAATCAATAGAAAAATAGAAAAAATGATATTTATTAAGTGATAAAACAATGAATGTAACCAAAAAGAAAACAAACATGTAAATATTAATTAACTTTATCAAGAAGACTAATCATTTATATAAAAGAAAAAAAAAGAAAAATTTCATAAAAAATGACAGAAACATAAAAGATAAATTGAAAAGATTGCATTCAATAGAAACTAAAAATCTATCGATTTATTACTATTAGAATTTAACTTATATGTTTCTTGTACAATACTGAATGAAGAAGAAAACGATCATGTTGACTCAAGCATTCATCATGGCAACATCAATACGCACAGAAAAAAATGTATTTGATATTAAATTCATTACAAAGCAAATAGACGACGCCAAACTTGACAAGAATATAATACATTCACACGAACAACAACGATCTTTAACATCGGTCAATAAATTTGAATTGAATGAAAATGAGACTTCGTCATAAAACTTTAAATATCAATTTCTTCGGTGTTCAGTTTATTAGTTTAATAAAATTACGGTGTGTACTTTTGACTTTTTCCTATGTTTGGACAGACATCGAGAAGTCTGTCCAATTAGACGGGAGCGTGCTAGCTTTGTAACCGTACGAGATTAAAGAAAAAAAAAAGAAAGAGAAGAGTCTCGCACACTCTTTTCGACCTCTAATCCCTTATGAGTATAGGCGCGTGCGCCACGTAACTGTCCTTTGTGAGTTGTATATGTTGAAACACCTTTTCCGCTCTCTTTCTAACTCGCCGCTTACTCGTCTCTTTTTCTTTCGACCTATTCGTATGCCTCTCTACTTGTTTGTAAGCATGACTTAATCGCTCGTCGCTCATTGCTCGTTTCGTTCATACATTTGACGTTGAATATCGAGTAAGAAACCTTGTCCTCAACCCTCCTACATCACTCGATACACTCATCATTTATTACATATAAAGCATATCATCATAAGTAAAACGAACGGCAAAGAACAAGAAGGCATGGGATGGATGACTGAGCGAGAATGAGAAAGAGAGAGAGATACAGAGAAACGAAAACGAATGAGAAGTAACATGCGCATATACCAGAAGGTTAAAATCAATCGTTGATGCTTAGTAAAGATTACACTTCTCTATTTCTAACATTAATTATATGAATCAAAAAGTTTTTCTCAAATAAATATGCCTAAACTACAAACAACATCATCAACAGCATCAACAACATCTCGTGCTTCAACTACTAGCGTCACAACTGGTCATAGCGAGCGTAAGTTTCTTTTCCGTTGACAATTGTCACACATAAATAAAAGAACTAAGATAAAGAAGAAAATAAGGAAAAGAACAAAAAGAAAAAAAAAGAAAAAAAAAAGGAGATCATGAAATGAGGCAGATCTGTGCACCATGCTTTTAGCATGTTAGAACGCGGCAGCATATTCTTTTCTCTTTCACATAAACACACACACATACACGCACAAATTGAAGTGGTGAATTGCCTACCGTTTCTTCTATTGAATTTTGTAATCTGATTTTGATACAACGTGTAAAATATAGTATGCATACAACGTCAAGATTGCACCGTTCAGGTAGATTCTCAAGGAAATATATACAAGAAAATGAGAGGCGAGAAAAAAAACGGGAGAATCCATATTGATTGATTTGCTTGATTGATTGCTCTTCTATTGAAATATATTTAGAATCACTGGGACCCAATTTACAGTCTCGTCTTGAGGCACTTGAAGCTGCCATGGGCGTTCGGCTCAATGTTGCCAAACGGCAAGGACGTCATTCATTGTCAAATAGTATGTATAATTATCGTTCGAAGAAAAGGTTTCTTAATAATATCTATTTTAATATATATGTATAGCTGCAAGTTCGTCACCAATGCAAGTATCGCCAACATCAACATCATCAGCGACATCAAGTACAACAGCTACAACTTCACTTTCAACATCTTCTCGTCATAATATTCCATTACGATCTGGCCAAGGTGTACAACGATCTGCATCGTCATGTGATGTTGAAAATCGTCCAGGTCCAATCAAACGTCTTAAGCCTTCATTACCAATAGAAGCATCATCTTCATCGACTGCTGCTGCTATTGCTACAATAAAAAAATATACACCATCTGTTCGTCGACCTATCACAGCGATTACAACTCCAACACGTCCAATACAACCGAAACAATCGACTTTAACCAAACAACGCACATCACCGATGGATACACTATCGATTCGTTCAGCACGTTCATCAACAGTGAATAATAATAATTCAAATTATCGTACGTCAACTTCAGTTTCCAGTAAAACTTCTCATACATCATCAACAAAACAAACAGTAGTTAATTCATCATCGTCATCATCACCACCGCCACCACAGCCACCAACGCCACCACCACCACCACCGCCACCACGTCCAACAGCATTACCACAAAAACAACGTGTATCTATATTTGGTGAACAATTTTCTGATGACATTCTTAAAACAAATTTATTATGGATTAATTTAAATGAACTTGATGAAGAAAGTCGTACTGAAGTACTAATACAATTTGGTTCAATAGAAAATTTTCTTCAAGAACAACAATTATTCTCTGCTAAACAACAGCAACAATCAAAATTAGCAGCTAAAAATAAAACAGTTATTAGTCGATCAAGATTACAATTATTAATACCTAAAAAGGACCGATTAGAACTTCTATAAAAAAGAAAAACAAAAAAGATGAAATTCTTTCTATCATAAGCGAGCAATAATTCTTTTTTTTTGTTTGCTCCGGTGGTTATGTGCATCTTGTTATGGTCAAATGTCTAAATATGTTTCTTTTTTTAACTGTTATTTGTGCCTCCTTTGATCTTACTGAATTCAGATTAATAATTTCAATAATTTAAAATGAATTTGTTTTCATTTTTTCCTATTGTAAATAAATTATTATCTTACAACAAAAGCAAAATGCTTATGGATATTCAATAGTTGAGTACCTACTTCAAATGGATAACAAATAAAAGGAAAACAAAGTTCGCGCCAAACAGTTTCTGAACATAGAAAAAAAAATGGAAAAAATTCTAATAATAAATCTATTAGGCAAACGTTTTCATATACCATATAGAATAGTAGCTAATGATCCTCAAACATTACTTGGTAATGAATTATTACTTTCGAAATATTATCGTCATGATATAAAAGATTATTATTTTGAACGAAATCCATTATTATTTTCTTATATATTAACATATTATACATTAGAAAAGAAAATTTTCTGTCCACATAATATTCCTATTGAATTATTAGAAAATGAATGTCAATTTTTTAAATTAAATAATTCAAATATATATCATGAAATAAATAAAATTCCAACCTATCAATATTTTCAAAGAAAAAAAACTTTCAAAAACAAAAATAAGAATTATTTTATTTTCACAATACCATTTATTATTAGTATTTTATATATGATAACAATAAGTATGGAAATATCTAATAATCATTTTTTAAATTCATCATGGTCATTAACTTATTTTATTGAATTATTTAGTATAATTTTATTACCTAGTACTATACTTTATCGAGTGATTTATAGAAAAGATTTTTTTCGAAATAAATGTTTTCTATTAGATTTATTTTCTACTATATTAAGTATATTTATAATCGTTAGTCAAAACTTCATGATAATAACAAATTATTATTTTATAAATAGTTTAATTATGTTATTAAAAACATTTCGCTTATTACTTATTATTGCACATTTACGTATATTAAGATTAATTATTCAAACATGTATTCAACGGTATAAAGAGAGTTTTCTTTTGAGTAAAATAAAAGATTTATTGATTCTTCTTTTTTAGATTACAAATTATTTGTATATTAGTTTTCATAAATATTATTATAATAGGAGCATTTAGTGAAATAGCATTTGCATTTGAACGACGACAACAAGAAGATCAAACTAATAAATTAACAATGAAAACTCATTTCGATGCATTTTGGTGGGCAACTTCACTTAGGTTTAATTGATTTATTTAAATATATTAATTATTTTAAATAGGAAATAAAATATTTTAGTTTTACAATTGGATTTGGACATACTAATCCACATTTTACATTAACAATTATAGGAAGATTTTGTAGTTATATGTTGACATTTTTTGGTCTACTTTTTAATGGACTCATATTACAAGAATTAATTAAAGGATTTTTAAATATATATCGAGAAGAAAGAAGAGAGCGGTAATCTTATTCATTCTATTGTGAATATAATCACTAAAGAATCGAATTATATATCGAGCAACATTATCAACTGTTTTTGTCAACAGATATCCAAATGATTTATTGAAAATTGCTCATCTTCATATATGTATACATAATAATCCGATTAGAAATCAAATTTCAACTAGTGATTATGACTACTATTGAATGATGTTTAGTCTCCTTCAGTATGTCTATAGATTTATTTATTCTTAAGATCATCTGATGTGAGTATAGAGAAAGCGACAAAAAACAGGCAAAGCACGCATTTACTATTGCTTCAAATGCTCTTTTTTTCAGACGATGATGACATTCATTAAAGAGAAAGATTCATTCCTATTCTCATCATTTGTCTTGATCAATAAGCTTACCGCCTTGGTCAAATGACACGATAGTCATGCATTTCTTTCCACCAGGCGGGGTCACTAGTCGAACAGAATAAAAAAAAACGAATTTATTTCCTTGGCATAGTAGATTTTTCTTTTTATTTCCTTCTGACCACTAGAATTATCTATTTGTATTGATGATGTTGGAAACCCTTTGAATGAAGCGAAGAAGAAAAAAAAAATGGATGATGCTGCGCATCTGTAAAATCAATTGTGTCTCGTGCAGACATCAACTATGTATTTTTAATATATACTTTCTCTTGAACAGATGTATGTCGCTTCTGACAAGAGAAGAACTATTATACTCGAACGTCGGCAGTAATGTTGATGATGGTCATCGCGTTCTCGTTATCTATTCAGGGACGATGAACAGGACAGACAGCAATGTTTATGAAAGAGAAAAAGAAATTGAACGTTGATAGCATTTATTCAGCATCATCTCTTTTTCTATTCTCGTCTAGTTGTTTGCCAGTGCAAAAGAATACGAGTAGTACAATTAGAACATGATTGTGAAAAAAAAATGACAGTATTCTCTTTCTACTGCTCTCGTCCTATAAATTGTAGTGAATAGAAAAAGAAGAGAATACGAGAACGAAAGAGAGAATAAGAATTGTCTTGTTACAGATTCTTCTGTCTCTCTCTCTCTCTATTGCATTGCCCATTCTCTTATTAACATAGACTTCTAGTTTCTTTTTATGTCATAGTTAGTCCAATTTTTCATGCCATCAATCTGTTGCCATTATGTCAGAAAGAACAAAAAAAAAAATTTTCTTAAATTTGACAAATCTTGCTTTTTTAATATAGGATAAAAAGAAACAAAAAGGAAAAAAGAAAAAGATTTTTTAGCATTCTTTTGGTTGATAGCCATTTGACATTGTTTCATTTTGATTATTAGAATAGAATTACATTTCATATTATATTCTTTGACCTTCCATTTGTCGTTTTTATTTCTTTTAGATCTCGAACTACCGTCTGTACGCCTTCTCTTTCAACCTTCTAACAATTGATTATTCACAATGCCAGGTTTGGCACGTCGATTACTAGGCAAAAGTAAGTGAACTTCTACTGAATTAGTTCATTGACGACAATGAGAAAAAAAGCTATTAGTGCAAATAGCATAAAAAAATTAGTTAGACTTCAGTTATTCGTCACTTATTCTTCATGTTCCAATGACACTTGTTTTCTTGCATGCTCTAATTTATCAAAGAATAAACGAATAGGTAGAGTTAATCATCTTGCTGGCCTGCGAGCCAATGCGTGCACGTATGCATATACATCATACATATCGTTTTAATCTTCATCTAAGAATAACACAAAATATGAACACGCAATGGTACACATATATGTGTATGACAGGAAAGACCATTATTTCAAACAAAATTTTCCATAATAGATCTTGTGAAATGATTAAATTTAAATTATAAATAGAAATAAAAGTTCATGGTTTTTATCTTCGAGATATAAAACAAAAAAGGAAATAAACAATAATTAGTTGTATAGAAATTATATTTCCTAAATGAAACATAAAAACAAAATTAATAAGAATTTTTTATGTCATTTTGAATAAACGAGTATTTATAAATAGATGCGTTTATAAATATATATATATATATGCGCACGCAATGCAACAATATAGAATCATCGAGGCACATACACACTTATATGTACTTGCATTCTTCATCGATGTAACATCGAAACGACAGAAATTAGACCTTCGTTTGACATACATATACACTTTCTCTTACTACTCCATCCAAGCGAATGACTGACGTAACTATCCTACTCGCTGTCGTCCGCCTATTACTACGTTTATATTGCCCGCTTTAAACGACAATTGCTGATGATGATAGTAGTTATACTAGTAATAGTAGAGGTATATATATATATATGTATTTGCCAACAGCAAGTACTTTATCAAGTAGAGTAAGATGATGAATGTATTCGCATGTGCTAACCTATCATTCAAATGCTATTGAGTACAAGAATAGTAACAAATCATATGTGTGTATTACACAGGAATCTGTATATATATATATATATCTGATAGTTAATTGAATCACGTATTTAATCGTTTTCGAGGTCAAAAAATAATCAGACAATGGTATCAAATTTAGTAGTGATCAAAGATTGTCAGGAATATTATGTACCTAAGCATGATTTTTTTTTCATCTGGCACTCTTCTAGCAATTAGTCAGGTGCTACGTGACCTTGGTTTTGTTCAATTAGGTTTTTTTTTTTATTTTTTTTTTATTTAATAATAGTCGGATGTTCTGTGAAGTTTTGTCAATTAGTAAAGAAGTGAATTCATGCTTTACATTCATATAGATTTATTCTTTCTCCAAGTTACTTATTATAAAAATTGGAAAGCTCATTTCTTTTCTTCTTCTTTTGTTCTTAATGAAAATGGATGAATCTAGGAGAGAAGGATAGAGAGAGCAAGTTAAAATATATATATTTCTTTCTCTCTTGTTCTGTTACTGCTGTTGCTGCTGCATCTTTCTATTGATCATCATTGTTCGATTGACCTCGATTTGATTCGTATTAAGATTCAATGAAAATTGTCCGCCGTCTTGATTGAAATATAATTTCATATAGAAATTATTTTATTACCGAAATGTTTCATATGAAACAAACATGGATATCAAAAACACAATTTCTATTTGATTTAATAGGTATGAATAAAAAAACTAACATCAAGTGAAAAAAAAGAATTTTTTCCAAAGTTTGTATTGATATGATGCCTTAGAACAGATGTCTATTAGCTAGTGATAGACTTTCTCTTGAGTATAATTGTATGTTGATAATGACGAGAAGAAGGAAAAAAGAACTTGGTCTTACGAGATTCTCAGAATGTATAAACGAGAAAATGTTGTATGTCTATGTCTTGCTGATTGCATACAAACTTGATTATCGGCTCATCGATTCTATCCAATTCAGTCGATGGTGATTATTTTTTTAAGGATAGTTATATGGTTTTTCACACTTCTCTAGATAATCGACGAGACAACATCATAGCAGTTGCTTTCTTCTCTTTCTCTCTTTGTCTTTCTTTACACTTGTCGTCAAATTCTTCTTTCTCTCGATGGATCAACGTCCAAGGTGACGTGCACATTGGTATAAAACACACATATTCGATACGGTATTCATTTATGTCCCTGTACACATACTTCTCGTTCATGTGCATCGATGTGATGTAAAAGAAGAAGACGAAGAAGAAGAGAAATAGTGGTCGACGTGTAACGGTAAAACCGTAACACGTTCTTTCCCTTTTTCTCTGTCATTTACAGCATCTATTTTAACAAAGAACATTAAAAGTCTTATTATCATGTTGTTAAAGCGGATCTTTGAACGAGTTCGTACCCGTTCATCCGGTGATGCAAATAAACGTGAGAGTCATTTTTATACACTCGACATTTTTTTTGTTGTTCAGTGAAATAAATTTTTATATTTTTATTTTGTTTTTTAATGGTATTTAGAAACATGTTTATGTACGACAGCTAAACGAGATTCATTTTATGATGATTTACCTGAATCATTAACTAAAACTAATGAACAACAATCAATCGATCAACATGAACTTATACGATCGGGTAAAATCCTCTTTTGTTGTTTTTGTAAATATTTTTTCACTGATTGTTATACTATTTTAACTATATCGATAAATAGAAGAATAGTAGACAACATATGTGTTTATTTAGATAAACCAAGACGATTAAGTCGTCAAGCAAATATAGACGAATCAGATGGTGAAGATGATATAAGTATAACTGAAAAACTACGTCGGGCATCTTCAAGTTTACCAGCTAATATACCAATGTTAGTTGTTGTTTCATTTAGTCCTGATGCTAAAGGTTTACAAAAAAAACAAATTGAAATTCAACGTGGTAAATTATTTTCTATCAAAAATAGATTAATCCTTTCTAATCGAAGATTCATGTTTGTTTCTTTTTTAAATTATAAATAGGTTTTCCTGTAAATGCTCAATTTATTTTAAATGAATGGTTATTTGTTAAAACAGCTGACAATGAAGAAGGTTTTGTACCATATGTATGTTGTCGTCCAATGTTACGACGACAATCAATAAAATATTCAAATGATATAGAAAATTTGTATAAACCATATGATTTTCAAACAAGTAAATCATGTCAAACAAAATCACCATCAACAAATACATCAATATTAACACCATCAACAACTAAAAAATTTTCATTATCATCAACACTTGGTTCACAATCATTTTTATTTCAAAATTCATTATCATGTAAAAAACGTCAAGATGTTACATCATCATCATGTGGTGGTGATTCCGGTTTTTCAGATTGTGAATCATCATCACATAATAATAATAATAATAATAATAATAATAATCGTAGTTTTGATATATCAACACAACGTCATGCACGTTTATCAAATATTCGTTCATTACGTTCATCTTCAAATACAATAAAAAAACATGGTCTTCTTGTGCAAGATCTTCCGATTAAAAAATCAATGAAAAATAATAATAATACAGCTGTTTTAAAATCGGATAGCTCTAATCGAATGAAATATCAATTGTCTATATCCAGTAACAGTGCATTTACACAAATTGTAAAAAGAAATATTCATGAAAGTCAACAACAGGAAAAGTAATAGGAATTTTTATTTGAAATAAGATTTACAAGGAAACATACTTAACTGTCCTCCATAGAAGCAAGATTAGATCTAGCCTATTTTTTAGAGAATTTGTTTTTTGTTGATCTCAAATATTGATAGTCTTTGTTGTCATTGATCAAACCTTTAAAAAATTCAAAGAACATAAAATGTAATTCTCCTCTAAGGCACGTATTATCATGAGAAATCAATTATCTTAGAGTTAAGTACAAAATATTAAGTTTCATAAAGAATTCTTTCATTATAAACTTTCTAAAAATAAGTTTTGATTTGGTTGAAAATAACAGAGTAAAGATATTAACACTAATACAACGCGATATTTTGTAGTTAATTCTAAGATATTTGATTTTTCATGAAAATACTCGCTTTACATGAGACTTATATTTTATGTCGTTCGATTCTTTTTAAAGTTCGATTAATGCCATTTAAGACTTGATAATTGTGATCAGTGAAAAAAATTCTATAGAAAGTAGACTACGCGTCTCGTATCTGGAGGGGACACTTAAATATATTCTCTCTAGCTAGATAAAAGGAATAGACAGAATCAATTTTGTTGTATTTTTATTTTGACCTACTAATTTTCTTTATAGATGAAAAAGAATTTTCATCATTCCATTCATTAGTATTAACCGTTTCTCTTATTTCTTTCAAGATGTTGTGAATGAATGGGAAAATTCAATGATACTTCTTCTTTTTGAAAAACACATACTTTTCTCCTATATAATAATCTAAATATCAATCTTCTTTTTAATTAATACTTGAAAGGCTTACAGAATAATTATTATCTAGGAAAAAATTAAAAATAGCTTCAGTAAAGAAAAAAACAAAGTTCTTGGATGTTGTTTTGTTTTTTTCTAATTGAGAAATCTCTTACGAGAAGACTACCCAAGGTGATATATCGCGTTTACGATCAGATTCCAGTCATTATGTATCACCTGCTGAGATTAGAAAAAACCTAGAAGAATTCTTCTCCATACGTTGCCCTTTATGGAGTCAAAACCGTTGCACTGCATTGTTTACCATTGATACGATATTCATAAAAGAAAAGCGGACGAACGTATTTTAACCTAAAACTTTGCCCATAGACAGCTCTTGAAATCATAAGAATCTTCTAAAAATTTCAGTCAAAATGAGTGGTCTCTTCTCAGGATATCAAAATCTACAAAAGAAACTAGATCTTGAAATATGGTTTTTGTAGATTTGATATTTTGAGAAGAGACCATTCTTTTTGGTTGAAGTTTTAGGATATTATAATGACCTCAAGAGCGGTCTATGGACAAAGCTATAGGTCAAAAGTTGTCTGTCCAGTGTTTTTTTTTATAAATCACATGCCAAAGCAAAAAAAATGCAGTGTAATGGCCATAAATCCAAAAAGATACAGTGCTTGTAAAAGAACCCTGCTAGGTTTATTCTAGTTTTAATAGACTTTACTTAATGACTGAGATCTAATCTGAAATACGAAGTATCATCTCGGACGGTTTCCTCATTAGACAGAATTTGAGTAAGTCTTCAACGATGACATTCATTTATTCTCTTAATTAGTTATTATTAAATTCCTACTGATTTTTTTCATCCATGTATTTATGTTTAGTAATCAACATCAACCCTCACATTCAAATACTCATTTATTTAATCATCAACAAGAAATATCATCAATATCATCTTCAATAAGTAATTTACGTCATCCATATAATAGTTATGATGAAGCAAGAAATTTTTCGTCTCCATCTTCAAAATGTACTAGTACAGGAGGTGTTAGTAGTACTGTTTCATCACCATATATACGTCGAACACCATTTTCTCGACGTTCTTTACCACATCATATACCACCTGTTTTAAAAAAATCTTTAAAACCAATATCATCATCATCACCTGATCCATTTAAAACAACAATTAAAAAGGAACAACAATTACGACATGTTGTTCTTGCTGAACCATCATTACCACAAGCTAATCCACCATTAAAATCTACAATAGAAAGACACTTTTCTGATTTAAGTCTTAATCAAATTGAAAATGACTCATTAGTACCATCAACAACTTCAATATTAATTCAATATCGACCATCATTATCTTGTTCATCATCAAGTACAACAAGTTCATCATCATCATCAACAACTGATGATAGTACAACTGCATTTATTCATATTCAAATGAACAATTCAACATGCGATATAATGCAACGAGGTGATTCTATACCAGTTGTTATTTCAACAACGAATAATAATATTAGTAATACAACAGCAACAAAACCGTCTAGTTTTATTCATAATGTTTCAATTACTGTCTAATTATTAATCAGTCTTTGTAATTAATGTTTCGTTTCGTTTTTCTTATTCGGTTCTCTTTATTATATAAAAACAAACGTGAATGATGAATCAGAATAACAAATTCATTATTTATATAATACACTTGAATTTTTATTCATTATAAGATTAAAAAAAAATAAGCTTCTTAATGTCATCATATGCGTGACAAAATTTGCACGTTATGTAAAAAACAAACTTTTATTCTCTATTTGATACTATGAGAATTAAAAATAAATTAAAATAACGCTAAGCAATAGAATTATAAGGGTCAGCTTTTCCTATACATGTTAATGATAAACGTTCTCATTAATAAAGGTAGAGTCAGAATTAATTGAACATGAGCTTTTACATTATCTATTATAATTATATGACTATTTGGTTTAGTATTCTATTATGCTGAACTGAACTCAATTATTCTCGTCATCATAAAGTACGTACGATTATTTACATTCATTAAAAGAGTGCCTAATGTCCACGGCAAAATTAAAGCAGGATGAATGTAAGCTCCATAGCTAATGATTTATGGTTTCCAGAATTCGAAAGAGATACCATATAAGACAAAATTATTTTAAAACCCATCATCATCGCAAAACATTGAAAAGAGTATGAAAATAATGTGTCCATTTCGGTGTAACTTTTATTTTGAGATATACTTCACATAGAGCGATTCCAAATCTATGGTTCAAAGCACGATTCAGGTGATTATCTTCTCAAATCTTCATAATGAATAAATAAAATTGTGCATCTATTAGATTAAATTATATAGTTTTGTTGGTTTTTACAAATTTTATGATTTCTTGAAACGATCCACTGCTTTCATTCATTTTTTAAGTGTTTTTTGCAAATATGTTGAGTTTAAACATAATTTTGTCTTATACAGTGTCGGAAAAAAGACGTCTGAAGTTCTTCTCTTTCGATCGCTGAAAATCGCAGGTTACTAGCTATTGTCGTTGTCTAATTATTGAGTTTATACACAACCTTCTTTTATGCTAGTGTGAACATTAGTAACGCACAGATACTAAAACTAAGAGTTTCTATTTATTTATTCTTCAAGATATAATGTCTATCGAGATATATGTATAAAGTCATTATGTACTTTTTTTTGTGTATTCTTTTGTACAAATGAAACATGGTCTTATGGAGATGACGATTGAAAATTTTCAACAATGTCAATAGATGTTAGTTTAAATTCAGTCGATAAGTTTTGTAAAGCAGAATGTCAAATTGTGACAGCAGCTTCTTCAAATGAAAATGAAACCTTTGTTGAATGATGCATCATAGTACATGTTTGCTCTTAAATAAATATTATAAATTCGTCTAGTTGAAAATGAATATTAAACAGGGTGAGCATTGAATGGTCAACTATACATATATATATATATATATGAGTATGATGAAAAATGAATAAAATAAAACTTTCACTCTGTCTCTCTTTATAAAAATCAGATAACTTTTTCGTTTAGACAAATGTCGAAATATGTATATATCATAACAATGTGAAAACAATCTAATTCACACGATTAATTACTTGAATATAAACGATAAAAAGTCAAACAGTCTCCATTAGTATCGCTTCATTTTCTTTCTTCAATGATTGATCGATTGAACATTGAATGAACACTATTCATTTTTTTTATATGAATTGACATCTTTATATATGTATGTATATATCTTTACTTTGTCATGATAAAAATCGGAACTATCTGTCAAAGTATTTATTTAAAAATCAACCATTCTTATCATCTTATTGATAATAAATAATGATAGCTTATACATATGACTATTGAAGTCGATTACAATATTGACTCTCTTCAATGTTCACAAATATTTGTAAATTGTGACATTCAATGATGTATTAGTTGATCGCAATCGATCAAGTTTGTCCTTTTTTTCTGCAATATAAACACATTAATGTTTTTTTGTTTTAGATACAAACACACTTGTCTGATACTTGTATGTGTTTCAATACGTAATCTAAAGGAAGACAATTCAATAAATCTTGGTTTTATTTCTTTCAATAGAAAAGAAAAAGACCATTAATATACATTGATTTCGGATGCAAATTAGATAATAGAAAGAAAACAAAATACAGCAGACGATAAGTAAATATAACATAAGAGCAAACTAGAGAATCATTATAATGATTAGTCAGTCAACCGGATATGATTTCGGTCAAGATGGTTATATAGCCATCAGGCTTTGTATTGTGATGTTCATGATGAAATGACGAAAAACAGCCGTAATCAGAACAGCAGTAGTAATATGTCTATCATTGTAGAAAAGAAAATGCTTTTTGTCTGTCTGTCTCTCATTTTCTTTTTTTTTCTTTTATGTGTCAGCACTCAAAGGTCGTCGACAATAGCAAATTGTCTATAGGTATCCATCGTTATTTAGTTACTGCTATTCCACCTGTTATTACTTTCTGCTCGATCACAATCCCGTGCATGATTGAATAGTATTTTAACGTGTTCTATTGCGTCGTTGCTAAAGCTTCTCATCAAATTATTTGAAATGAATTGAATAAAATAAAGATGAGATGAGATGAGATTGAGAATGGAAAAAAGTAAGATGGTGACATTGAGACCATTCGATTTCTTTCTCATATTTCTTAGTAGGAGAAGAAAAAGAAAAGAAAAAGAAAATCATCACACATTACACGTTCAATTAGTAAACATACATTATATTCACACAAGGTTATAGCTTTATCCATCATTTTTTAGTGTTAAGCTCCTCGAAAAAGAAAAGTTTTTTTCAATAGGATATAGTTTGACTATCGATCGGCATCGCACAATCAAAAACAAATTCATCCTCCGCTTATTTGTTCACGTCTAATTGACCGAGTCGTTCACTACTATTACCACCTACACTCATCATCATCATCATGGAATCATTAGTCAATATAACAACACGACGAAATATATACCTATAGAGAGAATAAAAAGTAATTCAATGGAGAACAACAAAAGCCGCAAGTGAGCATACACTCTGTATGTTCATCTTTGAACATATAAACTATACACTTTAGTTTAATTTGAAATTGATAACGGAGAAAAGCAGACGGCATGAAGCATCGACCAACTTATCGTTTTCTCTCTCTCTCTTCTCTCTTTTCTCTCTCTTTCATTGCTGAACTATGAATAGTATAGTATTCATTGTACACATACTAATAAATATAAATCTCTCCAACATCTAATTCTTATAGATGCGTTCGCGCGATTGATTGAGCTAGTCGATTATTGTCATATCACACTATGAAAAGATAGGTCATGTCACTTACTACTATCCTCAATTGTGAACTTTGTCTATGTTCAATATAAAAATAAAAGTAAGAAAGAGAAGCACTTTAATCGGATGCAGGTAGATCAACTTATTGTTTGTGTTGCATTGTTATGTTTGTACGCTCTTGATTTAACGAGTGAATATATGCATCAATGTCATCAACTGATATTATAGACAAAAATTAGCATAAATCGTATAAGTAGTCTCATTCTCTTCTTTCTTTTCTTTTTCTAACGAATATTTTCAACGACAGATATCCATATGATTCAAAGGATTAACCTAAAAGTGTGATTTTGAATAGATATATAATATATATATAATTTTCTTTTATTCATTTAAACTAAAATAAAATAGTATCATTGTAGATCTAATGGATGTATTACACTATTCATTTAGTTTAAGTGCTTGTCCAAAATGCCATTTACTTGTATGTAAACATACAAGTCTTGCGAATCTTGACTTTCGTTCAATCGAACAACAACAACAACAACAACAAGAAAAACAATCAATTAATGAATCTAACAATACAACATCAAATAATGTTAAAAATCGTTATCAAAGATTTTCATCTCATGGTATGAATTTTTATATATTACCATCAACAACAACAGCAACATCTGATAATCGTCATAGTTGGACAACATTTGGTACAGGTTCAAATGAAAGTACAAATACACTTGAAAATTTATCTATTGATAATGAAACATTATGTGATAATATTCCATTTGCTAATGAAAATATAATACATTCATCATTATCATTAAAACCTTCATTAAATCAAATAGTTCGTACACAATCTGAACGTTGTCAAAAAAATTTTAAACCACGTATTTGTTTAACAAAAAGTTATTCATTTTCAACTATATATACAACACCAAAATCAACTAAATCATTAACATTATCTCCACATATACAACAAAATAAAAATCAAACAAATAAATTACATTCAAAGTTATCAATATTATTTATTACTATTCTTATTATATCATATCTTTTAACAAATACATTAGATATTGTTCTTCTTTATATATATTATCATACGAATTATGCCTATTTTATAATTTTTACATTTATTCTTTTAACTTGTGATATTATTTTATGGATAAATAATTTAATTGATATTAAAAATCTTTCAACACGTTTATTACTAATACCATTTTTAATACGTCTTTATATACTTTATCGACTTGTTGAATTAATGATAATTATATTTAATAAAAATTTTATTGATAATACACAAATATTTAATTCATCATCAACACCATCATCATCAACAACGACAACACTCGAAACAAATCTATCACAAACAACGAATTCATGTCTTATTCGTAATCAACATATAACTCAATCATATAAAACAATCAAACGACGATTATTTCATTATTTAACATTGTTTTATCTTATTCATTCAAGTCTTGTGGTTTTTATTAACCTGTATTTTTGGTCAAATAATTTTCAACCATCAACAAAATCAATATTAAATATGGATTATTTTATTCCACAGTGGACAACAGATAATGATTTATTGCTGCCGACATCAATGAATATGATACCTGTTCGATCTCCATTAACGTAAGTAAATATGAAAAAAAGTTTGTATTGTCATGCATATGATATAATCATTATTGAGTATATGTTAATATAAAGTTCAGCATCATTATAACATAGAAGTATTAATCAGAGTTATTATTCAAAAAAAAACAAATAAGATGAATCCGAATACAGATGTGTAGGGTAGACTTTTTTCGTACCCTAATAGCCCTACACAACTCTAAGTTCAAATTGACAAAATACATTTAATGACTCATTGATTGAAAGATGACATAAGGAAAATATGGTTGAACTTTTTCTTGGAATTATATATTCAGAATAATACGAAACTAATGTTAGCTTTGCTTTTTCCTAATTATTTTAGTCAGAATATATATGGGGGCGATCAACTGGCAGGATGTCCCATTTTGATACAGTCCTATTGTAAGGATAAAACATACTATTGTCCGGGTCATATGAGAGAGGATCCCAGATAATCCTGGATTGGCTTGAACAACACCATGTTTTATCCTTACAATAGTAGACATAAGCTACCAGCTCACACGAGAAACTGGTAGCTTTTGTCTACTATTGTAAGGATAAAACATGGTGTTGTTCAGGCCAATCCAGGATTATCTGGGATCCTCTCTNTTATTCTTTTGAAAATTAATATAGCAAAAGTGAAAACTAATTGCTTTAGATGTCCTCAAAGTCTATTCAATATTTTTTACAATATATATTAATTCATTGAAGCCTACGAAAATTTCTATTGACACATATTTTTTAAATGAAAATAAAATAAAGAAAAATCTTATTTCCGTTCTAGCAGCACACTATAATAAGATTGTATTTCTTTGTTGTTTTTTTTTGCAAGTGTTTATAACTGTGTGTATTGTGTTGGTTACAGACACATCATGTTGTTAGTTAATCCGGATGATAGTAATGATAACAAAAACTGATGCTTTAATACTCTTAAGGTTATATGCAACATTATCGGGATATTTTTCTAATTTCTTTTCTTCTAATTAGAAATATTATAATTATTATTCGTGTAATAAACGGTACTGTATATTAATAATTATTTCATTTTTATTTATATAATTCTATTGGGTTTGATTTCGAAAAATAGAATATATTTACTGAATAAAATTATTTTATAAAATTAACATTTTAAAGCATGTTTATTATAATGCAAATAAGATTAGATGTACTTTTAGACTTGAAAGGTTTCGAAAAAATCCTTTCAGTTTCATAATAATTACCTATTTTGAGACTGCTTCAGTAAATACATTTTCTTTTTTTTTTCTACATCAACATAAAATTATCTGTTCTCGTAAATATATGCTTTTAGACGATATGATTACGTTTGCATACATAGACAAAAGTCACGGGAGGTGAGATATCATTAATTGCTGATCATGCTCTGCATATTTATACATCTGCTATAAAATAAAATCAATACAAAAAACTAAAACCGACTACGATGACAACAGCACGTGTCAAGTAAAGGAGAAAAAAATTCAGATACGTAAAAATCAAATCATAAGGCACGTGTTGATTAGAAAAACAAAATGGCTATTCAACAAAAGTGATAGATAATAAACAGAGAGCACACATCTGTTAAGAAACGGAGTGTCTAGAGGTATAGTCTACGATTAACCTGGTTGTTTATTGGTAAGTAGTCTTGCTGTTTTTTGCTTTTTCTTTTCTCTCTCTCCGTTTTTTCATCGGCATACGGTGTAGGTAATGAATGTATGTATGTGTAGTCGGAAAAAAAAATGAGAGAACAGAAAGCGAAAGAAGCGTAACATAACAACGATGACGATGCATTAAGAATGAAATCTAAATAAATTTTTTTGCAATCACTGTATATTAATAGTTACCTTCGTCTTTTTTTTCGTATCATGAGACTAAATACAAAAGAAAAAACATGCAAATAAACGATAAGGAAAAGAAAGTAAGGAAATTGTCTATCAATCAAATCTCACTTCTTTTCTACAGTAACTTACACAACCGCGTGCGACAATCACCATTCATTTTAGTTTATAGTTTTCTTTTTTTTTTTAAAGTATTATCATGACGACCGTTTAATTTTGATTTACGATAATTAATAAAAACTTACAATTTACGAACAAAACAAAACAATATTAAAGGGTATGTTTAAAATTTAAACATATATATATCTTATCTGAGAGAATGGGAATGAGCACCTATAGTTTACGTCTAATACTACATATGATAGAGTAATTGTATTTATTTTATTTTATTTTTTTTTTTGTTACAAAAAACAATCTAAGTATTGTAAAAACTTGATGTTTATCTATTTGTTTGAGTAGAATATTTTGTCTATAAGGTTGAACTAACTCTGTTCGATGATTAAGATCTGTTAAACATGAAAGTTGAGCATATGAAAATGTTTCTATCTATTTTGTTAGCGTGATGATAATCGATCCCGTTATCTGATTTCTTTTTGTGCATTCTAGATTAAAAAATAAACACATAAACACCTTGAAAAGATTAGGATTCATTTTTTATTGATGGAATTGTTAATATCTTATGCTGCTTATCATAGAATATACAATTGTTTTTCTTATTAAACCAAATGCACTGAACAGAATACTTAAAATTTAATGAGAAAAAAAACCATAATGAATTCACACTCATTTTCTTATGCATCATGACAATGACAGAAAACGAAAATGTCATGATCATGCTTTCGTCATTCAACCATTTGTTCGCGTATAAAATTAAGACGAAAAATAAAAAAAGAAAGTCATTTTTCTTTTGCATATATAGAAAAAAAAGTGTATGAAAAGAAAACAGAATGGAAGCAGCATCAGCTTATGTCTACAGTAAAGTATACTTCTCGTGTAAGTTCCTTACATTTTCACATACACAAGTATAAACACAAACAATATGTTCTACTTAATCCGTCTGAATAATAGTTGATTCATAAAAGGATGTATTCATGCATTAGTTAAAATAAACATGAAATAAATTTCTCGAGTTTATCATATTTCATAAAGGTACTTTAATCGCTCCTTTCTTTCTTTTTCTTTCTTATCAAGAGAAAAAAAACGAAGAAACACGAAGAATTTTATTGCCAATATCCTGAATATGTTGTCAAAGATAATGACGCTCATTAAAAGCGTTCTAATGGCAGTCACCTGTTCGAAAGAGACAACCAATAACAAAAAACCACTAGAAAAAATAAAAATTATTTTCCTTTTTATTTTTAGATATGATAATTTAAAGTATTTTCTTTTTGAAAATACAACTATCATAACAATGGCAGCACGACAACAATTATCTCAAGAATTGATATTTATTTGTTTGAAATTTGGTATAACTTATCAATCGATTCAAATTGATAAATCAAATCCGAATGTTCTTATTGAACTTAATCGATATGCAGTTGACATTGTATCAAAAGCCATTGGCAGTCTCGAAGTGAATAATCATCGTCATCATATTAAATTATTTCTCATATCACCAGATCATCAGCCACCCAGTTTAAAATTAATAACACGTTCAAGTGACTTAACACCAACATGTTTTATTGAAATAATTATATGGCGTTCAGATCAAGAAACATTTACTGCACCCCTCGATCATGTACTTGCTGAACATAGTTATAAAAAACCAACATATTGTTCAGCTTGTGATTATTTTATGTGGGGTTTAATCAAACAAGTTTGTTTGTTTTTGTATTATTCATTTTTATTTAATTAACATATTTTTTTTTCTTAATTTAAAAAAACAAAACAGGGTAAACGATGTAAACTATGTCGACGTGATTTTCATCATCAATGTGCTGAACATTTACCAGCTGATTGTCCAGGTACAGACACAAGACGTGGTTCATCATTACGTCGTGAATCATCAAATACAACGGTTAGTTCAATGTCACAAGGTCAGGTGTATACGGATCAGGATTTTTCAAGTGTATCTCACACTCCACAAAAACGAACAAAACTTGGAAAATTATTTAATGTTTCAATATCAAAACATCCATCATCAAATTCAAAATCATCAGGAAACTCGTCGTCATCAATACTTTCAACATCATCAAAATCAACTCCGTCAAAATCAATTTTAACAAATTCAAATAAAAATAGTGATAATCAAAATTCTTCATTAAATAATATAAATGACACATCAATACCAAATCCATCGACAAATAATTCACGTCGAAATGCACGTTTTCAACAAGATCAAAATGCAAATATAAATACTCGATCATCAATATCAGCACAACTGAATTTTAAACAAAATCAACGTAAAGATATTAAATTAACAAATTGTCATGAAAAAGATGGTGTATGGACAGCAACAGGACAATTTGGTCGAGAAAGTCGACATAGTAAACGTACAGAAATATCATATGATAAGAAAAAATTTCGATTTATACAAAAAGATGATCAAGGAAACAAAAATGTTTTTGAAATACCAGCAACAGATATTGAAGGTAAAATTTTGAAAAACTCATTCGCTTAAAATATTACTCAAAAATTGAGTGAGCATATATTGTAAATTTTACTTATCAAAACTACACTAAGAAAACAAGCTTGATATGGCAAAGTCTCTAAACAATGAAGAAACGAATTTAATGTTTTTCTAAATTCTTATTAATATTGAATATTAATATCATTTTTCAGGTTGTCGGTCTCAATCAGCATCTAGTTCAGCTGCAAATGGTTCACAATCAGTCGACAATATATCTGGATCATCACCGTCTCAAGCAGTAGTTTATCAAAAATTAGCTTGTTTACTTCTTGAGACAATAAATGAAGCTGTACAATCAACAAAAGATCATAAAGCACGTTCATCATTTAAAATCGTTCGTGGCAGTGAAAATGATACGAAAGATTTTGCGGATTTATATGATATGAATGAAAAAGATATTCTTGGTATGGGTCGTTTTGGTATGGTATTTGGTGGTACAATGCGTCGGAATGGTGTACGTGTCGCAATAAAAAAAATTCAAACAACACAATGCACACAAAAAGATCGAGAAAATATTGAACAAGAAGCCGCTTATCTATTTCAACTTAATCATCCAGGTTTGTTTTATTAAATGTTTTTTACGAAAACGAAAGAAAAATTGTAAAATTTTCTTTTTTTATCTTCAAGGCATTCTGAAATTTGAAGGTATATTTGATTTTGAACATCATATACTGCTTGTTACCGAACGATTAGATACTGACATGTTAAATTTTATTCTGTCAAATGCAAATCCAAAATCTCGTCTTAATGAAGATGTTACAAGATTTCTTGCTTTTCAACTTGTTGCTGCTATTCGTTATCTACATTTTAAAAATATAGCGTAAAAAAGCAGAAGAAATTCTTATTTTTAAGAAACCTATAAGATGTTATATTTTTTTTTATTGAATAGACACTGCGATTTAAAACCTGATAATGTTTTAATCAACATATTTCCTGATGATGTGGTACATTTAAAAGTTGGTATGTACTCTTTCATTTTTCATTAATATTATTTTGATTAAAAGTATCTTCAAGCTATTATTCTGTAAAAAATGATACAAAATAAACTATTAATTTGTCGAAAAAATTCTCTTCAGAATGGAAACATACATTAACTCAGTAATGTCAAATAACAGTCTACCGATAATAATACACTTGAGATGGCATATAAGAATGCAGAAAACTAATAAAAAATGAAAAAAAAAACTTTTGCTCATAACTAGAAATTTCCTTGAATTTAATATTATTTCCGTCTGTGAACCGTAACTTTAGTATAATCATGTAAGGTTTACGGTTACATAATAATATTCCGAAGGTATTTCATTGTAGGTGATTTCGGTTATGCACGAACAATTCATGAACATTCATTACGTTATACAAAAGTCGGTACTACTGCTTATTTACCACCAGAGGTTTCTCTTGATCAATGGCGACGTGCTAAAGGTTACAATAAAACTGTGGAGTATGTTTTCATAATTTAATCAGAAAAAAAAACAAAATATCTAAATTTTCTTTTACTTTTCTAGTATGTGGGCTATTGGTGTCATTATATTTGTAAGTATAACTGGCTATTTTCCATTTCATGAAGATATGAATATATTACCACAACTGGACAATATTCCACAATTGTTTCAAGATGAATTATTTAATTGTGTAACAGAAGAAGTAAAAGATTTATTACGTTGTCGTTTATTAGTACCGGATGCAGGTCATCGTATGCATTCAGCAGGTGTTATTTATCATGATTGGTTTCAAAAATCTCAAAAGTTACTTGTATCATGTCGACAATTAGAAGAATGCTTAGAGAAAAAATGGTTAACATTATTTTTTGAAGAAGCTGATTCAAATTCAACAATACCCTTTGCAACCGTTGAAGAAAATGACAGTAGTTAATTATTCAGAAGAAAACAAAAAAAACTGACACTCTAGTCATATGACGCAGAACATACTTGTAAACAAAACAACCTGAGAAACAAATTGATCTATCTAAATTGTGAAGACAACAGTGGTTCCATATATTATTGCCCATTGATATTCTCGTTTTTTTTTTGTCATAATAATTTCAATGTTTTTCGTTTTATTCTACTCTCAATAATATTATCCATGGTTCTTCCTCGCTAACTTCTAGCAGCGCAGCTAGGGAAAAAGCCAACCGTCATAGAGTATTTTTCCATAGCAATCGAGAACAACAGGTGCCAGACTCCTTTCTCATATTTCTTTAGCAACGTAAAAGATCACTGAACGGTATCAACAACAAGACCTAGAATGTTTTAGGACATTAAAAAGCCTTTCTGAAAATTTCAATCGCTGAAATACATTTTTCAATGTTCTAAATAGTGAAATTTTTTATATTGGCTCGGACAGAAATTTATATTCAAGATTTCAAGAATGATGGGTTGTGGGGTATTGGTTTGCCATATTCGTCATATAATCAAAATAAATAATCTTGAACTAATGAAGTTATAACTTTGGAAAATAATAAACATCAATGTTTCCGACCTTATCGATATATATTATAGTGTGTTAAGACCTTCGATAGACATAATGAATACGTGTAACACACTTCTTTGCCAGTTTAATCAATAATTATAATAATAGTGAATAGTGTTAAATTAAGAAGAGCGAAGTAAGAAAATGATAATTAACCAGTGAATAGCAACAATGCAAACAAAATGTAAAGCGACAATAACAAAAAGGAAAACATTTCTATTTGAAATTCAGGCACACTTAGGACTAATCGTTTGTCTGATAATCGTTTATCCTTGGAAAACAACTATAGTATGTTAGAGATTTTTTACATAACGTATTTTGTATTAGTATAATGAGATTAAAGAGCACATGTTATTTCCACAGTTTAGCCTTGATGGGAGCTGCACTGATAGATATATTTATTATTAATTAGATAAAACTATTCTTTTAATGTGTAACAAAACGTAAAATTCAACGTCCGCCAGTAAATCAACTAAATTCATTTTCATCTCATTCATTTAATCAAAATATGACATATGCTGAAACAATAGATAATGCTTGTCTTATATGTACAGAAAATGATGCTACACATGAATATGATCCTTGTCATCATTTTCCAATGTGTGGAGAATGTTTTGTTCGTTTAGATCAAGAACACCTTAAAATATGTATGCATTGTTTTCTAACAGCTACAATGCGTAAGCGTATACCAAATACACCTATGACATGGTAAGCTCCTATTTCCAGAAAGCTCGAATGAAGTGGCTATGAGAAAAATTTTATAGAAACTTAATTCAACTCTTTGAGAAATAAGTACAGAAAATTGATTTTAATATAAAAAGAATATAGGCATGAAGAGTATATCTCTAGGGTTGGGTTCGACAACGAAATTCTTTCTACTATGGGAAATATATTGAAATTAATTGTCTTTCTTTGGGATCGAATTGGATGAAGAAATTCATTTTATTATGAAAAGTTTATAGAAATTGAGTGTATCTTTTTGAGTTCGTGTTGGGTTGAGTCGGGATATTTATCTTGTTAATGTTAACTATATTGAAATTCATCATTGAATAACTTGAATATTAACATTAATGGTAAAAGCTATAAGGTAGCTGTTTTATTTTCTCTTGAACTTCTGAAATATATTTCAATTAGAACCTTAGCTAGCTCAAAATTATAGAAAAGGAAAAAAGAGAAAAATTGATATCAATTTTCGGATAAGAGTCAATAGATCAATGCTTCTTATACTAACTAGATTTGAAGAAAATATGTTCTGCAACCTGGATGTTCACAAAACTAAATATTTTCTTTTTTGAGGGTAACCGATTTACATTTCATTTTGACACATATGTCGAACATGGTTGCGTTTCTGAAATGAATCGAGCATTAAATGCACATTATGAAATAAATGATCACTGACCGAGGTTGATTTGAAGTAATTGGTGTCTTATTCAGCATTTATATAGAGTTGGATTGAACATGCATCATTGTATATGATTTTCAGAGGATGTTTGCTAATTTTTTCTATAAACGAGATATTAGAGAATATAAAAAATAGATAAAAATTTATCCATTCTATTCGAATGTTTTAAGACATGACGTGGCGATTCTGACCGAATAGATTTGATGAGATCAGCAATAAGATCACAGGAGTAGATTTATATTGGAAACCCATGTCAACCTTCGATTTTTATGATCAGATAACTCATTACTTTTTACGTTGTATTCTTCATTAGCAACTTCATTCGATGGATCAAATTTCGAAATGCGAATACCAATGTTATTAATGTCTTCTTTATGACGCTTAATCATATTATATTAATAGATTCCTAAATTAAAATCAATCATTCAAAGTTACTGTTGCAAACTTCTATATATAGTTTTGTAAAGCAAGTGAAGCTCTATCGATTGGTATATGACTCAATTTGAACAGTGAAAACTTTATGACCATAGAATTTCAAAAAAATTATAGGTCAATTTTTCATACTTTTTTGAGCTATTTTTGAGAGTGCCTCTGATTCGACAGCCCTAGCAAACCAGAGGTAGATCTTTAGAGTGTAATATTTTGAATTCATCTATGGTAGATAAGATCTGAAATTTCTAGGTGGTCAAATCCAAAATCGGTTGACCCCCATGTTTTCCGATATTCGAAAATATTTGATTTCTTCATGGGGCGTCTCTTAACAACTTCACATGGTGGAACTTTTTCTCCAATTTCAGCCATTTTTTGTGTAAATAAACATCGATCTGTAGTAGTTTGAATTGATTGAATCGATGTTTTATTGATATTATCGAAAACAAAAAAAAAGATAATTTAATATATGAAAATATTTTCCTCACCCTAATACATTACATGAATATTTTTGAAGAATACCTGATTCATGTAATTTAACACCACAATTTAATGCTCTAGTTTCTTCACCGAAACTTAGTAAAATACTATCAGGACCATCCATTTGAAGAATTACTTGAACATGCTATGGTGCTATTGAGAACGGATATATTCTATTCAAAAGATCGTTTGAAGTTTGAGCAATAGCAGTACTTGGCTATGTAGGGAAAGTTAGCAACCGATTCAAGTATTTTCCATGACGATTCGCCTGAGTGACTAAGCCACCAACGAAAACTAGTAAGCCACATAGTACTCGACGAACTGAATCTAACCATGTCATCAGATACCCCAAAACTTCAACTTAAGCGTCACAAAAATAGAAACAATCCATAAGACGCAGAGGGAAAAATTAGCATTTTTGGTAAAAACCATGATGATTCGCCTCAGTACTTAAGCCATTCATGAATCATACGTCAATCAATGCAGAATTCCACGCTCTATCGAATGGTATATAATTCATCTCGATAAAAGGGTCTCATAACCGACCAGGTTCCTTGAAAACCTCAAAAACCAGATTTTCGAAACTACTTAGATGATACCAAAAGTAGTAGCCCCACATCTTAATTTCGTATAGAGTGCTTGGAAAAAATTTCTTTTCTTATGCACAGATAGAGCGTCTTTTGCTCTATCTTTCTGTACTATTTGATCACTATTCATCTAATATCATAATAATAAAATTTCGATAAGATTTGTTTCTTTCGCATATGTGCTTGTAGCATGAATGCTAGTGGGTATTTTTTGAATAACGTTTGATAGCAACAAGATAGAGAACTGCGGTTTTCACCGTTGGAAAGAGGAGTTGAAAACACACTGAACTGCGTATTAGTGATTTTTCTAACCTGTTTTTTGTGAGGTTTTCAGTTGACCTTTTAAAGAACAAATCTATCCCGTGAGTTGTTTACGGTGAATATTCCATAATCAGGTTCACATTCAAACCGCTAATTCAAGATCTACAAACTGCGAAGACTCAGATGTTTAAATTTAATTATTTAGAAATAATACGTAATCTAACGACGATTTTCTATCGACTTGTTTGCTTTTTCTGTTTTTCATAAAAAAAAAGAAGTTTTTAACAGTTAGAAAATTGAATAAAAAACTTCAGATATCGTATTAGAAAAATCAGTAATACACAGTTCGATGCGTCTTCATCCCTTCTTTCCATCGGTGAAAATCGCAGTTCTTTATCTTGTTGCTATCAAACGTTATTCAAAAAATACCTACGAGCATTCATGTTCATGGTACCAGGATACATGCGAAAGAAATAGATCTTATCGAAATTTTATTATTATGATATTAGTTGAATAGTGATCAAATAGTACAGAAAGATAGAGCAAAAGACACTCTATCTGTTCACAAAAAAAGAAATTTTTTCCAAGCGGTCTATACGAAATTAAGATGCGGGGGCCACTACTTTTGGTATCACCTAAGTATAATAGAAGGTCAATATCAACCACAAGGAAAAGATCGTTAAAGAGAAAAACCAACTAGTGAGGGAGGAGAGGTATAGGTGCCACTTCCTTTGACGATTGATAGATATTTGGAAATATCGTACTAGTATATTTTTAATTCTGTTATTCAACGAAAATAAATAATCAGAAAAGGGAGAAATAGATGTAAATAATACGGATATCGGATTTTCACTCAATACTTCCTAAACAACTTTTCCGAAATGAATATGTCAACGGTTTCTCTCACATGTTTCATATGAGACGTAATTACAAAAAGAATGTTGTAAATAAAGACCTTATTCAGTCTGTTCACTTAACGAACAACCTATATAATTAAAGTTTTCTAAATTGCATATGATTAATTTGTACACCACATTATATTAATCAAATCTCTCGAAAAGCTTGGTCAATAAATTATCAGGACGAGTAGAAATGTAGAAATCTTTTCCAATATTAATGAAACTTGAAAAGGTTCATACACATAAACAATTCAATGATCATGATTGACCATCATACCGATTATGTAAATAGACTCAAACAAATCAAAATCTAGTTGTGGATTTGTAGCTAATCGAAATGTCTTTACATTATTTTACATGTACGTAGTTGGATACAATAATGATTCAAGGAAATGATTAAATGTTGCAATTATTTTTGAACATTACACAATGTATCAAATTTACCTGAATATTCATCTAACCTTCTAAGGCGTACAACAATCCGAATAATTGTTGTCACTTCAAATAAAAAGGACTTAAAAAACACATTTTCATTCCAACTTTATTTACAGCAAAAATAAATCTATATACATATAAAATCATGATAATCTAATTTTTATAGATTCTCTATTCCTGCTAACTATAACCTTATGTTCATCGATGATATTAAAACCAAAAGCTTGACGACGTTTATCTATAATGTAACTACGTGAAAAAGAATGATCAAGTAATGAAACTTGACTATAATAAATTCTAAGATAAGACAAATTTTCAAGATGACTAAGTAATATATCAATATCAGATATACAATCATCGAATGAAAATACGTGAAGTTCAATGACAGTAAGTGATGGAAAACGTTGAACAAGTTTTGATGGAAAATTTGAAGGAACATAACGACTTTTTGTTATTAATCTGAGTATTTTAATTTGTTTGAAAATTGAAATAAGAGATCAATTATCGATGAATTCTGATACAACCAAATCTGAAGGACTAATATTAAGATAAATCACATTTGGACATGCTCTAAAACAGAAAAATATAATATACTTAATATATTTATATTTATTGCCAATGATTATTATTCTATAGAATTCAATATCATCTATCTGACATAAAATGAAATAATTCATTGAGAAAAGTATATTAGAATTATCAAAAATAACTCATAGATTTAGAAATCGACATAGGAAAATAAAAATGACTTTCCATCAATATCAAGTATACTTGCTGTAGAATAAATTGAATATCTTTCCATTCAGATATATCATCATATGATTGAAAGTTATTTTGATTGTTCATTTGATAAATGAACAATATATGAAAGATAAGTAACACATTACTGTGAATCATCATTATCATTTGATTAAACAGAGTTCACTAAAAAAAAAGATAATGAATAAAAACGACAGGAAGAATAATCAAATCAAATTTGTCTATATATGATAAAAATCGAAAATATTCAGTTTAAATAAATTGAAAGTGACAAATTCATTTTCATTAACTGAACTATATAATTAAAAGAAATATGTATTCTCCTTACCAATATTCAATAAATTGCTCGATGATGATGAACATATTATTGGCATATATATGACAAGAGAATTGATATGATGAAATAAAGAAAAAGAAGTAATTCTTGGTGTTATCTTTGTCATGTTCAATAATATTTTATGTCTGAATAATAAAGATACTGATCATTTGTTGTTGCTTTTGTTGATCGTGTCTCAAACGATTCATAATTAATAAATGAAGTGATTATTTGTAGATTTCTTTTGTATTTGTGATGCGCAAACATGCGTAACATAACAATCTTTACTATAAGAAAAAAACTGTATGTTCAAAAAATTTAGTTTCGGGATAAACAGATTCTCATAGGCTAAACGTTTGAGTCTTCATTGTCAAATAATTAGTTGTCTGTGTATTACTTTTGATATTTTATGAATATGCCTTTCCTCGTCCTATCAAAGTCAATTTTTGTGATAGAAAACTATTTTAAGGTAGATAGTTGGTTGTAAAGTCTGAGACATGAAAATTTCATAGTCAACCTGATAGTTGGTTGATCTATTATTTTTATGACAGATTTTGAATATGTTTGTATTTCGGAAAAACGCGAATAAAAAAAGAACAAAAAGAGCGATTCTAACAATAAAGGTTTCTTTAATGTGCTCGAAATTTCATTACCGAATAAATATAATTCTAGATGTTCACGGATATACTTGTAGCGAATTGTATAAGCTATCAGAACATAGAATTATTTTTCCAATCACAACAATTTAAAGTGAGGATATGTTAAGATTATCGATTATAGCATTCCTTCGGTTATACGAGTTTTTTGATGAAAATAGCGAAATCTTGTTAGAAATATTTTCTATACTAAATTTCAAGCTGTCAAGTTTCTGAAAACTCCATTCGCTCCATTTTAATCTGCTCTTTCAATGGATTGTATATAGTGTTGAGCAAAAATTTTCTGAACATGAGATACTTTCATTATCATGAACAGGTAGCCCATGGTCGATAGTATTTATGGTGAAAAAAATCTCGATGATAACTTTTGTTGTTCGTTCGAAAATAAAAATTTCCTGAAAACTATTGCACTACAAAAACTTCGAATTTGAGCTCACTATGAACACTTTGAAGCTCTATGTCTCCACCACGGTTAATCTGTTTGAGCTGAAATTTCCAATTTCTTCTTAACTTAACAAGGCCTATCTACTGTACAACCAAAACGATGAGATCGATTGAGCAGGGCTCTGCTGAAAGCAGTCGTGGCTTACAAGGAATACCTCCTTTGGGTCGATTTTCTATCGAAAATAGTTTTAACTAAAATATATATGATTCGATGCAGTTTTTGACGCTGATTCCGAATATGCTATCTATTTTGAACTTTGACGGGATCATGATAATAAAAACGCCAACTACAGACACATTTTTCTTCCTTACGACTCATGTTGCCAATAGGCGGGAAGAATGTGCAATTATTTTAGTAACAAAACAGAATGTAAAAAAACTAAATAGTAATCGTTATTGCCCATGATCTGACGATTCTAACGAGATAAGGCAGTTGATTGTATCTCTTGTTACAAAAGACTAGATAGATTTACAAGAATGCTCACTGATACATACTTTTAGCCTGATGGATCTATTTATAGCAGATAGGATTTTTTTAGCCTTATTATATAGCTCTACATCTAATCAAGTAACATTTTTCTATTCAGTTTTTCATGCTGATTCAGAATATAGCATTTTCAAAATATTCAAAAACTAGCTGAAATTCAAATTTGACAATTTCCACAGAAAAAAATTCAACGTAAAAATCAGCAGTGTTCAGGCTTCCGAAAAAGGAAATTTTGGAAGTTTTGGAAATTTCAAGTACCTGTGTTCTAAATTGTTTGGTACTTTCCAAAATTATATAATTTCCGAAATTACAGAAAATTCTGAAATTTCTAAACTTTCCAATATTTCCAAAAAATTTTCATTTACTTTTCTATGTAGTTATCAAGTTGATGGAAGCTTCGGAAATTTCTGTAATTTCCTTTTTCGGAAATCTGAACATACCTCGTAAAAATGGTTTTTTCTTAGTCCTTCTACTTTTTTAAGGTTTTCTCAGCCAAACAGTGGTCGAATTGAAATTAAAAGTATATATTCGGGATCGGCTTTTCAAGCTCTATTAAAGCATATATAAACGAACGCGAAAAAAAATTCATTGAAATTTTGGTATTGTTCCTAAAACTTGTTGCTTTCCCTATTAGTTAAAAAACTAAAAAATATGTTTACTAACAAAAACTAGACATGTTCGTTTATTGTCAGGGCTGGCCCGATAGAGGGTTTTGGGGATTGTGACAACCCCCCAATAATCGAAAATTTTCGTTTTTACCCAGCAAAAACGAATTTTTTTTCGTGAGTAGTGTTAGAAAAAAGTTTTATTCGCATTAAAAACATCCGAAACAACCCCCCAATGTTTGCTGACTCGGGCCAGCCCTGTTTATTGTTCATTAAATTGTAATTCTTTTATCACAACAATTATTTTCTTTGTTATTATCAACTTCGACAGGACCCTTACTCAGATGATATCGCAATATAGCATTATTATTATTTTCTCTTCTTGAATGTTTTCGTTTCTTCATCGTTACTGTTGATATTTTAGTATTTTTTTTCTGTTTTCAATTGTTCAATCGATAAAGGCAATGATTCTCTTAACCTAATGTTAAGAAATTTCGATGTTTAAAGAATAGTTGATTTGTTTTACTAAAATGTACCTCCGATCATAATTTTATTTTTAATTGAAGATCATCTCACGTTGTCCAGAGTGCAATGCTGACAAAAGCAAAAGTATCTAGGAATATCAGTTTTTGCCAAATACGAAAAATGAAATCGTAATAGAAATTATCAAAGTATTACGAGAATGAAAACGCCAGAATGAACAGAAAAATTATTTTTAAGCAAGCGAGAACGGAAAATGAGAATTCAGAAAAGTCGTTCCCACAGCGCAATACATTGTCTTTTGTCACCATCTACTTATATTTTTACGACTCTTGAAAACAAATGACTGATGCTCATTGTCAAGATACTGCCACTCACACCTTCGTAGTGATGTAATGTTTGAATAGTAAGACGAAAATATTATACCAATTTTCGAAATCATTTTGACTTTAGCAGATTTAGAAGAATTTGTAACGATTGAAAGAGTATGTACATAGTGTGAGACATAATTAGTCACATCACTTTCGAACAGACTAATGCCCATGTCACTTTACTCGACTGGTTTCATATTTCCTTTGATAAAATATCGGTACTTTGTGACTTTCAGAAATATGACTTGCGCTATTTGAAATTCGATCATACTAATTGGTAAAGCTCTTCGAGTTACACTTGGAACATGTTTTTGAACGAATCACTGTAGGTATCACTCGAATCCACTGCTAGCTTCACCTACGTGTTAAATATTTTTCTTTTTTTTCCTACTAGCATCCTCATAATTCACTTATTGAATCGTGGAACGGGTATCGTTTATTTATAATACTAATTGTTGTTGTCATAATTTCGTTTTTTTTTTAATGAGGGGCTGGTCTAAAAAATCATGTGATAAATTGGAAGAGGATAGGTGAAGGGTTAGATGAGTTATCAAGTGATCGATATTACCTTTTAGTTGCTTAAAAAAAGATGTTAGTGCATTTGCTATGAGTTTATAATATCAAACACAATATCGCTACTATTGCTGATCACAAGGAAATTGCTTTATTCTATCTATTTTGAGACACATTTCTTTGTCTCCTCTTACTCAATCTTCCATAGATGGAAAGAGAAAGTAGTTCTAAGTTTATAAGTAGACATTCTTGACATATGGTTTGTGATCGTATATCCACAACGTGTGCTACCGTATATGATGCAAGTGATGAGAAGTGTTGCTGAAATGTTTGGCACTATCTATGGCCTTGCCATGCTAATGTCTGTCATAGACTGTGGGGGAAAAAGTTCAAATCTCTACCTTTATACTTTAACACTCCTTTTAGATTGTATTTCACAAAAGATAAGTTTCCTTGTAGTATTAAAAGATGCGACTAACAGAATCTGTTTGCTTCCCAATTTCTATATGATCTTGTTAGACAACTACCATATCAAGCGTCACATCAAACCATGCGTAAAGACGGACATGACGATACAAGTTCATGGAAAATTTGATTTCGAATCAACTTCTAAAAGCAATACTTCATTATCTTTAGAGAGATATTAAAGTTATCAGAGCATCAGATATAAGAGCAATAATCCACATATCTTGGAAAACATGCCAACTCAAAACATTTGAAGGCGTTACACAAAAATGTGGACATCTTTAGGTTGAATATGTGTTGTAAATTTGAAATTGAATGTTTTTTTTTGTTTATGTGAGCATTTTTCAAACTGGTTTTAGGGTGTGGATTGTTTGTGGGTTGTAAGGTGTCATTGGGATGTGAGTGTAGGATGGGGAAGCGGAGGGTATAAACAGATCATATGCACCCATTCCCGCATTCATATCTACATCCACGGTCACATCCAAACGCACACCACACAGATACCCCACATCCAAAAACTAAATGAAAACACAAATATATGCTTAAGAGAAACATTTCAAAAAAGTTATTTTTATTGAATTTGATCATTAAAATGAACTAAAACAATAAAATAAACAATTTAGACAAAAAAAAGACAATTTGTATTTAATCGAGTTGTTTTAATTATCTGTGGAGCGACATCTTAGCAGAACAGCAACATTATGTATATGTAGTAGATCCTATGTAGTCTATTTTCCATCAAAATCAACGATTCAAACAATTTGTTCCTTTTTATTAAGTCTTTTTTTATAACTTATCTAATGAACTAATATTTTCGGTTTTGACGAGATCGATTTCTACTTAAAAACTCAATTGTCATAACACCCTTCCCCTGTGTGATAATTGTTGAGTAAATAATTTTGAACTTCATAATCTTGAGATATAGATTTAAGTTCAAGTGACCATTGTTGTGAATAAGGACAAATGAAAACATATTTTCTCAGTGTGTCGCTTCATGAGAAATTGTTGATGCATTTGTCCTGTGAATATGCAAATGATATAATCGTTATTTTTTTTATAAATTCAATTGGTGACAAAATAGTGACTTTATTGATAGATGAATTAGTTTCTCATTTAGTATTATTCTATTAGAAACAGTTCTACCTTCGAATATTTGGTTTCTGTAGGAACTAACAACAGATCAATAAGAAAAAAAGTTTTGAACATAAAGTATTCATTATTCACAGTTTGCAATTATTTAAAAACAGATTCACTTCAGGTTAGATACTATATAAGACATTGATCAATGTGAATCATTTCCGATCTATCAAAAATATTTCAAACAACATAGTTCATCGTTTCACTAAAATATTTTCAATCATAAAGACATTTTTTGATTACGAAAATCATTTAATAACAATGAGTTAGATGAAATCAATTTCTAAAACAGAAGTAACGTGCATCAATTATGCTTGTAGTTCACATCTGCAAGCTTTGTCATCATCTTCTCAGACCTCTCGTAAATTATGTGATCGCTCAACAAAAACGAAATCTATATTCAAACAATTACTTCATGTAGGATTATATGACGATCTAAATATTTTGCTGAATATGCGATCATCTAAAGATACTATCAACAGCTACTACCGTTTACCATCACCCGAAGAGGTGAGAAAATTTCGATGGTTAGCTAGCAGAGGTGTCCACAGGGCAGTTTTTTTCACCCTGTCCTGTCCTGTACCCTGCTCTGTCTTACCCCACCCTGTTGGCCAGAAATACTTAGAAAAAAAAACACNCATATGAGAGAGGATCCCAGATAACCCTGGATTGGCTTGAACAACACCATGTTTTATCCTTACAATAGTAGACAAAAGCTACCAGCTCACACGAGAAACTGTTAGCTTTTGTCTACTATTGTAAGGATAAAACATGGTGTTGTTCAGGCCAATCCAGGATTATCTGGGATCCTCTCTCATATGACCCGGACAATAGTATGCTTTATCCTTACAATAGGACTGTATCAAAATGGGACATCCTGTCAGTTGATCACGCCCATATATATAAACTTAAAGTTTATTTTAGTTTAGTCATAGTAAAATAATCTGAACTCATGTGCAGTTTTGTACATGATTTTTATTGATTTTGAGGATAAACTGTGAACATCTACTTTTTTTTGTTTAGATATTGGCCAAAATTTGATAATGATCGAAAAAATATTGCTCGTCGAACAATATCATTAAACTGGACTCGCCCAATATTTTATCGACAAATTCCAATTAGTATTCATGTTCCTTCGTCATATGCATTTATTATTACCAGTATTTTTTATCATTTAATAATAAACTATTGTTTTTTATCAACATTTCTTATTCTTGAACGTACCTCATTTATAATTGCTTTATCTATTCTATCGCGATTTTGCTTAATTATTACACGTATTTATACATTTATCTTTTTATTTCATCTCAATGCATGGTGGTTTGCAATGACATTTTGTATTGTTCATTTTTCATTAATGATTTCTCTTCTATTTGATCGATCAACATTGAAAGATAATCAAAAGAAAATTTTTATTAAATTAATTTTTTCGTTTTTAACACATAGCTCAATTAATGATATATCGATTAATGCATTGATATCACTGGAAAATATTTCAATATTTCTACATCGTCTTTATCTTGAAACATTTTCATCACATAATGAAACAACAGTACGTTTAATTATATTTATTTCAATACTTATTTCATCACAAATAATTGGTTTTCTATTTGATATTTTATCGAAAAATATTCTTTATCGAACTGGAACAACTAATCAAACAATGAGTTAATTGTAGAAAAATTAAAATATATTGTTTCAACTTTTCTTTTTTTCTGCTTTTGTCTTTTTAGTTTATTTAAATAAATCAAACAGGATTGTTTGATTGAGTTAAAACAGTTCTTTACTTTGTGTTCTACAAAAGAAATCTGAAGAAGATATTGCAATGTACATTGTTGTAGAGTTTTATCTTTTGCTTTTTTTAAAATTCTATTGTTTACTAAAGAATGATAGTTCATCAACTTCATACAAAGAAGATCTTTTCATCTCTATGAAATCAACCACATTTATACTTTTCTCTAACTGGTATCAATTGAGGTTGATAATTTTCTATAGACAATAACCATTTCGTTCATCTGTGTACCATAAACATGTATTCACCTGTTGGCGCTCAGTCACGGATAGACATTTGTCAACATTGTATAGATCAGAAACCAATGTCAAATTTATTATCGTTCGTTAATGAACTACGATTGATTAATAATAACATGGATTACATCGTCTGTCAGGATTCCAGCGTCATAGGATGTGCTGAGATCACATCGTCTGTCAGGATTCCAGCGTCCGTGTCAGAATCTTAGCGAAAGAGTTGTTCAGTTAAAGACGCCTCCACGTCGTTTGTCAGGACGCTGCGATGCATGGAGTAAAAACAATACCTATATATATATCTGGTTACGAAATAAAAGTTAATTTGTTCCTAGTTCATCAATCAAAAAGCTCCAATATTGACTTTTCATTTGAATGTTTTTTTCTATCTCATATTAGACACTGACATATATATTTGTTTTTCACTTGTTTGAGAATGAATCATATTTACAAATTATTTATTCTTGTTGATATGATTATACATCGAATATAATACTTGTCAATGTTCATTTTTTTTCTATCGTATGGATCTATTTATTTTGATTTTACTTTCAAAAATTACAAAAACGATCATATTATTTAAATATACTGTCACGTTTTTGAGCGTTTTCTTTAATTTCATCTGTAATAGCTTTTGTCATATGATCAATCGTTAATTTCTTTGTTGATGAAAACATATTTCCTACTAATTCATTTGGTTCACGTTCACCGCCCCATTGTAAAAAATTTTTTCTAAACTGTTCACCGGTTGTTTTTGATAGAGGATCTTTTAAAAATTGATCATTCCATATTTTACTTGCTATTGAGCGTGCAATAATATAACTAGAAAAACGAGCGCCATAATCAACTAAATGATAAAATTTTAAATAAGGATATGTTGATGAAATGTAAGGTAATGATGTATATTTTGTTAATAATGATGAATAAATTTTATCATTAGATTGTGATAATGGATATGGAGCATGAAATGCGTGATCAAACATTGCACATGCTACCTATAAGAAACTCAAAAATATTATAAAAAGAAGAATATTTCAGAAAATTACATACTTGAACTTGTGTACGATGTGCTTGAAAACAATTTTGAGCTAAATGAAGACGTTGAAGAAGTTCATCAGGTATAACTTGACCAGTTTGATAATGTCGTGCAAATAATTTAACTACTCGTGGTTCATAAACAAAATATTCCATCCATTGTGATGGAATTTCAGCAATATCAGTTTGACATCGAGTACCAGATGCATGTTGATAACGTGTTCGAGCTAATGCTGAATGCATTGCATGACCAAATTCATGAAACAAATTTTCCACTGATCCTTCAAAACAAAGAAAAACTTAAAAAGAAATATTTTAATATTGATTTATATTTATACCCAAAGTAAGAAGTGTTGGAACATTGGGATTAACGCTTGGAGGAATATTAACATGAAGAACAACAATTGGTAATTGACATGAACCATTATTAAGACGTCGACTACACTGAATTGTAAAATGACAATCATGTGGAACTTTATCTTGTCTAAAAATTAAATACAATTAACAACAGTAAAATTCAATATAAAAATTAAAACAAATCTTACCGTTCAAATAAATCACAATAAATATATCCGACAGTTCCTTCGGTCACATGATCAACTGAAAGTTTTATAACAGATGGATGCCAGATTTCTCCTGGTGCTGTTGCTTGTTTATTTAATGTTACACTAGAAAAATAAAGAACTCGACGTAATCTCTAAGTAACAATCTACAATGACGGCGCGAGAATGTTAGGACAAGACGGAAGGTACAGCTCGTTGGGTCCAAAATTTTCGGACTCGAGTCTAGGAGCAACCCGACGGGCTCTAACAAATGGGTGGGTACGAGTTGCGAAAATCTGAAAAGTATGATTCGATGCATTGGCATTTCGAAGCAGTAGAAATTTGGTGGCTATAGTGTAATTCTTTTTGCGTTGAGAAAGTGCGCCAAAGACTTATCGCTTTCGACCATGGTTTCTATACAGCAGTCAAACTTTGAGACAGGTTCATAAATTTTTATAGAATTCAAAAACATTGACTGCTTAGAAAACATTAGTGTAGGATTCCATAGAGTTCTAACTTATCTCGAAGAGCTTTCTATCAGAAACGTTTTTTATGTTTAGGTTAGAAAAGTCTCTCAATATTTTTCGTCATCGCATGGGACTACGCTCGTAACAATAATAAATGACTATCGAATTTCATTGGAAATTCAAGCTCGTACTCAGTTTTCGAAACACAGAAAGTTTATTTTGACTTCTAAGATCATAAAGATCTTTTTTCATAAATTTGGAAATTTCAGCAATCAAATCAGTCATGAACTTAGTTCTACCTTTGTGAAAGTGTATTCAAAATCTTTTACAGTACTTTTATTATCGATAAGAATAGTAAAGATCGCGCGATTACTTGACAAATTTGAATGTATGATTTTAAATTATGCTACCTGAAAAACTCGAAATAGTTTGAAAACATCTTGATTTTTCGTTGAAAATAATGAAGATTTTCGATAATTTTAATTGTTACTTCATTAATAAAATAGTTTCATTGAATAAAATCTCCACAAAAATGAAAGAATATAGACTAAATCTTCAAAAAAAAAAATAGCCGACAAACTCCAGGAATTCAACGAAAAATAAAGCTCTGATAGTTTATCTAAAAGTAAGAGGAAGTTATAGCCTAAATATTTACAAATTGGAGAAATTTTATCATAAACTTTCCTCAAAAGCGAAAGAAAGTGCACTCAAAATGAGGGAAGTATCTTTGCCCGGTCGCATCGTCACTGGCAATGTGTTCTCACATTGGATGAATTTGAAAACCCAAGGAAAATGTCGCATCGCTTTTTTGTCTAGGAGTTTTCACATCTAACTATCAGCGAAAAAAAGATCGAAAGGGTTACTTATGAAATCTATACATCATATGTAGGAATACAGTATTGTTTAGAAGTATCTGATTATAAAGTATTAGTAAATTATAAAAATTGAAAATTCGTGAAATAATTTATAAATTTAAACATACTTGAAAAGACTATTGAATATTATATTGAGTCCATCCATACAAGCTCCAAGTGAAAAATACGGTGTATATTCTTGTGTATTAATTTTTAAACTAAATAAAATATAAAAAAACAAATTCTCTTTTGATTCATGAACATTTTAAAAAATATACATTTCTGATTTAAATATTGCTTCTAATCTTGCAACATCCCAAGGATTAACTGGTTGACTGTTTGATTGAGGTTGAAGACGATTTTTAAATACTTGCATTAATTGTATATCTCTATCAGCTAATGGTCGGATTGCATCCATTATTTGTTCTAAATAATTGCTAACATATTCTGGTTTATTTAATAACGTATTATCTAATGCACGATAACTATATGATGGATACCCGCATAATTTTGCTAATTGATATCTAAAATAACACTTTAATAGATTAGCAACAATGAAAACATATTAAAAAAGAAATTTATTTAAATTAACAAACCTTTTATGAAGTAATTCATCAAGTAATTGTTCTTGTTCAGGCTCAAAACGAAAATAACTACGAAAAATAAATTCACGTACATTTTCATCATCATCATTGGAGTGAGCAGAATTAATTGTTACTGTTCTTTCATGAAATCTAATTTTCCAAGAAAAAAAAAAAAAAAGACACGAAAAGAAAACATTATTAGGAACAGACCAATTCCTAGAATATAATGTCAGAGATGACAGTTTGTTTTCCTTATTAAGAATGTACTTCCTGTGAATTCTTTATGGCAATCAGGATGATTTTTTTTATTCTACATATCCGAATCTATAGTCAAAATATTCATGAAATACAAAATATAGGTTTTGGAATTGGTCGAAACTTCGTATTATTTAGTTTTTTTTTCGACTGATTCTAATCAACAATGAGACCTGTGTTTTGCATTAGACAAAAACTTCGAAAAGAGTATTCAAAACTGACTACAATTTACATGAAGATTTGCTAAGAGTTCAGTAATTCTCAATACTGAACATGTTTTTTTGTAAGCAGGGATAAATTAATTCTTTGAATTTCTAATCGCAATTAAGAATATTTCCCATATTAAGAATCACTGAACTTCTAGCGGTTCTTCATGTCAGTGATGATCAATTTTAAACCCTCTTTCCTAAGGTGTTCTTAGATTTTGTCTAATGCAAAAGAAAGGTAGGTCCCATCGGATTTAAAAATTTCAGACCTGTACGTGTTGGGCTCTTGACACAGATCTCAAAATCAGTTGGAATGAGTCAAAAAAAACAAATACTAAAAATGCAAATTTTCGATTAATTGCGTTCCGAAACCTTGGTTTCGTATTTCAAGAATATTTCAACTACAGTTTCAGATAGAGCATAAAAACCTGATCGTGATTGGATATAAAAAATGGACAAGAAGTACATTCTTAATAAGGCAAAAGAATAATCTTTGACATGATGTTCTAAGAACTGATGCATCCTTAAACATGACGCAGTATTTTTTTGTTATTGCTAAATTTTATGATATCTTACCTCCTTCTTACCTTTTCTGGTAATTGTTTAATGGGAATTTTATATTCTCGATGTGCATTATGTCGAAATTGATTTTCTAGATGTAATATATCATCATTTAATTGTAAATAATTTAAACGATTCTGTTCGTTTAATCGAATACCACATCGCTCAAAATCAATTAAATATAATTTTAAAACACGTTGATCTGTTTCATCACCTTCACCAGATTCATAAGCTTGTTTAGCATGTTCATATAATTTTGTATTTGTATTCATTTTTTCTACAAGATGATGTAATATTCCATAAGCTTGTTCAGCAGCTTGTTTATATGCAAAATCAATATCAACATTACGAATAAATTCAGCTAAATCTGCTACACGACATATTTCATCAGATATTTCATCTAATATTTCAACTATTTTACGTCTTGATGATGAAAAACATTCATCAAGTAATAGATCACATTTTTGAACAACACGTTCAGCAAGAATATGAAAACCAATCGGTGTTGACAATTCATTGATTTGAAATAATCCAACACTTGTTTCTTCTGATGGTGTTTTAAGCCAAGATAATGGTGAAATATTACGAAAATGATTGGAAAAAATATTTGAATTTAGTGTTGTTGTTGGTGTTACATTAAAATTATGAGCAATTGAAGGATTAGATTGTTTTGTATGTGAATAACGACATAAAATAATTGATGATGATAATATTTGTTTCTGAATAAAATATAAATAAATAATTTAGCAACAATAAAACATTCAATTTTATACTTGCACACGTGATCGAATAGAATCAAAGATTATTTTTTGCATAGTGTGTAAAAATTGAATTAGTCAAAATGAAGTAAATCGAGAAGACTTCTCAGAACTATTGGAATACATGTGGTATTGTATGGAATTTTGACAGATGGCAGGCGTGTTCTTTCTACTTTCTATTGAAGCATCATAAAAAAGTTTCCTTTTATTAGACTATAATTGCTTTTGATCATCACCGTTATTAAAGTATAGACATGACATGACAAGTTTATCATCGAACATTTCTCGTGCATATTTTTTCTTTTCGATATTGACATATTTAAATTGAATAGGAATTGCACGACGTTTTCTTTTTCCTTTTTTTCAGACTATCTTTCTTCCTTTTTTTTTTTTAGAAATCTTTTCCTCTCAATGATGATTATCGTTCAGTTAACATTTTCTTGATTTCACGGCATTTTTTTTTTTCATTAATATGCATAAAGGAAATGTAGTCTAGCAGTCTTTTTAGTAGATATGGCATGCACATAATTATTAAAATATTAGCCCCGGGATATAGATAATGTTCATTCTTGCAAACTGCTAGATAAATATAGTGACATGATCTATGTTGACATAGTACCCATTTGCTTGTGTTTAAGAATGAATTTCTTTTTTTTTTTATTCTCGTCCTTAGTGAGTTGTTCTTATATCATTTTCTTGATTGTTTTCATTCATCAAAATTGAGTGAGTCTCAATCACGCAAATAAAAAAAAATAACAATCAATAATTGTTATAGTGAATGAGCATATGTATGTGTATGCTTGCACCTCTATAATTCATCATTAATACATCATTAAATATTGATCATATACAGGTGAGAAACGATTAGTATAATTATTTTGAAAGGTTATTTCGAAGTTCTACGAGCATGTTTGGTCAGTGGAGCTGAAAAAAGAAAACCTTTATAAAAATGATTATTTTTGCTTCATAGACAGAAAGCAGAAATATGTTGATTCCGTCACAGGAGAATAATAGAATAAGATGATTTTGTCAACACTCCCTGAAGATTTTGTGATCGTATACAGCTGCATCATTGATGTGTGCTTAATGTTGTCAATAATCAGTCTAATGGAAAAATTGAAGATGAGTGTTCATATATTTAAGGTTTGCAAAATGAAAAGAAAAGAAATTAGTTTTAAAAATTATTTTATGAATCGACGGTAATTCATTTTGTTTAAATTATTTTATAATAGACATCTATTAGTAGACGGTAAATAATATTTTAATTGAAGCCATACTGGAGAAATATTTCTTCATTTATAAATAGTTACTTTTGTATTAAAAAGGTTTCAAAAATTCATTGACCAATGTCAATATAGAAATTCTATTAGAGTTATGAGAAATTTATTTTTTTATTATTGAAAAAAAAAATTTTTTTTAATGAAAATCAAGTTTTGTATATTAGTCATAAATTATCTGTATCAATCTAATTTTCATATATACCTTTCACACATTAGATGTTTCACATTATGAAATGAAATGTATGAGTATGATTTCTTTTTTTTTTCTTCTCTTGATGATGGCAAAAGACTTGTAACTAAACAAGAAAAATGTTTAATTACAATGATTTTTTAGTCTATTGACTATAAAGTCATAAAAATTATAAAAATATCGATTGTTGATCAAGTTTTGCACACATATCGTTCTGTTTACAATTAAATAAATATAAAAAAGAAAATTGATGTCAATGACAGCAAGACATGTCAAGATCAAAAGAAAGACAGGATATTTTTATAAATAGACTCGCAAGAAAAAAAAAAGTCTTTTCATAATAGATCGCACATATACATGTGTCAATTATAAAGACCAAAAAGTTTATTCACAAGACATGACAGACAAAAAATGAGAAAGTGTGGACATCTGTTAAGTGACAAGGTGTGTCGACATACATTTAACGATTAACTTCATTCTTTATCGGTAGTCATTTTTTTCTCTTATTTTTCTTTTCTTTTTCTTTCTTCTTTTTTTCCCATTTTTCTTTTCATCATCATCATCCTCATCATCATCAGACAGTAAGTATGTGTAACCATGAAGAAAAGGAAGAGGGTGCGAAAGATGTGTAGCACGGTAATGACGACTATGCATTCGGAATGAAATCTGACCAGAAATCTTATTGTGCGATAGGTTATTATTGGTATCGTTTTTCGAATTGCGGGACACAACAAATACACATCCACATATTTATCAAAGAAAAAAGAAGGTAAAAAAAAAATGTTTGAATGAAAATCCTCGTTCCTCTCGTTCTCTTCTCTATTACAGAAACATCAAAACACGCACTACAATTACTACCAATTGTAGACTTTTTTTTCTGCTGTTATATGCTATAAATATATAGTGCTCTTACTATGAGCTGCGATGTTATCGTTGTTTTTTAATTGATTTAAACAGAAAACTGAGTATATTTACCTAACAGTTAAATGTAAACAAACCTTGAATAAGAGTTTGAGTAAAGCGTAAAATTAAAGGAAGTAGAAAAAGCAGAGAAAAATACCGATTTACTTAGTTTTTAAATATTATGCTAGTTATTTTAGTTATGTTTAGTGCGTTGATTCTCTTGTTTTTAAGTAACGTAATGATTAAAAAGAAGTTAGTCAAGAAAATTACGTACTATTAAAATATATTTCATCTGATTGTACTTGATGAATAATACTTGCCTAATATTTATATAATATTAGTGAGAATGTTTATAGACCTGTTGTATCAACTTGATGGTAACCAGGTTCGTTATTTGCTTTTTATCTATAGGTAATACGACAGAAAAAGCAACGAACAAGTAAGTAAAAATAATTAAGACATGTGTCTTTTTTTTTTTGTATTTATAGAGTTATTATTGATTTTTATCTATTTATAGAAAAAAATAATCAATCATATGTTCTTTGATAAAAATTAAATGATTACTATAATTTTGAACAAAAATAAAAAAAAGAAATAAATAGAAACAATCTACATAACTATTTTATCGCCTATGATAAAAGTAACTAAAACGAAAATGTCATAATCATGTTTTTCGTTATTTTAACATTTGTCAGTACAGAAAGGTAAAAACAAGATTGATTAGGTTTTCTTTTTTTACATATCACACAGAATAAAATAACCATATGCCAAAAAAGAACAGAACGGAAGCAACAACTCCTTATGTCGATAGTAGAATATATTATTCGTGTAAGTTTTATTTTATCGTAGATATTAGCTGAATCAAATTCTATTTCCTGTCAATCTATCTGAATAATACGAAAGCGAAGAATGCTGCTGAGATGTTAAATTTTGAAAAGAACCATTCATGCATTGGTAAACGTAGATAGAAGAAAACAGAAGATGATAAAGATTACGGACTCTTTTTTTTTCTACCGTATTGAGGGTTGACAACATAATGATGACGTCAAATTTTCCAAAGATAGAAGAAGAAAATACCTAATATTCCTTGTTGTTCCGTATTTCATACCGAAGAAGGAAAAACAAGCTGTTAAAGAATTTTAATATTAATACCTTGAACATCTCTTTGAGCATAACGAAGCTTATTAATATTGTCTTAATAAGAATCGTCTGCTTTAATTATTTCATGTTTGGAACAAAATGGCGTACATATATATATATATAGTATTTGGATCATAATCTATGAACGAATCTCATTTGCAAAAATTTTTTTGTTTTTTTTTGTTTTTGTAGATATGATAAACTAAAAAAACAATTCAACTAATGACTCAACCGCAATTATCTCAAGAACTTATATTTATTTGTTTAAAATTTGGTATAAAATATCAATCAATTCAAATCGATAAATCTGATCCAAATGTTCTTGATCTAATAAAAAAACAAGCTGAAGATATTGTATCAAAAGCTATTGGTAGTTTTGAAGCAAATGATCGTCTTCATCATATACAATTATTTCTTATCTCACCTGATCATCAAACACCAAGTTTAAAATTAATAAAACGTACAAGTGATTTAACACCAGCATGTTTCATTGAAATAATTATATGGCGTTCAGATCAAGAAAACATAATACCATCACGTGATCATTTACTCGTTGAACATAGTTATAAAAAACCAACATATTGTTCACATTGTGATTATTTTATGTGGGGTCTTATTAAACAGGTTTTTTTCTAATGATATATTTTTATAACGAAAAACAAAAATAGTTATTGTTTTTTCTTTTTTGAAATAGGGTAAACGATGTCGAGTATGTCGGCGAGATTTTCATCATCAATGTGCTGAACATTTACCAGCTGATTGTCCAGGTGAATATTCAAGAAATAGTACATTAATGTCTCGTGCATCATCGAATCTTACAATTAATTCAACAACATCACAAAGTCAAATATTTACTGATGGCGATATGATAAACGTATCGAATGACGCTTCAAAAGGTAAAACAACAAAGCGTCCAAAAATTTTTGGTGGCAGTAATCGTAATCCTGTGGCAACAAAATATCCGCCGATAAATACAAAATCAGCTACTATATCATCAGCACCAGGTACATCTACATCAAATAGACGAAGTCCAACAATAACTTCACCAACAGTACCAAATACAAATCAAAATGATTCAACTATTCTAACAAATACAAATGAATCACCAACATCAACATCATTAACAATGAATGGTCGTAAAAATACACGTTTTTCACCAGATCAAACATTACATGTCAATCATCGAACACCACCAATACATGTAAAACCTGATCGACGTAAAGATATTAAAATAACAAATTGTCAAGAAAAAGATGGTATTTGGACAGCAACAGGGCAATTTGGTAGAGAAAGTCGTCATAGTAAACGTGCAGATATTACATATGATAAGAAAAAATTCAAATTTATACAAAAAGATGAACAAGGAAATAAACATGTTTTTGAAATAGTAGCATCAGATATTGAAGGTAAACATTCTTTTTTTTAATGTCAATCCAATAATTGATATAAGTATAGCTTGACATTTTTTTTTTGTGTAAATAGTGAATCTTGGCGAGAGTTGTGTTAGGACAATTGAGAACTAAACTAATAATGACTTTAATTAATAAAAAGAAGTAGAAAACTATACAAAATGTCAAGTATAATGACATAAAAACTAAATACAAAAAAGAAAGACTTAGGAAGGATTAATTGTGTGAAAAAAATATACGATTAAGAACATTTATTTTTTACAGAATTTTAATCATGAAGAAACAAACCATTGAGTTTATATACATTTTATTCCTAGAAAAATATGGTTCAGCACCACGATTAACAAATAAACATCTGTTATCAAATACATGTACGAATTTGTGCCCTATAAAATCATTTTATTTGTTTCCCTCGTACATTTGATTCTCATTGTGTTTCTATTGTTTAATAATTTAATTGATTCTTTAATTTCATGTTATGATAATTTGTTTTAGCTTATCGATCACAATCATCACCTAATATAATAGCAAATGGTACATCAGATATAAAATCGGTTGCACCACCATCATTAGCAGTTATCTATCAAAAATTAGCTTGTCTTCTTCTTGATACAATAAACGAAGCTGTACAATCAACAAATGATCGTCGTATGCGTTCATCATTTAAAATGGTTCGTGGACCAGAAAGTGATTCAAAAGATTTTGCTGATTTGTATGATATGAATGAAAAAGAAATCCTTGGTATGGGTCGTTTTGGTATGGTGTTCGGTGGTACAATGCGTCGTAATGGTGTACGTGTTGCAATTAAAAAAATTCAAACAGCTGAATGTTCACAAAAAGATCGAGAAAATATTGAACAAGAAGCTGCTTATTTATTTCAATTGAATCACCCTGGTTTGTTATTATTGTTGTTGTTTTTTTGTAAATGAAAATCTGTTTTTGTTGTTACTTTCGTAGGTATTCTCAAATTTGAGGGTATTTTTGATTTTGAACAACATATATTTCTTGTTACCGAACGATTAGATACCGATATGTTAAATTTTATTCTTTCAAATGCAAATCCAAAAGCTCGTCTCAATGAAGATGTTACGCGTTTTCTTGCATTTCAATTGGTAGCGGCTATACGATATTTACATTTTAAAAATATAGCGTAACAAATCTTATTTTCTTATATAATATAATCATGTATTTTTATGAATTTTATAGACACTGTGATTTGAAACCTGATAATGTTTTAATTAATATATTTCCTGATGATGTGGTACATTTAAAAGTCGGTACGTATATTTGTATATACATGAAAATATGAAATATTATCAGCAATCTGTTTTTCTTTTTCATATTTTAGAAATCACTTTGATATATCTATTCAGAAAGTTAATATAGCTACTTCTTGACATAAAACAAAAGTTATAATTTCTAGATAAATAATTTTTATCATCCTGCTTTGAAATTCTTTCTTAATAAAATATAGATTATAGAGATAGACGTAGTTTTAATTATTCATATGGATAGATATTGTATTCGTTTGATCTGATAAGTTTATTTTTTTTAATTAATCAAAATATTAGTTCTATCCTAAGAAAAATTCTAAACAATATTTTCAATTAAATTCATTTATTTTAGGTGATTTTGGTTATGCACGAACCATTCATGAACATTCATTACGTTATACTAAAGTCGGTACAACCGCTTATTTGCCACCAGAAGTATCTCATGATCAATGGCGTAATGCTCGTGGTTATAATAAAACAGTCGAGTATGTATTTAAATAATTAATTAAAATAAATATTCAATTGATATGGTTTTTTTTTATTTATAGTATGTGGGCAATAGGTGTCATTATATTTGTAAGTTTAACAGGTTATTTTCCATTCCATGAAGAAGTTGATATTTTACCACAATTGGAAAATATTCCGAAATTATTTCAAGATGATTTATTTAATGAAATAACAGATGAAGTAAAGGATTTATTACGTTTTCGTTTATTAGTTCCGGATGCTGGTCATCGTATGCATTCCGCTGGTGTTATCTATCACGATTGGTTTCAAAAATCACGAAGCTTACTTAAATCATGTAAACAACTTGAAGAATGTTTAGAAAAAAAATGGTTAACATTATTTTTTGAAGAAACTGATTCAAATACAAATGTTCCAGTACCAACTATTGAAGAAAGTGACAGCAATTAAGAAAAAGCTGAAAAACATTAATAACCAACAAAAATAATCATACGATCTAGTCAAATAAACTCTAATATATATATATATATATTGTGAATCTATCATGATTAAAACAACAATTATATTCATGTTAATCATTTAATTGAACAATTGTTCCATTTAATTTGTCAATTTTGCTTGTTTTTTCTTTCATGCCATTTTCAATTTTCGTTTTATTTTTCTTTCTTCAATTCGTTGAGCCCTCGATAATATATTTCATTTTTTTTTGTATACAAGTTTTTTTTTTCTATAACGTTAAATGATGAAATAAAGAAAGAACAATTATTGAAGAGGAAATTTTTTTCATTTATTCAAGATACAAGATAGTATCAAATATAGTTTTAAGTCTAATCTCACTGATTAAAAAAAAATCTCAATACTTATTTTCGAGGTTTAATATTATGGCTATTTTTGCTTTTAATTTTCGATATAGAATCAAATTTTGTTATTTTTTGAGACTACGAGCTTGTATCTAAATGGCACCTTAATATTTTCAAAGAAACAAACTTATGCTCAATCTTACCGTTATTCTGATGAGTGTCCTTCACGAGTACAACTTTTGACAACCTGACCCAGACCAAAGCTAATTGACATTTATCAGATACTTTCAAAGTTGCTGAACGGATTCTTACAAAATTTTTATTTTATATGAAAAGTACACTCTTTAGTTTTTTTTTCATAAACAGCAACAGAAAAAGAAAAATTACCTCAAATTCTACAAAAAAAACAAGTAATTTAAGATTCACTTGGTGTCTTTCTGCTTCTCTAATCTGATAAATTTCGGTAAGTATACGTTTACTTGTTGCTGATGACGCTCGAATAAAATGTAGTGTTGGTGCAAAACGTTCTAATCATGAATGCATACATGAATGCTTTTTCCATCACGGTAATAGATGTTCACTTTTTTGTTAACTGCTTTTTCTTCTCGATGTATTCAGTTGCCTCGTCATATAGTTCATCATCATTAGTAGATGAACTTTCATTAAAAACAAATTCTTTCAGTAAAACACTATCGCTTTTTTACTTCTGCGGCCTATTCTTCAGTACAATGAATTGCTCAGGTTTTCACTACAATGCTTTTATATCAATAGAAGCGTGAAAAGCAAAAATATTTTGAAACGGTTGAGAACTCCATAATCATCGGATCGAATCCAAGTATCAGATTATACTTGGAATACGAATCGAAAGCTTTTTTCATGCTCAGCATCCGAAACGATTCAGTAAGTTTGCACCTGAACCCATGCTTCAAACCGGGTCTGATACAGAGTATTCGACCAGACTTTTGAATACTAATTGAGATTATTTCGATTTAAAAACGATGATTTTTCGAATTAAATGATATATAATTATCATTTAAACAAGTATTAAAATGACTTATACTATTAAAAATACAACACAGTCGATTTTGCTCTGTTAATAGAAAAAGCATTATTTTTACAAGATGTCTCTATGAATCGATTTATTCAGTTTATCATTTGTATATTAACTGTTCTTTGGCATTAGCCTAGTAGATGAGCTATCTAAACAGTGCTTGATATTTCAGGCTCACTTAACATGACATACTTAGAAATGAATAACATCAACCAGACAAAAATTATTCTTCGTTTTAATAGGGTACTTCCATGGGTAGCCAACCATAAAAAACACATTGTAATCAGAAAATTTTGTCTTTCTTTCAGCCTTTGTAGACCTTTTTCTGCAGATTATTTTTGTAAAATTACTTTTCTGAATTTCTTTAAGAAATTCCAGTGTTAGGTTCTAACGTTACATGATGTGACACCGTTTCAATATGATTTTTTTCCAATAAAAAACCACACAATATATATATAAAGTTGACTCACACAATACAAAATGACAATATTCTGAAAAAATGCGGCACAATAATTTTTCTAGATGAATGTGGGCTCGTATATCGATTTCTAAGATACATTTGAATAGCATGCATAAATTTTGATACAACATTGTAGATGACATTCGTTGTAAAAACAGAAGACGTCATATTTCTTGATATTTGATAAAAAATATGTGGAGGATGGGCAAACTTGAAGATTCTTTTATACAAAAAAAAATTATATACGTCATGATACTCGAACAGAGGCCTATTCTAGTAAACAATAAGAAGTGTTTTGAAATGGATCACTTGTGTTTTTCTGCTTCCACAGATACTCAAAGTAGTTTTCAGTTGAAATAAATAAAATTTCAAAAGTGTCAAAAAATATGATCTCTCTTGTTTTTACAACAAATGTCATCAACAATATTCTATTCGACTGCACCTTATAAATCAAATATAGAGCTTTACAGAGCAAACTTTCCCCTACAAAACTTACTATGTCACATTTCTCCAGCATATAGTCATTTTGAATTATGCAAATAAATTTTTTATGAACAGTTTTATTGCTTTTTATAAGAGAAAATCGCATTTTAAGCTATGCTTCAGGATATAGTATTCGACTGTAACACTGTCATTTCTTAATGAAATCCAAAAAGGCTGTTTTTGTTTTACCAAAATGATTAGGAAACAAATCTCAATAAGCTCTAATAAAAAGAAACATTTTCTAAATACTTTGTGTTATTTACGGTTGACTACCTGTGGAAGTACACAACATGATACTTAATGGGAAGTAATCTATAAAATACATTGAATATGAAAATTAGAATGTCAATAGTCTTATAGTTATTCAAAATGTTTTGAACGACTTACATAAAAAATATATTTATATGTCTATACGATGGAACTTGAAAATTACTTTTCAAGGTTTTTGTATGTATTACTCGTATGTTAATCGATATGTAACTAGATTGTCTGTTAAATTGTCTTCTACTTGTCACAAATAATATGAAATTGGGTTCATTCTCATTGTTATATACTTGATAAATAAAGAATATTTTTTTTAACTTATATGTTTTAAATGCATATCGATTTTGTTTTTACGAAAGTTTCAAATTTCTAACCTTGAATTGTCCTTGGATAAATTCTTGAGAAACATGATTAGAAATGAGTGTTGCAGTATATAGCGAGGAAACTAACTCCTTCCTCAGGCTGTTCCCACAGCCTGTGAGAGACATTTTGACATGATGGTCTTTAGGGGATATGTCACAAATCGTGACACACATAGAAATAACAAAGCTTCGAATTAACATCATTGATCTTGAAATATAGATAGAATAGACATAATTTTCCAGCATCGAAGATCGTGACAGATATATCGATATTTTAGTTTTCCTGATCTTCAAAGATAGTATGATGAACATGGGCACAGGATGCTTCCCAACGAGCAGAATCAATCGATCTTGTTTTATTTTGTAATCTCAGAGGGATTAGATTGAACGCTTTTTTTCCAAAAACGGTTGTTGAATTAAGACTCGTCATGATCGATTGCTTTTGAAGAATTATCTGGGAAAATTGTCAAACTTGACAAACGTGAGTCGAAGTTGATTTCAATTATTTTTTCAATTTCTGCCAATCCTAGAAGTTTGAATCGATGAAATCAGAAATAGTACATCCCTATTCATATTAAATATAGATTTGGTCAATTTACTTTTAATCAATACTAATATTTTCGATGATCTTGAAAAATATTTATGTGAGCAAGGTTTCATTTTGATCAAATGATTGATTTATGGATTGAGATATTAACTTTGATTTTGTTGCTTGAAATATACAGAAGAATATTCTTTGTCTGATCGTTGTACGTGTCGTTCTAGTCTGATTAATAAATAAAGTACAAGTATCAGAAATGAATACATTCAAATGGCTATTTCACATAGAACAGATAATAGTAAAACCACTTCTTGTTCTTTGGTATGCTTCTCGTTTCAATCTCTGTCTCTTCGTCAAGTCTCACATCTTTTTTCCAACTATTTATTGAAAAATATAAATGCGCATATTGGCAAAACAATCTAATTTTATGAATAAACAAATCGAAGTAATTGAATTTACCATAGCCGATTCGAATTAACTTATACAACATGTAATATGTTTATTCAGTATACGCTTCTTGAAATTGATAATGCCAAAAACTAACGTGTTATTTCAAATGACTTCTTCTTTATTTGACTATTAATTTTCTAGTCGTTATTGTATTATTGGACCAGTCTTGGGTATTGAATGGACCCATATAATTCAGAAAGAATGTCATTGAAAACGAATTAAATTGATGATGTTATTATGATTTCGATAGAGTATGAATGTGCGTGGTTAGCTAAAGGGAATAAAGTGAAAAACGGTTGTCCATAAATGCGTATTTCTTTTCAAATAAGCTTTCAAATGCATCGACTCGAGAGTGAATATATTTTGACAATAAAAAATACTCTATACGATGATGGATGCTTCTTTCAATTTGAATACTGTTACAAATAAATGTGGAATGTATAATTCTTGCATTATAAGCATGATGCATCCGTGACTATTTGACTATCATCAATGTGAACTACTGAAATTCAACAATTGTTCCTTAAGACTCTCCGTGTATAATAGTTTGAAGTTATGATCAGTGCAAGTCAACAATTTTACTATGTTAATGAAGTACACTGGATGAAATACAGTATAGAGTTAAGAACATCTCAATTAGAAAAAAAGATCAAATAAGACAGATTAGCATTCAAAAACATGTAAAATTGTTGAAAATAATATTTTACGCGAACTAGCGTCAGTCTTACATAAATGTTGCGTGGTGACTAATTGCTGCAAGTCAAAAATTTTGTTATTGAATGATACTCAAATCTCTTTCTGCGTCAATTAGTCTTTTTAGTAAACTACCCAACATACGAAATCAATGCAAAATTTGTTTTTCTTCCTATATATGGTTAGATAGGGCACGGCAAGCTGACCAAGAACATATTTGTTTTCATTTTTTTTAGAATGGATTTTTGGCGAAAAGTTTCAGATTTTTTACGACGACCTACTTTTTTTCTGAAAAAGAGGTCACTTTTATATATCCGACAAATTGTCAATTTTTTTTATTTCCTTCAAATTTCAAAACTGTTTGTTTCAGATTCCAGATGAAAAACAAAATCCAGAAAATTACTTTATAAATGACTTTTTTTAAATCCAGTTTTTCATGCCAAATCTCAAATAAGCAGTTTTGAAATTTTAAGGATACAAGCAGAATTGTTACTTTGTCGGTTATCTACAAATGAACTCATTTTCAGAAAAAAATAGCTTATCGAAAAAAACACTGAAAATTTCTCTCTAAAAGATCATCCAAAAAAAATGAAAATACTTACACTCTTGATCAACTCGTTACTCCCTATCTAACCATATATAAGAAAAAGACAGAGAAATTTTGCTTTTATTTTGCATTTCCAGCATCCTATATAACAAAAATGATTCCTTTAACATACGAATGTTTTGCGACACACAATTGTTAATGAGTGCAGAGACTTATAACGAGAAAAATGTTCCCCACCTTGTCTAACAGATCGACACAGTTATTTCAACATAATTATCTATCTGATCCACAAGGATAATATGATCGATGTAGGTAAAGCGCTCTCTAACAAGTGAAAAAAATCCATTGTACTGCACATTTCAATTCTGCAAGAATTATATAGAAAACTTTCAGTCATAATAAGTTTAACACACCTCTTGATATAGTCATGTATAAACTACAAGCAAATAGTAATCCAAATTTAGGTGTGCTTCGTGATTTATTCAAAGAACACTGATCCAATCAATATTTGCCGTGCTTCAGCACACTATGTTTTACAGTTAATCATATTGGAGAAACAAACACTAGAAATACATTTAATAAATGGCAGTGTTGACTTTATTTATAAATGAAAAAGATAAGTTATCGCTATAGCAAAGTTTCTAAAAGTGCTAAACGTTTATGATTTGTTAAGTGTATCAGCATCCTACACATTAGAATACATTTTGAAGAAACCATCTAATATTCTTCTTCTGCAAATGGCAGTTACATAAGTACCTTGAAATGAACGACGACTACTATCCCAATACAAAGTATGAATGCACGTATGATAACGATTTATATGTGGATCATTCGTCCCCCGCTAATAAAACAAAAGCAAACGAATAATGATTACAAGAATATCGCATATTGCCTTGAAATTTTGAAAAATTACATTAACCATGAAGACCCTACTTGTTTGTAAAGTACCATTTGCACAATAGTCATAATGAAAGCTGCATGCCTGTTGTAAACATAAAATGTGAAAACTGATGGTTAAATAACAAAATAAGGAATATTCGATCACAGTATAGATCCAAAAGGACGTATCACTACATTGTTTTCATGTACAAGTAAAAAATAGAATCAAGAAAAGGCAGACAATAATATTGATTATAACTGAATAATCAAGTCCTATGATGCTATATCTCTTCATAAAAGTCAAATGACTTTATCCTGAATTATAGTAGAAACGAAGAAACATATTTTTATTTGTTGTTTGTTACAGATTCGTGCAAAACTGCACTTTTTTACGACAAAAACATTTCCAAATGTCAAATTGCTCTTTAGTCGGCACTACGTGCATCATGTAAGTTTTAATGAACTATAAATTTCTTGAAAAATATTGTAGCTATTAGCTTATCACTGCCGCATTATTGATTTTTACGATAATTTTTAGTAAAATGAAGTGTTACTTTTCCTTACGAATACCAGCAAAACTGATTTTCGAATTTCAACTTGAAACTTTGCATCAAAACAGGCTTTCACAAGAATAGCTTATTGTGAAAGCTTCGGATTATTTTTATAGATCTATTCTAAAATAAGAATATCGAAATCAATTAAGGTCTATGAACGAATTAAAAAACCTGCCTCTATCATAGCTGTATATTAAGTTAGGAAAAACAAAATGATCTGAAACTTTCATAACTAATTATTCTTGTTAAGACTTGCCTCTATGCAAGGTTTCTAGTTTAAATTCGAAACTTACTTTTTCTGAGATTCCTGAGGAGAGCTACAGCGTTTTGCTAAGGGTGATGCTTTCGAGAGCGTGCCAAAGTTTATATCGGCTTCATTCGTATGGAACAAAACTTCCTTTGGTTTTAGAATTTGTACCTGCACGCAAAACTATAGGCTCAACAAAATTGAAAACTTTGTGAGAGTCCAAATGAGAGGAGTAAGGCGAGTATTCCAACCAAACTTAGACTTGGCTAGCTTCTATGTTTCAAATGAAGGAAGTCTGAAAACTTTATCATAGACACTAATCATAGATATTAAAGTTTGACGATTCAAAAAAAAATTAGAACCGACTTTTTAAAATTTCTTGGAATCAAAATCAAAATCGGGACCGGAGCCATGGAATAAGGCCGTTTTAACTCATCAGATAGATACAAAAACTCTTAAATCTATCCAGAGAAACCTTCATTTTTTCATTATTGAAACTAAAGACTTAAATATATATGTGCAATATTGTTTTGGTCAAGTACTGAAATATGTGACGCATTTAATCTCAACAATTCAATAGTATCAATTTCTCAAGATAGATATAAAGTTGTCCTATTTATTTGATGAGTTAGCGGTTTAGATTTCCGACTGTTTTTTTTTGGAAACGCGAAACTCTAACCTCAACAAATAGTGTCTATGATAAAATTCTTAGACGGTTTTTCATTTGAGACACAGGAACTAGTCAAGGTCCAGTTTGGCTCGGAAAAGATCCGTCTTGTCTTCTCATTATTTAGATCCGTTCGCAAAGGTTTCACTCTTTTGAAGTCGATACATACTCTGGTACGCTCTCGAAAGAATCGTCCGATACCCAGTACGAAATTTTTATCGTTTTTTAAGCATTTTTCGCAAAATTTTCAAGTTAAATTGATTTTGAGCAGTATTTCCAAAAGAACAGCTTCTTAGACTTTTATGAAGCACTATCTACGAATGAATTACCTATATAATAGTATAACACTCGTTTAAAACAAAAAAACACAATATGTTTAAGCAACTAAGCCCTTTTAAAAAACAAATATTGGAACATGAGCGTTCATTAGAAAGGGTATCAGTCACAGCCAGACATTTTTATACAGTGGGAAACAGTCAAAAATATTTTTATATTTACTTGAACGTTATTTTCAAAGAATTAGTTCACAAGTAAGATAAGAAAAATAGCCGATATAGAATTTATGTTTAAATAATATTTTGTTTCGTGTAGATTCGTGCACGTATTTGTTCATATTTTGCTTACAACACTAAAAATTTCAGTTCTGCTATTGAAATTCTGAATATTCTCTTGCACCAAAAAAATATTCTTGAAATACTCAGGACAATTAATTTTCTTAACTGCCAAATTCAAACTTCTAGAAGAAATTATTATTTTATGAAACTCGAAACATAGTCGATATATATTCTCTTCTTCTTTTCACAACAAATATAGACGGGAGAACGTAGAAGATAATACAAGTAGACATTTTAATATTTCTAATAAATTTTAGCATTGTCAAGAAATCTAGTCAAACTTTATCGACTAAATTAATTAAATAAAACTTTCGTTTATTAACATTTGTTTTGCAATATACTTTCAAAATAATCTTGAAATTTTATATTTATAGATCTATCCTACGACATCCAACTATAGTAAATCCGTAATATCAAATTATAACATCTTTAATTTAGATGTGTCTTTCTTTTTGGAAGAAATTTTTAAACAATCTATCTTAATGTCATCATTCGATCATTTTGATGAGTGATAGGAAAGTTTTTCGACAAGATATTTTTGTTTACTTTTGATCATCTGGTAACTATCAAAAGCTATGAGTTAGAGCTAGAACTTTGTGGTACTTTCGAATATGGGCTTAAAAGTGTTGTGTCCATTTTTGTTTATTTACAAGTCCATTTTCGAACAAACTAAAAATTATCAGAGTCGGTCGTTTTGTAAAGCAGACACTCCTCTATCAATATGATATTGAACTAAGCTGTAGTTTTTATCCAAGTGAGACCACAAGAATTTGTTCTAGAGTTTCTTTCTACGAAAAATAGTTGTCAATTTTTCAAAAATGAGTATTTAGAAAAAACGAAAATTCAAGTCATTGGTCGAATGACAGACTTCAAATAGTACATTTTGTAGGATAGCTTCTCATCTATAAGCGGATCTATAAATAAAAAGCTTCACTTTTAGTTTCGAATCGCAATGGTGAAAATTAAAAAAAAAACTTCATCCAAACTAATTTTTTGGACTTTAAAAGATTATGTTACTACTCTTGAACAAAATTTCTAAGCCCATATTGGAAAAGAGCAAAAAGAAATGCTGATTCTAACTCACAGTTTCTTATATTTTCTAGTGGGTCAAAAGTGAAGAAGCATCTTGTCTAAACACTTTCTGAACATCCCCTAATATCCGGAAGTTTGTTTTTGTCTTAATGGCTACCGTTATCAATCGTTTCTCAAATGGATATAATTCAAATAAATCATTAAATTAACTTTAACTCCAATAGGTGAATGTATATATATGAGAGAATATAACATTGTTTAAATCTTTGTAATTTCATGTTAATGATTAGCAAATTATAATTTTACATTGCTGACGACGTTTCTATTATCTCATAAAAAGTATAAAAACCCATACAATATTCTTCGATAAACCAAATCTATAGGAAGACGTTATTATTAGTTTTTCAAATATCAACAATCATTTGGAATTAATTTCGAATGATCCTATTAAAGACATTTTTTAATCAAGTACTTTTAAATAATTAATTTACAAAAACATACCATTCTTGTTTGATAAAAAAAGTCAAAAATACTATATTTTGCACAGATGACAATTGTTTATCAAAACTTCATATTTATGGACAACTCATTAATCAAAAATGTTTTTTTTGTTTTTCAACGATAAATTTGTAATAAAACTTTCATGAATAAATGGAAATATTCCAAGTTCTTGTCAATAGAATATGTCGTACGTCTTGTTCTTAGAAATCTTTGTACTGATAACATTTGCATCAATCATTCGAACATATGTGTACAGCATATAACATTTATGCTTGTTTGATAATTATGTCTTTGAGTATATACAAACAGAAACATATTCCCAAAAGATTTCTACATTCTCACAATTGATTAGATTCAAAATATATGATCATTGTACAAATCTCAATTTTCATTGAAATATACACTAAATAGATTAAAAAAATAATAATATCAATAAGATAAGTATCATTAGCATTCCTTGATGTATCATGTATGACTGTTCTTATTATTCAACTGTATATATCAATGTTTTGATGACTTTATGCAAGATGATCATATACCTTATTTGTTACTGTTTTCACGTTGTCTTTTATATAAAAGAGAATGTCACATCATTTGCACACAATCAAAACTTATTGGCACACCAAAAGAATAAGAGAACGATCTATTCTAACAATAACAAAAGCAACATTTCGATGTGCTTCTCTCCGCCCATAATGCTCTTCGCGATTCATTAACTTTTTACATAAAAAAAAAGGCGAGAATGTCATTTTATATTTATGATGGTATTTAAAAGATCAGAGTCGATAATCAGAAATCAATTCCAGATTTTTTTTTTTTATGATGAAAACAAATAATTCAATTGATGAAATCATCCCATCATTAGTTAACTAAGAATCATCATACCTAAATAAACATAAAGAACAGTTTCATTTATATAAAAATCTTATTCACACATATCTCACAGCGTAACGATAAAGATGAATTATTATCAAACTTCAATCATATAAACAAATGAGGTAAAACATGATGAGTTTCTTGCGAGTATTATTATATGTACATGTAGTTGATCAAATCAAACGATTGACACGTAGACATAATCAATGATCGATCACATCGAATGTTAAGAGAAATATCTTGTTCAATTTCTTGTTCACGTACGAATAACTTCTTCTATTTAATCATCATCTTCATTTTGTATTTCTCTTGATCTGTTTGATTATACAACTATTCTGATTATAGAACTGACAGTATAAACAATCAGACATCAACATATGTACATATGTACATATCTATATATACACATGACATGCATGGTTACCATTTATCAATACCACTTTGCTATAGATATCTTTTATTGTCACACCATGTTTCGCCAGACTAGTAATTCTTCATATCAATTGTTCGATTTTGGAATGTATATATATATATATATATATATGTGAAGCCCATTTAGTGACAATAGTATATTATGCATCAATCATGCACGTATGTAAACGCTCGTTAAGAACAATGAAAATGGTCAACTATATATACTTCCGATTTACGGTTGAAACTTGACATATCAACCTTGAGACAGACGAGTTAATTTATGAGACAGCTGGTTTTCAAGAAAAAAAGCTTTTTTTCGAAGATTATTTGATGTAATCATCTCTCGATTTTTCTCATCGACATTCATACATGAAAGATAGAACTTTTAAAAGATTAATAATCAATCAATAGTGATGTCTTTGATCGATGAGTAACTACTATAATCATCATGAGTTGCAAGGCATATGTTATTAAATCTACAAACACATTTGAAATGATCCATTGAAATGATAGTGAATAGGTGCCAAGGACAAGTCAATCATAATCGAACAGAAATAAGAGAATTATGATTGACAATATGCAAATAGATTTGACATTGAAATAAACCTAACTCACAATATATGATTATACCTCATCTCGTTCTTGTCAATGTATCATTAAAAATTTTAACTTAACAAAAGAAACATTAAAAAAAGAAAGAATTCTACCTTTAATTAAAATCAAAAGAACAAAGAGCATTACATGTAGCCGTTTTTCATTTTTCCAAAAACATTATTAAGATACACTTAATCGATTCATTGTTCTTTCTCTTTGTTCTCTGTCTATACACATTATTAATAAATCGTAAGTAGTTAAACAAAAAAAATGTTTTTGTTGTCATTGAGATGACTGACCAACGAACGGAGAACTTATATATGCAATTGACCTTTCTAATCGAGACAATACTACTGATCTATTGATTTTCGCTCTTTACTATCAATACATTCAGTAGGCGAAAGACATGCGCGTTTCATCAAGATGTTTGTCTATCGTCGTCATCTATATACATACATTTACTATACAACACCCAACGCAACTCAAATTTCACATTGACAAGTAACATAAAAAAAAAAAATAATTGATCATTCTATCCTTTAACATCGCCTTATTGTTGTTATTTTTCCATGAATACCATCAACCAAAAAAGAGAAAAATGTGTACGGATCGAATGTCGTGTTAAACACGCGTGCAAAAAGATTAGACGAACATATATAAAAAAAAAACAAATTGAAAAAAGAAAACAAAAGCAAAAATATATATAAATATGTATATATTGTTTCAGACAATCGCATCATGTTGTTGACGTCTACCATGATATACATAATTTGAATTAAGATATTGATGATCATTATTTAGTTCATTACTATGTGATGACATTGTTGGATACATATTCATTGGTTGTTCACCAGCAATAAGAAAATCTTTCCAATCATTAAAATAAATATCAGATGGTATACGACCTGATGTTGATGATGTACTTGTTGTTGTTGATGGTGCTATTGTCGTTGTTGTTAATGTATCTTTAGGTTGTTGATGTAAATGTAATGTTTGATTATTATAATTTAAATTATTTTCATTCATAAAAAAATGATGTGGAGGTGAAAATGGAAAATGATCGACCAGTAAATTTGTTTTTGTTGATAAATTTTCTTCTCGTTTTTGTTTATTATTATTATTATTATTATTATTATTATTATGTTTTTGATAACGATACCAAAAAAATAAACTTAATAAAATAAATATGAAAATAAGTATTAATATAAGAATACATGTTAAAAGTATTGGTAATGTTAAAATAGTTGAAGATTTTGTTTCGGTGAAAAATAATGATGTTTCACTAGTTGAATATGAATTTTGTTCTAGACGATTTAATGAATTTGAAGGAGTTTTATAAAGACTTTCTAATGTACAACAATAACGACGAGATTCTGATCCACAACATACATGAATTTGACCAGCTATTGGTGGACATTCAAAACCATTATTCCAAACGCCATACTCATCCAAGAAACCTGGACAACTAGTACGTTGATCTTCAAGATTCATTATTCTAAAATTAAAAAAAAATGCAATGTAATTAGATAATCTAACGTATCAATTTACTGGTCGACTTGTATTTCATGCAAAACTTATTGTTTCTTGTATTGAAACGATTAGATGAAGAGAATCTAAAAGCAAAGAATAACGGAATAATGATACATGAAGAGGAGAAAAAAAGAAAAAGAAAAAGAAAAAGAAAAAAAATGTTCGACAATCATCTTTTTCTTTTACACTCGCTTTCTCTCTTTCTTCTCTCCCTTCTTTCTCTTACGTTCTCATTATAGATCATCATCTCTTCTTTTTCTTTGACCATGCGATTTCTTTTGAAAACAAAATGAAAAATTATTCAACAGGGAAGACTGTCAAAATCTTCAAGTGATTCTTGTGTGACAACAGAAATAGCAGCAGTAATAGAAATAACAATACAAATAATGAATTCATTCTCTTATACATACATACATATGCATACAAAAAGAAAAAAAAACGGTACACATGTCGTTTATCTAACAAACGTGTGCTGCAAATACAAACAAACAAAAGCGAGAAAATGGAGAAAAAAATGATGATTTATCCTGTGTAAACTAAAAAAAAAATGAGCATGTCGTAACGATTAACTTTCAATCTTGCACATATGACCATATGGCCTTCTTGTCCTATTGTATTCTAGTACTATCGCTTATCTAAAAGCTCATTACAATGCGTTGACAGAAAGAGTCAAACCAAGATTATAACGTCATTGATTACAATGAGAAAAAAGTAAAGAAGTGCAGGAAACATATACTCTACCTTTCTTTTATAATAATACTTAACCTTGATGGATGGCAACACAAAGAGAGCGAACAAAAGAAAAAACCTAACATTTTCTTTGTCAATCACTCAAAACTGATGTGGATGTACACTATTAGAGCAACAAAGGATTATAAAACTTCATCATACGAACCAAATTTTTATTCATTCTCTTTCAATCATTTCCAAGCGTTTCTATATGTACATTTGCAAAAAAGAAAGTGGCGAATGATTTGCACATGTTGTTGTCGTCAAGTTTTGGAGGCCTATATGCATATGATATATACAATGGGAGAGTAGCATACGCAGTTAATGAGCTCCGCTTCATCATCATCGTGTAACATATTGAACATAGTCTCACAATCATCATAGTCAAATAAAAAAGGGCATCAATAGAAACAAAAACAACAACAACAACAGCAGCAGCAGCAATATTCTGTTCATTATGTAACAAACAATTCATTAAGGTTTAGTACCATGCACTCTCAAATCTATGAATGATGATGAACTTTGCTTACTCGACAATATAATCGGACAACAGCAAGCTATGTCTACTTGTGACAAGCACGCTAATGAGTCCTGTTCTTGTCTCGATTCCTATGTAATGAATAAGGGTAGAAAAAAGAAACGAAAAAGCCATTGTAGAAGAAGAAAAAAGAAAATCAATGCCTGTACATGATTAGTGCTGGCCACATGGAGATGGAACTATGATGACGGAACTTTTGCATAATGACACAGACGAGTGCACAGCTGGATTCTACTCCCTACATTTGTCTACGAACACATTATGAAATCTGACAGATCAGTGCGAACAACGAGACAATTAAGAATATGCACACCATGGCGTACCATACCATATATTATATACCTATATATATATATGCAAACCATCTAGATACTCCCTATACACACTATAGCAAATATCACCTTCACTTATGTTAGAGTAAAATCAATAAAAAATGCACGATATACTTTTTTTTCTTACCATGTTGTTCTCATGTACTTTCATAACACAAAGATAATCGTCTTCTTGTTTTTTATTGTTCACCATTCCTTTGATGATGTCAATTTAAACAAGATGAAGTGTATATATTATCACAGTTTTTGTTTATGTTAATTGATTATAATAAAGTGACAGAAACGATAATATATTTTATCTTTTGATACTAATGAAAGTCATTTTATGAAATTATTATTTCATTCATTTATGCAATGAATCTTTATATTAGAAATTGAATGTTATTTTATCGAATTCTTATATAAATCTTTCAAGGTTATTCATTTCGGGAAAATAATCTATTTGCTTTAGTAAATTCTTCATAATCATATTATTAAGAGAAATATCGCTAAGACCTTCGTCACAGCAGGTCTATATAGATGTTATATTTTATGTATCATTGTCCTTTTGCTTTAAATAACGATTCTCTTTATTTCCACTAATAAGGGCATATTTTATGATCATTAGAGAACAGCATCATCAAATTAGAAATAGAGAATAGCTCTATGATGTGTTACAAGAATAGAGACTAACTAGCTGAATATTGAGATTATAGAAATCCATTCAATCATATCATTATAACCATATAAAATAATAAAGACTTCATGAAATCTTGTATATTTTACTCTTTTTTTTTGCACTACTATTGAATCATTTTGAATAATCAAATATATTATTCTATTTTCATGTTTATTACTATCAACGTCAGTGCTTTTCGGATAATTCAAATATTCTCTGAGAGAGAATTGACGATAACATGATAGCTACGGTTCCTTTTATTTGTAAGCATATCTTATGTTCATTAAGATTATATGTATGTATACATATATATATATATATGTCTATAATGTTAAGCAAATGTCCTTAGAGTTTTTTTTTCTTGAATTATTATCTATTGTTGAACTACAATAACATGTGTAATAATCGTTTCTTTTACTTTTACGCACTATTTTATCCAACGTATGGGCCAAGGAGGCACCGCTTCTTCGAAGATTTAGATGGCCCACCCGGAGTTTATGATTCTTATACTATGTTGATGTGGCTTTTTCTCGTAAAAATTGTTGTTTGTCATCCTGTAATTTTAAATTGCGTCTCCGTCAGAGAAAACCTAGATAAAGCAATGCTGTTGCCCTGATATAAAAATTTCTTCTTCCATCAACAAATAAAACTAATAGGAAAAAGATTTTTCTTTTCTCAATGTTCAATCAATAGAAATACTCATTCGATATTATATCGTATTCTCACTTTATTGTACCTCTCATTTCGTGTACTTAACCCGATCAGTAAGAAAAAAGTACTTTTTCTTTCTAATTGAAGATAATACTTATTAAAAATTTCTTTCTAGATGAGAAAACCTTCTCTTCTTACATTTATTTCCTTACAATCAAACAATCAGTCAAGTGAAAGTTGTTGTCGTTCCGATCTAACTGCATTCTTCCTTAACTCTTTTATAGACATACTCAAAAAGAACGGCGGCAGCGGCATCAACGCCGACTAACATTCAGACATACTTCAGAAGTTCAATCGATAATTGGTGTACTCTTCAAACATTCAATCTTGTGTTGCCTATCATATATACATTCATCTATTTCCTGTTGATTTATGTACAACTGATAAATGATCTATCTATTTCATCTATTTCCGTTGTATAAAGCAGATCAAAATGAAATTCTCAGCAGCTGAAACAATAACTAGGATATATTCATAAAACTCAACGTGTAACAACGAAAAAAAAAAGAAAACAGAACAGAAAAAACAAACAAGGAGAAATAGGAGGAACAAAAACAAAAAACATGTTAATATTAGTAATAAGTATGCAATAAGACGAAAACAAAAAAAAACGAACACTGTTTGCTATTTGTTCTTTTTTCTTTTCTTTTATATAACTCTTCAATACAAGAAGGATAATAAAAAAAACAAAAAAAAAGTCCACCAGAAATAGCGCGAACAAGCATATATATATATATGTTTTTTTTGTCTTGTGTGCATATTTCAGAAGAAACAAAACAAAAATAAGCTAAGTCACAAAACACAATCACAGTACATGACAGACGAAGAAAAGACATATTTACTTTCTTTTGTTCTCTAATTACACGAAACAATACATAAATACTCTGACTTGACTTTTTTTTTGCTAAGATATAATTATAATTTTGGGATATAAAACAATTGAAACGATAAAGAAAAGAAATAATAATAATAATAATGATAATAGTAACAACAACAACAACAAAACAAACAAATTGGAAGATAATGAAAAGACATTAATATAGATAAATAGATATAGGAGTTAATTAAATTTTTTTTTGTTATTTTGATCGTACGCACGCATAGAGTTCATAAATAAAAAGAAACTTTTTGTTTTCTAGTTGTTTTTGATCGATAAAAGAGAAAGAAATGCCGATGAGTTGTAAGAATACTGAGAAAAACCACAAAAAATATAAATAAATAGACACAACATTTAAAAATATAATAATATAGACAGGCTCTTTACTGGGTGATATATATATATATATATATAATGCAAGTGGTATAAGGAATGGATGTTAGTAAGTACTATGTCGAAGCACAAAGACCAGACAAAAATAGGCTAAATAGAACTATATACATTAAAAAAATGTATTTTTTCCGGTTTTCAAATAGAGCGACATGGATCTGACTGTCGCAGAAGAAGTTATATAGCAGCACATACATGTAGAAAAAAACAAATAATAACAAATCAACTAACCACAAAAATAACAGAAAAAAAGGGAAGAAATTAAGTCGACAACAATAACAAAACAACAATATAATAATAATAATAATAATAAAAATTTAACAAACAAAACAAACAACGGTTTTTAATTGTATACAATATATTTGTTCTTGCGAAGACTTTTTTTTTGTTTCTAAAATTCTTTCTCCGGCTTCTCTTAATCGTCTTTGAATATTTTTCTTCGAACAAAAAAGAAACAGAGTATGGCATACACACACACACGCGCGCGTAAATTAAAAAAAAACAAGAAACGAGCTACACAGCAAGCATTGGTGATGATAGCAGGTGCAGACTAGAAATCAAGGGTTATAAAGAAGAATAAATAAAAAGACTCGCGAAAGAAAAAAACAAAAACAAACAAAACGAAAGATGATTATTTTCTTTAATACCCATTACTTGTTATTTGTGTTGTTGATATAGTCAATGGACTATCATCATGACCATTGATCAATGATGGTGATGTACATTCACCACCTAGTAGTTGACTACTATTCGGTGTTGTTGATGATGATGATACAGGAGATGATGGTGTTGTATTATTTGTTGTAACTCCTCCTGCTCCACTTCCCATTAATGATGGTGTCATTAAATAACGATAAACATAAATACGATAATCTTTACTTGCCAAAACAACACTTCCATCATCTGTTAAGGCAACATCAAAACATTGAGCATGTTTTACTTTTGATTCAAGTGCATTAATTAATTGTCCATCTTATGAAAAAGAAAAAAAAAAAAACTTTAAAAAGAAAATTTTTTCTCTCATTTTACCTTGAGTAAAAATTGTTAAATTAAAATTATTATGATTGTCAGCAATAAGTACATCACCTTGACTATTTTGTACAACACCAATTGGATAATTTGTTATACCTTCGGAACCAATTGTTCGTAAAAATTGTCCATCATAAGAAAATACTTTGATACAATGAGCACGATTGTCTGATATGAATATTTCTTGTTTATCATTACAACAAACACCATTTGGAAATTCCAAATATTTTGAACATGTAAATTTATTTAAAACATTTCCATTTATATCAAAAATAAATACACGCATTACTTTACATTCAACAACAATAATATGACCCATATTATCAACACAAACACCTAATAAAATAAATAGTTATATATGAAAAAAAAAACATGAAAACAAATTTCATCTTACCACGTGGATGTTGTAAAACATTGGCACCGAACTTACGTATAAATTGCCCATATTGATTATAAATTTGTATTTGATGTGTTGGACTACGTTCGGTAACAACAATATCACCTGATTGACGAAATACAGCAACACGATTTGGATATAATAATTGTCCATCACGTTTTCCACATTCACCAAATTGAAAACGAAATCGTCCTATACATGACAAAAATAAAACAATCTTATTTTCTTTTTATTAATTTTACAAAATTTAAACATACCATTTGAATCAAAAATTTGTATACGATGATTATTTGTATCAGCAACAATAATATCACCTTGTGCATTAACAGCAACACCTGATGGTTCAGTAAATTGTCCTTCAAGTACACCAAATTCACCAAATTTTTGATGATATATCATTTTATGTCGTTTTATTGTTGAACTATTTGAACGTGATGGTAATAAAAGATGATGAGGTATTGATGAATAACCATCATATGTATCAACAAGATCAACTAATGAATCTTGTCCATTAAGATTTCCACCACCATTACTTGATGTTAATGAACTTGATAGTTGTTGTTGTGATGTTGATTGTGTTGGTATTTGTGATGCATTTGACCATAATTCATATGGATTTACATCAATTGCATTTGATGATAATGAAAAATTCATTGGTGTTGGTGTTGATGATGATAAATTTGAATATTTAGGTATTGTTGATGGTGGTAAACTACATGATAACATATCAATACCATTTAATAAATGATTTGAATTTGTTTGTTGTTGAATTGATTTTGTTGGACTAAGTGATATCATTGTTGTTTGTTGTTGATGATGAATATGATTATGACAAGCATTTATTGATGATGAACTATTTGTTGATGGTGGGCCAATAACTTTACTAAAATTATCATTGTTTAACTAAAAATACAAAAAGAAGAAATAACAATAATATGTTTTCATGAAGAGCTATTTTCTCTTGAGATAAATAGATTAGTTTTCTTTTTTTCTTTGTTTGTTTAAACAAAAGAAAAATATTCTCATGAGCTTAAGAAAGTAAAATAACGTAATAATTGTCAAGAGAATATCACTATAATGAATATTTTGTTACAGATTGTGATTATTTTTATTCATTTCGATTATCATAGTCTTTTCTTTTTATACTATAGACTAATATTTGAATCACAATTTATGAATTAAATTTGCAAATTGATTCAATATGTTTATATCAAGATTTAAGAGAAATTCTAGATTATTCATTCTATTCTATTCGATATATTTTATACTTTACATAAAGAAAGTTTTTTTTTCTAGAAGAATTTCAATAGAACTTAAAATTCTAGATTCAATTATTGTTCGTAGAGTTTTCTTATGGTAACCTGAGATTCTCTGTTTTAAAGCATACAGACTATTATTATTATTATTATTAATTATTTATACTTGGGTTATGAAAATGACTGAAAAGAGGATTTCCGTTCATGGAAATAATCGAATGTGAGAATGATATATTTTAGATATATATTTTAATGAAATTTTCATTCAAAATCTAAGAAAAAAGAAAAAAGAAGAATGAAGAAATTTGATAAGAATGATATCTAATGATGCAACAGTCACCTTAACTCCAATGTTTAACAACTGTTTTCTTAGCCTTGGTACTTCTAACATATAGAATTACAATGTTTGTTCTTTTATTTGTTCGTGAAATCTCTTAATTTCTCGTAATTAAAAGTAACACAAAGGAAAAAATTCCGTGTTTTCTTACTTTTTGTGGACGTGGTTTATAAGGATTATTCTAAATTAACCAGAAAAATAAATTTTTCTCTTAGACTCTTTTTCTTAATATATTTACCACTGATGCTGTTTCAGGTGATGATCGTACATAACCAAATGTATTTCTTACACCTGTTTGAATTGCCTACAAAGAGACAAGAGAAAAGAAAAAAGAAAAAAAAATTATATATAAAAACAAAATCTTATTTTTACTTGGAAATTCGAAACAAATTCAAGTTCAAATGTTGATGATTGCCCATTAGGATCGGGTATTGTTTGTACAAGTGTATTTAATTTATTTTCAAGTTGTTTTTTAAATATTAAAATTTCTGTTGTTGATGAATTTTTAAATAGACGATCGGAAAATTCCAAAGGCTAGGAATAAAAAAACAAAATAAATGTTTCTGTCAATAAACAAAATATTTTTTTGTTTGATTATTATTTACTAAATTAGCACGTTCAACTGCTTCATCAATTTTTTGCATTTGATTTGTTAAAATAGTTTGTTTTTCATTAAACGCATTGTCTAATTCCTTTAGTTAAAATAAATAAATAAATTAGAAAAAAATACAAAAGAAATTAAATTAATTCTTACTTTAATCAATTCATGTTTTCTATCATCGATTAATTGTCGATAAAATGCATATGTTTCATTAATATCATGTTGTGCTTTGTTATATTGAGTCTAAATTTGATGATATTTCAGTATATATACTTTAATATTTTTAATCTTTTCTTACTTGTAATAAACTATATGAACGATCAACAATTTTTTGTGAATTTCTTAAATCATTTAAACGTTGTCGAGTATTTTCTACCATATTTTGTAATTTTGCTACTTGATGTGATCCTATTCGATATTAATATATACGTAAAAAGATTTGTTATTTTCCTTTTTGCTTTTTCGTTTTATGAATATGTACCTGCATCATTTAATGGAGCAAATTCATGGCCAATAGGTCGATGATCAGTTGTTGTACATGTGATACAAACTATAAAAAAATAAAGATTAGAAAACAAATATTGTAAAATAATAAAGTATGGTATTTTTACTAGGTATATTGCATGTTGCACAAAAATATTTGAGTGTTTCGTTTTTATGATTCGAACAAAAGATTAATCGAAGATCATTACCATTTGAATCAAGTTCTTTTATATGAACAACCTAAAATATAATATTATATTGATTAATTTTAATCTATATTAATTAATATTTAGCTCACATCAGTTATATTTGAACTCGAAGGACAATTATTATTAATAATAATAGACATTATTTAGATATTATTCTTATTTTCTTCTTTGATATTAATCTTTTTAGCTTCTTAGAATAACTATTCTTTAAAGTTGATGATCGTCCACTGAATACAAAAATAGAAGGAAATGCGTTTCTTCTTTTTCTTCTGTTTTTTTTTCTGCAAAGTCTCAGAGCCGATTACAAATATATCAAAAAAAAAAGAAAAAAGAGGAGAAAGGAAAGAAAAAACACACACGCTATCAACATCATCATCATCATCATTTTTTTGGGGGTTGAGATACTGTTTGAGACATAGAAGAAAGAAAAGAAAAATATATAGAAATCAGAGAGTCTCGTTGTCGAGAAGTTCATTTCGGTCGCCGAACGCATTGTATTCTACTTGCTTGAGAACTCTTGCCCGCTTGCATTCTCCTCCCTCTTCATTACAATTCAATTTTTCCTTTTTTTTTCTTTGTCCTGCATTAGACTCCTGGAAATAGGCTTCTTTCTTTTTTTTTTGCGTTGTATGCTTTCACTCTCTGTGTCTCTCACTCTCTAGACAATTTTCTTCATCATTCAGTTGAATTGATGGTGTTTCTAATGCATAGATAAAGAGAAGGGTGAAGATCTTGTTGTGTCTCTATATGTATTTGCGCTCATACGGACGACCAATCTGCTATTGATAATTATTTAGCGTGAAACGAAATTCTTTTTTTCTCTTTACATATATGTACCTAAGATACTGTTAGCTTTCATTTTCTTATTCTTCTACGTCTATGTCAGAACTATAATTGTTAAAAACGTACAAGTAATCAAACGTTAGATAATAAAAAAGAGAAAAAATAACAAACAACAAGGAATTTGAGCGCCTGGATGCCACTAGACGGAAATATGATCCGACCGGAATAGAAATACAACATAGAATTGCTCGAATGCATCTCAAAAAAATTAGTAGGAAATCAGAAAGATAAGGAGAATAGAAAAAAATAAGCAAAAAAACTAACTAAATTATGGAAATGCATGCTCAGTAATTATTATTGGATTATGTATGTGCGTGTGTGTATTTGGTAAACGATGGCAAAGAGAATGACGAGAAAAATGAAGGAAGAAAAAATCAATCAAATAGAATGTTGATGTGTAATGAACGAGACGAAAGAAAAAAAAAGTTGCAAGAACCATGAACAAGTCGATGAAACAAAGCAGGTTATGCCGGAAATGAATAGAGCAATGGTTATATGATTTTTCTTTCTTTCTTTTTTCGGCTCTCAAAGTTATTGAAGAAAAAAATAAATAAAAATAAAAACCTCAATCTAATAAATCAAATTCTTTTATATTTTTTTTTTCATAAATCATAACTTACACGATGACCTTCAAAACAATTCATAATTTGATGTGCACAAACACATTGATGACATAGGAAGCTCGAACATTGGAAACATTTAGCTACAGCCATTGATTCAGCACTTTTACATGCTGTACAACATTGTGCAAAATTTTCACCTAATGGTAACATATAATCATTGGATACATTTGAATGATTACTTTGCACCGTATAATCAGGTAAAATATCTCTAATCATTGTTGTTAAACCACATAATGGACAACAGATGCTTGCATCATCATTTTCTGATAATTTTTCTACGCATGTTTCACATAATGAATGAAAACATTGAAGCACTTGTGGTCGATTTTGTTTATAAGGTTCTTGACAGCCTGGGCAATCCCATGAATTATAATGATGTTCTTGATGTTGTAATTTAGGAAAAAAAGGTGATGATGAACAACAAGGATTGTCTGTTGTTGCTGAATGAACGCTTGATAAACTTGAACTTGGTGATGATGTTGTTAAGCCAGCAAGTACTGATGCATGTGTAGATGGTTGCGTTATTATATGCTGTATTTGTTGTTGCTGTTGTTGATTATGTGGTAGATGTTGTTGTTGGGATTGAAGACTACGCATGATTGAAATTGATTGACTGGTTGTATTATTTGAATGTTGCGAGGATGGTGATGATGATGAAGCATAAGCTGAATCCGAAAAAGAGAATGCAGTTGATGAACCATTTGAACTCGAACCTGAACTATCGTGACTTAAACATGTTGAAAGAAGTGTATTTGATGATGCATCTGATGTTGGAGGAAATAGACCAAAGAAAGGTGAGTTCTAAATAGATATGAAACAAGATAACAAATGGTTCATATATTTTTTTTCTTTCAATTAAATATGACAGTCAACAAACGACCACTCAACAGTGTCTTGGCTGGGCTAAAGGTCATCATTTATATATGCATACAAACAGCTGACAAGAATAGCGTATTCTTTTGCTCCTATTTTGGGTCGTTTTTTTTCTTTTCTTTAAAAAAATACGTACTTATTAACTGATATAAAAGAATGCTTCTCCTTGTTATTTTAATGACTGACAAACATAAAGAAACATTTTTTTTAAATGATAAAAAATAAATAAAGAAAAACAAAGAGAACTCTATTTGTCTATTCTAATGCTAATAAATGATATATTAAAAATTATTCTTTGCAATTTTATTTTCATTAACGATGACAATAATGCCATTTATATTGCCTTTATTTTTATCCGTCAATATTGCTTACCCATAAATCATTTTCAAAATCGAACATGATTATTTATACTGCTGTTGCTCGGCTTCCACTACTAACAAATGGACTTCTTTTCTGTCACCATATCGCGTGAGCAAAGCGTCTGACTGACGAACGATTTGTCAAAGTTGCCCCGTCTTTCTTTACTTCTTTTTTTTTCTTTCTGTCGTTCTTTTTTTCTTTTCTCATTTTTCTCTCTTCATCAATCGTGTTCCGTATGTATTTTTGAGTAGAACAGATCGTCAAGGTATCTTCATTTTTTTTCTCCTTTCTCTCACTTGCATGTTTCTATGTATATTTATATATGTATAGGTGATTAATATAAACATGTCAAAATCAACGACTGTCATGAGTCAGTGGAAACTCCCAACTGTTTTTTTTTTGAATTTTCCTTCTTTCTGATAGAAACAGCTTAAAGAATGCTGTTTGAACTTTGTTTTTCGTGACCGCAGGAATAAAAAAAATCGAGCACATCTGCAGAGAAAAAACTGAACTCATATGCAGATGTTTCTATAATAACCTATGCACAGATTCAATCATTGCTAACATCATTCTTATTAAAACTGAATGCAAATTTTTTCCCACATTGTTTTTTCTTGCAAAAACAAAAGAAAGATTCGAACCCATTTCGATTGTTGTTTATTTAATTTCTTTTCTTTTTCTTCTGTTATTTCTTTTTATTATTGTTAAATTAACTATTCAATATCTTAAATGAGATCGGTAACTCAAGTGAACCTGTTTGATTATACATATGATTCATGAAACACTTGCTTAAGGTTATAAAAAGAATAAGAAGAAAAAGAAAGTCCTATCCAAACAACAAACAAAATTCTAATTTTTTTTCGAGCTTTTCTTGTTGCAGGCGATTTTTTCAAGGTTGTATACATATTATAATGTAGCTGGTATATATATGCACATTAGTCAAACACAAACAACACTAATAAAAGCAACGATATATATGATTGTAGATGAGAACGAAAAAGAGAGAAAAAAGAAAAAGAAAACTTTTTTTTTCATTTATCACAATTTATCGTAGTTGTTCACATTTGCATCCCAACGAATACAGTGACACGAGGAGACTCAACGAGTAATAAATCGTAAAATGTATCTTTTTTCTTTTTCTTTCTCTTGTATATATTTGTGATGTAAATCAAAGAAATTCTCTTAACAAAGTAAATGTACATATTTATATAATAAACATTAGATCTCGAATAGAATGTGTTAATCTATTGGTCCAATGTTATATTTTTTCGATAAAAGCCTGTTATATGATATATAAACTTAGTTTAGAGCATCATCATTTAGATGAGAATTATAAGCAATGAAGAAGAAATAATGACAATTTACGCGTTTTGTCGTAGCTTGAGGATAATCAAAATAGACAAACAAATCGTTTCATTTAATTACTGCATGAATTATTTCGTTTTTTTTCCTGTTAGAAACACTTAGAATAAATCTAATAAAGAACAACAAATGACAGCAAATCAACAAATTAGTCTATTGTTGATGCATGAATTATATCGCGACAAACTTGTTTCCGATGAACATAGAAAATAAAAGTTTTCTTTTTTTTTTTAATATGAACCTTTTCATTTATTTTTACATGGAAAGAAAAAGATAACATCTAATTATGAATTCTTACAATCATTTTTGTGTAGCATTGATTGAAGTATACGCTAATGAGAATAAATTCATATCGATCTTCTTTTTTATCAGATGCTTCGGTTAGAATCTCAAATTTCATCTTTCACTCTCTCTCTGTCTAAATGTTCCTCCCACGATAGTATATTAACCACATATACATGTTTATATATTCTATCATATTTTTTTCTGCTAAATGATTGTATAGCTGAAGTGCATTTCACGTCAACACTATTAACTTACACATGGTAACACACACTAGCGCACATAATGAATCGTTCGAAAAACGAAAACAACATGTTGTTTTCGTGTATAACATTTGTTAAATGCTTTAAATAACCTTATGCATGTGAATCAGTGGTATCCGTTGACAAAAACAACAACAACAGCGTATTAAAAAAAGAAGAGAAAGGAAAGAAAAGGAAAAGCGAAGTCAACAAAAAAAAATAACCTATTTATATTAATTTATTATCTTACCTGGTCATGAACATCATCTTCTGCATCATCAAATTGATTTGTTAAAAGAAGATCTTTGTCACGATATGGATGTTGAACATTAATTAAAAATGAGGAATCGTCGAGATCGCCGTCAATAAAGATCGTTTTGAGAGTTGATGGTATCATAGAACTTGTTTGAAAGTGAAAGCGTCAATAATGGTAACTAAAGTGGAAACTCAACAATTCTGTCGTTGATTCTTTCTAATTGCAGATGATGTTATTCCATTATTTTCTTTGCTTTGCGCGTTGCGCCACCATTCTGCTGTATATGCTTATGTTGTTGTCGACCCGAGCAGCAAACGAACAGTCGGAAGAGAGAACGAGAGAGAGAGGGGAAGAGAGAGAAAGCAAGAGAAAGAATCGAAGAAAAGAAGAACGAGGGAGAGCTTTTTATGTGCCAACACTACCACCAAGGTTGGCTTGGGCTATATTTTCTGGAACAAGAAAGAAAAAAAAGAGAAGAAAGAGAACTAATAAATAAAAAACAGGCGAATCGACATAAAAAAAAAGGGGGAGCGGGCATGAATGTGTGTATATAGTGCGGCTTCTTTCTTCCTCTTGTTATGTCTATGGTTTTTTTTTTTACAAAAATATATCTTTATCTGAAAAAGAGAAAGAAAGAAAGAAAGCAGAATTATTAAATCCTTCATTTGATGATAGTGAACGAGCACGAGCGTCCTTTTCATCTTTCTGTGTTTCTCTCGGTTTTTTTTTTCAATAATAAAGAGCATCAAAACTAAATTACGGCGACGATGTCGACGATAAATACTTACAATGTTACTGTGGAAGAATCGGTCAGAAGAAAAGAAGGCAGCAAAATAAAAGTACTAGCAGCGAAAAAGATAGATACACAAGCTTGTAGAAAAAAAAGCTAACTAAATGCAGCGACTGATGATACTTGATATTATCGTCATGATTCATCTGGAAAGCACATGTTTCTTAGACTAAAAATAGTGTTTGTAGATCAATTCAATTCTCTTATAGAACTATGTGACACGATATCTCTTCGCTTCTATATATACATATGTTTATATCTGCCAAGCCCTCCTAGTGTGATCATCATCATCATTATCATCAGCTGCAGTCGTCTGATAACTTGATAGTAGACTATTCGTGTTTTTCTTCAATCGGCATGACATTTCATTGATAGATAATAGAGTTAGAAAATAACATCATAATAATAAATAAGCGAAAACGTATGTCCACATGTAAGCACATGAAAAACACGAACAATATTCAAGGTTACATGCCTCTTTTCTTTTTTTTATTATGATTAGAGTACCATCATTAATATGACAAATGTAGACAAAAACAATAATACAGAGAAAAACAACTCACTAGAAGAAAACTAACTTATGTTTATCAGATAAGATTTTTCTTTTTTTCTTTCTTTCTATGTTCTCTATGTACCGGAAGACTCTATGAGAAATAGAACAACTTGGTATCGATAAAACAAAAAGAACAACATCAGACTAGATGCTTTGCAGAAATACAGACAAGAAAAATACACAACGACAATAATGAGATTCGAATAATATTAGGCGAGCAAAGAAAAACGATCTACTTTTTACCTTTATTTTAAAGGTCAGTTATTCTTCAGTAGTAATTAGTAAATATGTCCTACTTGTGCCCTTTTAAACCGATGTCTTAGATCGTTTCACTACGATATTCTAACATATAATTGCAATTAAAAATACCATGATCGAGCTTTCTTATAAGAAAAAAGAAACAAAGAGCCGCACGATCGACTCTCTATTGTCATTATTTTATAAATTTACCTTTAGATTTAAACACAGAATAGTATACAGATATTCTTTTTTATTTTTATTTTAATCGCTATTAAATCAAACATTTAACAATAAACACAAAAAATAAAAATGACAAATATTTTTTCTTTTTAGAATAAATCATACGTCAAAACATTTTGTATCTTATTATCATGACAAATATCAATTAGAATTGTACGTATCGGTTCATAAGAAGTATTAGCAAATATAAATGAAAACCTACTAAATATTTTTGTATACCATGCAAGTGAATTTTTTAAACCCTAAGCAATAAGAATAAAAAACAAATAGATAATTACTAAAGACAAAAAGAAAGCTATTCATAATCATAATTATAATTATACTTTTATAAATGACTGTTGATTTTTGTACAATAATTTTAAAATAACATAAGCACCATAAGATGTTTCATTAAGTATATCAATAACTTTCTCAATTTTCATTGATATAAGACAATCATATGAACTAATAATAAATAAATATTTTTATTTGAGAAAAAAAAGTGAACACAAAAACAATGGTTACCTTGATAGATCAGATTGTTTAAAAATAATTTCTATGATAAATAAACATATTTGATCAAATTTATTTAAATCATGAAGAAGATCAAAAATAAAATCCTCAAAAATAAATAAATCACTAATTTATTATATAAAAAAACAAAAAGAAACCTATCATACAAAATGTTTAGGTAAATAAATAGTTATTGTAATAAGCGCTTCTAATAAACATCGATTTGCATTTGAAAATGTTCGAGTTGGATTAATATATATTCGTATATAATTTAATAAATTATTATAACTTGTTTGATTAGGTGACTATTAGAAAAATAATATAATTTTTTTTTTTCTTAACCGAAATCTTCTACAAACTGTTGTTAATGATGAAAATATCCGTAAAGCTAAATCACGATGATGTGTTTGATTTTCGGTTCGGCAAAAAAGTGCCTTAAATTGATAAAATAAAAAAATTTCAATTTAATTTTAATTAAAAACAACTAATAATAATAAACAAACATGTAACAAATAACCATAAGCATTTTGAACAAAATCAATAGGAATATCTGTTGATGATATATATTGACGTATTAATTGACAATTTTTTAAAAATTCTTCATAATATACAGTTTGATTAACATGATTATAGCCCTAAATATTGAATTAGACAAAAACAAAAACAAAAAAACTGAGAATTATTAACTTCTATACTTCACTACAATACATAGCCCATTTTAAAGCATTTAAAATCTCATTACTATTATTCCAAGTGATAGATTTTGTTTGAATAATTGTTGTATAAATTCTCATTGTTAAATAAATACTTTTAAATAAATTTGTTGTCATTGTCTGAAATTACAGCAAGAGAATATAGAAAAAAAAAGAGAATAGTTGTCAACATTATATCCATATATATAGATAGATAGATAGATATGCACGTAGTCGTATTGGTGAATAGAAATCAACAAATCATATAAGACATAAAAATGATAGAATTCTTTTAAAAAAATAAAAATTTATTTTAATTTTTTATTTTTCACTAGTAAACATTTTGTAAACAACATTTGAAGTCAAAAATAACAAATTCTCTGTAGATATTAAAATTTTTCTGTCTGATTTGTTAATACATATGGATTGACATAGGAAAAACCACGAAATGTATCTGGTGGTGTTGATAATAATAAAACTTTATCTTTTTGTTCTAATTCAGATAAACGTGGTTGTTCATTATTGGATTCAAATGATATTAATGACTAAAAACATAGAAAATATCAATGAATTGATTGAAAAATCTATTCGTTTTTGTATTACAACAAAAGTATTTCATTGTCTTCAGATTTTACTGAAGGATTTTCAGGAGCGTACTTTGTACTTTTTCAAAGAAGAAAATACAATATTTTTTCTCATGTAGAAAAGTAAATACTAATAAATCAAAGAACAGAATAGACCAAAATAAAAAAAATATACTCACAAGGGATCGTTTCTAACCGGTAAATCGCTTTTGAATCGAGATTATATGCATTATGTAAGTTCTAATGAGCTATAAATATCCTGAAAAGAGTTCGGACCAATAGTTTATTATTGTCTAGTGACTATATTTATTAGTAAAATGTCGTTGTCCTTCTCAGAAACACCGAGAAAAATTAAGTTTCGAATTTTGACTTGCAACTTTCCATGGAGATATGTCTTACTGAAAATAGTTTATTGTAAAAGTTTCAGATTTTCTGATTGCATCTATTTTGAAATAAGAACATCGGTATTTGTCACTCTATGTGAGCGGCGTGAAAAACATCCTTTTACTATAGTCGTATCTTAAGACAGAAGCAATCAAAAGATTTGAAACTTTTTTAATACACTATTCTCATTAAGGCGTGTCTCCTAACTAGAGCCCTGCAGGATGCAGGTAACCTGCCCTGCCCTGCCCTGCCCTGCCCTGACAGGGCAGGACAGGGCAGGCTGCGAAAATAGCAGGGCAGGGTAGGGCCAGGTTATGAAATTTTTACAGGGCAGGTTACAGGTTGTCCATATCGTAACCTGTTAACCTGAGATTAATTTTGAACAACCGACATTTCCGGTATCTTTTAAAAAAATTAGGTATGANCTTTTTTCTTTATCGAACATTGACTATCTCTATCATTTTTTTTTATTAATAAAACTATTTTTTTGTCGGATTAATAAATAAAACAAATGAATAATTTCTTTATTCGCTTCATATAAAAGATCAAAACAAAAACGAAAGACAAACTATTATTTACTGATAATACTAGTTGTTTTTTTTTTAATTTTATTTTATGTGCAGTGAAAAAAATTCATCATTGTTTTCTTTTTCTCTGTTTTTCTTATACATAAAAGAAAGCAAAAAAACAAACCAGAAACGATAACCGGGCGCAAACAAAATAAAGAATAAAGCTATATACAAATACACAATAAAGAAAAAAAATGATAAAATCATCCATTATTATAATGTCGACGTAATTGTTTATTTTTAACTGATACTGGTGATAAAGCATTGGATCCTTTAATACACATACCAAATGTTATATTCCAAAAAGCCATACGAAATTGTTTTGAACAATAAGCATAAATAAATGGATTAATAACAGAATTAAAATATCCCAGCCATGTTATTAATGCAGCTGTCTGAACATTGAACGAATACATTTCTGGTGGTATAACATACATAATAAAAAATGGTAACCAAAAAAGAATAAAACCACCAACGACAACAGCTAATGTTTTAGCTGTTTTTTGTTCTTTCATAAAACGAATACGTTCACGACGATTGACATCATGTGATGGATTTTGTGTACTTCCACTAGTGGATTGATGATGAGATGATGATAATAAATTACTATGATTTGAATTGTCTATAGCACGTAAACTTATATTTGACGTCATCATCATTGTTGCACGATTATTTGCATCATTTGAAGATAATTTTTCGTCTTCATCATCATCATCATTTGTCAATGATTGATGTGGTGTACAATTACAAATTTTTTTCTTTTTATTTTCATACGAATTCTTTGATGGTTTAAAACAAGAATAACAATGACAACAAGAATGATTTGAATTATTAATTTCATTTTCATTTGTAAGTCGTATTGATATTATCGATTGATTAGATTTAATTGATGAATTGTTATTAGTAGAAGTATTATTTTGTATTACTTTATATTGTTGTTTAAAATTTTTAACTAATATTGTTGATGCTGGTAATTTTGTTAAACGTGAAGGTTTTGTTCGTCGATTTATACGAGTTTGTTCCGGTGAAGATTTATACTCATAAACATTTAGATCTGTTGGACTATTAATTAAATTGTGTTCAATGAATGATGAAGATTTTGTTAAATTATTTGGATAATTTCTTCCGTATGTTTTTGTTTGTTCATTCAATGATAAATGTGTCATATCATTTGTTAATGCATTTAATGATCGAGTTATTTTATGTGAATGTTCAATTGGAGATATATTATTTTCGTTATTACATAATAAACTAATATCAAGTTCATTCTAAGAAGAAAAATACATTATTTAAATTAAATCAATTTGTAAAAAAAAGCGTATCTATTAATTTTATTTTGATTTTTAAAACTTGTCTATAACAATAATTGTAGCTTGATCGAATATTTATCTCATATTTTTATATCTTGTTTGACTCGATATTATATCTATCTAGAATTAGGAGAATGACGTTCATTCGTGAGTCAGATTTGCCTTCTCCTCAACTTTAAATTCATATACATGCTATCACGAACTTTCTGATTTCCCACCAGAAAAGAAAATCTCGATAAAATACTACTTTGAATCAATCTTCTCTTTTGTGATTACTTCAAAGTTTGATTAAACTAAGAAGTTATTTCATGAAATACATATAGAAATTTTCTTTTAGAAGATAATGATAACAGATCTAATAATGGTTCAAGTTTTAGTTATTGTGTTTTATCAATATACAACTAATTTCAATTTTAATTTCAGTATTATCTGATTTTCTTTGGAGAAAATTTGTTTCATATAAAAAATTTTCTTGTAGTTAGTTATATTTTGTTTTTTTTTTGTTTATGATTTAGACTTAGTTTATATAAATTTGAGAATATTATTTACTGTGACATAGTTTTTAATTTTGCAAGAAAATTTATTCTCTTGATTGTTTGTCGACGTATCTCTAGTGAATATCTGATGCCATGCTAGGAATGAATGTCTTTGTTCTGTTGTTTTCAAAAGAAAACTAATTACTTCCAAATTTAGCTTGCCTATAAAATCACAACAATCTTTTGTACCTTGCTTTATTTAACATCGATTAGATCTTCACAATTGTTTGAAAATAGTTTGTATAAATAATTCTTTTAGTTTTCTATATGAGTCGCAGCGTGTACAAAGACAAAAATCAGAGTATGAGAACAATAAACTTGATTATAACGACGCCACTGCGGTCTCTATTAAGTACATTTTAAATAGAAATTCATTTTTCATTATCTTAAAAGATCTATTAACATATGAAATGAGAAATGATGTTAACAAAGTTTTGTTTTATAAAAATATTATTTTAATTCTTATATAAAAATAATTCAATTGAATTTTAAGAAATACATAGATAAATATTATATTTTAATTATGATTTTCGAGAATAAGTGTTTTTTTTTTCTTGTTCTTATTTTTTTATAGAAATTTTTGTTAAATAACGGAAATAGCGGAAATCTAAGTAATAAAATACGATATATAAATACATTGACTGCGTAAATGATAGGGAAGTGCACATTCTCGGAAGTATTCCATCTCCGTTCTTAATTTAAAAAAATAAACTAAATCTTACTTGTTTTTTTTCTTTCAAATATGTTGAACTATGAATAGTTGAAGTTTTTAATTGTTGATTTTCATTTAATTCTGTATTTAAATCACATTGATTACTTGTTGATGATCGTTCCAATGAATGTGACCGACATTTAATTAATGATGGTAATGAGTTTTGAAATTTTTTTAATTCATAACAGGGTGAATCACATGAACGAAATTGATATTCAGCGCCAATTCGTGATAAATAATTACGTCGATAGTGATAAGTTTCTTCAGATAAATTAGTTATTTTTCTTGTTGATATTGTACATGGACGACAAAATATTTTTGCTGTTGTTGTTGTTGCTGTTAATTTTGATGTTAATGGAGGGGTATTTGGTGTTGAATATGAACCGTTACGATTTTTATTATTAGTAGTATTAGAAGTATTATTATTTGTAAAACGATAAATAAGACAACCATTTTGTTTTCTTTCCGTACTTAAACAATTATTATTGAATGGTGATAATGATGTTTGATGAGTTATAATTGAATTATTTTGTCGAGTTTTTTTTCGAAAACATAAACAACAGCAAAAATATTTTTTAGTTTTATTTGTTAGATCTTTATTATTATCATTTATACCATCGGAAGAATTTTTAATATTTATTAAACCATTTTGATTTGTTTTTGAAGATAATTGCATAGATGTATTATGTTTATTATCATGAAATTTATGAATTAAATTTTCACGATCATATACAACCATAAATATACGTATATATACAAATACCATAATAACAGCTGGAATATAAAATGAGCCAAGTGCTGAATAGACAACATAACCTCGAGCTGTGTTTAATTCACATCTATGCTCATGTTCAACCTAAAATTTACGAAGATAAATAATAGAAAAAAAGGAAACATTAATCTGTATATATATATATATAATATAAAACCATTTTCAACAAGTATTGTATCTATTAAACAAAAGGAACATTGTTTAAAAGCTATAAGATCTTCTCTTTGATTTATATGATTCTTTTATAACTATGAGTCCATTCTGAAGACAAAAATAATGAATAGTCTGATTTTAAACAAAATAGAGTATGATTATATTACTCATCGTATGAAGTTTAGATCGCCATTTTTTTGTCTTTGACTTCTATTATTTCTTTAAAGATAAAGTGAAATATTACAAAAAAAAACTTTTCATACTGTATGTTGTCTATTTGAATCACGCCAACCAAATATAGGTGGACATGTAATAACAACTGAAACTATCCATACAAGTAAAATCATAACACGAGCAAGAAATTTCGATCTATATGCTGTATATGTTAATGGTCTTGTTATAGCCATATAACGATCAACAGATATACATGTTAAATTAAGTATACTCGAAGTACATAGAAGTACATCAGATGATACCCATAAATCACATAAAATTAAACCAAGTTTCCATGAACGATCACGCTGATAATAATAAATACTTAATGGAAGAACAAATATTGCAACTAAAGCATCAGCAAATGCTAAGGATGCTATGAAATAATTTGTTACTGTTTGTAAACGACGTGTACGCAAAAAAGCGCATATAACAAGTAGATTACCCAAAAATACACTTATGTCGATTAATATCATAAATGTTAAAATTAATATTCGTATCCAAACAGGCATTGTTGATGATATTGTTGTTGATAATGATACTATTATTGTCAGATTGTTGTTCAATGTAGCATTGATAAAATCGACATATGTCATAGACGTTGAAATACTCATTGTAATTATTCATGATGCATATCTTGAAATTTAAAAGAAAAGACTTTCAAACACAATAAATGATGTTTAAATAATATGAAAAGCATTAAAGTAACAGTAAGTGAAAGAGAGATAAAAGAAAATAAATTTTGATGCTATAATAATAAAGATTGTTAGTAGTTTTCTTTTTTATTCTACTTGCTTATTTCCTTTCTCTCTCTCTCTCTTTCTCTGTCTTCCTCTTCTTTTTTCTTCTCTGATTACCTCTAGGGTGTGTTCGCTCTAATTACAAAAAAACTAGAAAAGAAGAAAAGCAAAAGACACAACAATCATAATTCCGTTTATTATAGTTTTCTCTTTGTTTTTTTTTGTCCCATTGAATTAATCCCCACCTCTCTTCCTCTGGTGTTCTGTCAAATGGAAAAAAAAGAACAAAAAAATAATCAAAATATGATCGATTCTATGATCATATATTTTTCTGTTGCTATGATCAATATGTGGATAAGCAAATATCGTATTAAATTAGATAATATTATCTTTTATTTCTAATTTATGTCATTTTATATGTCTAGTTGACTCTTTTATCAAAACACTTCATCTATTTAGTTACTAGAAGAAGTAAAGAAAAATACATGTATAATATAGATATATATATGTAAAACGATAGAAAAGACTTTGATAAACACACACTACGTGTTAAGAAAGATAGTATAGATTACTATGATCAGTAGTTTTGTTATCACTCTACACAGGAAGATCTTTAATCACAGATAGTCATGTAAGACAAGGTCTGGGCGAATGTGATCTCATCCCTAATGGTTTTTGACAGAGATGTGTCAACTATTTGTTTTTTTATCAAAAATCATGTTATTCAGTTCTATCGAGAGTAAAAAGTGCTGACAGTTTTCTAGCTGTTTGACTCGTGAATGATTAGTATTCTATAATACCAACAGGAAGAAAAATAGATTCACATGTAGCTATTGTTAGTCAAATAATAGTGGACTAACAAAAAAAAACGAAGTTCGATGACTCTATCATTGATCACGATAGGTTTTGTTCTTTTAATTGTCAAGAATAACAAAAAAGAAAGTCTATTTTTATAGTTCTTTATTTTGTTATAGAGATGCCAATACAAACATTTACTTAATTTCTGCTCGAGAAAAATGGATGTGTCTAGTAATGAAGTTCTGCCTATCACAAAATTACAAATAGTTATTGTTCGACATCGATAAGTAGGTAGAATAGTTCGGTAGAAAATATTATTGTCATCAGTCGCTTTACCATTTTAGAGTGAATCCATAGTTGTAATATGAATGAAAAGAAAGAGAAAGAATGACAGTGACAGAGACAGAGAGTGCGTGTGAATAATGTTGTCATTTTCTTTTACAGTTTTATTACTATACAATTACCGATTGCATGTAAAAGTACTTAAACATACTTCTTGTCTCTCATGTGCTTACACCGTATATTTCATTTTAAAATTAATCTTATCCATATAGAATAGATATGCAGGAAAATAAGTTCAAACATAAGTGAACATCAATAGAAACCATCTATGCATGCAACTAACTTTTCTAATGCGCAAAAAAGTCGTCTAACCTTAATTGAACAGCATGATCTAGTGGAAAAGATATTACATGTCGATCAGACCACACCCGAGAGAGATCTATAATTTTCATTAGATATACTGTCGTTGGTTCATTACAATGATAATGATGAATACAATTATAGTTGGAAAGAAATTACACGCAAGGGTGTTACAAGTGTGTTCACAAAAAAAAATATTTATCACATGTGACATCAGTCAAATTAGTTTTCGTACTACTCCCGTACTCGGCTGTTAATCGGATGCCGCAAGCAATAAAACGGATAGTCACAGAAAAGAAGAGAAAAGACTGAACGAGATCTTCTATAATAAGCTTGTTTCTGTTCGTTATAATAAAAAAAATGCTTCTCTATATCGTCTCATGTGCTAGAAATCTAATCAAATAGTTATATATCTTTATGGAAAATTTCTCGTCGTCTTTTAAAGCTTAAAAGCTTGTGCTAAATAGTTTCATTTTTAGGATACATGAGCTATTCTTTTATTATTTATTTATCGACAATAACACAGTTGTCTATAAATTTTTATAGATGTTTTTAAATCAATTTTAATTTATGTTTTATTTGCATCTATTAAAGAAAAAAGTTAAAAATAAAATTATTTCTTATAGAAATTATGTAAATAAAATGAAGAGAAATCTAAAGTAAAGATATAATTCTTTTTTGAGTAATGAAAATTTTCATCTTGTTGATTTTGCATGCTTCTTCAAGCAATCAAATAGAATACATAGAACAAGAAAAGGAAAATGTTAGCAGAGCGTGTCTAACGATTATGATTACGTGTGATAACACGTTGATCGTTGACAGGAAATTAGAGAAAGGGGATATATTCTATTAATAAAAAGACAATTGTTGAAATATGACCTTGTATGAAAATTGTCTATCTTAGTCCTTTAATAAATAAACAAAAAAAAGTGAATAGAAGTCCATTCTAATAATTGTCGAAAAAAGAAACGATTAGAACCATACTGCATGACTTTCTCGCGCCATTTAATTTAGTGACAACTGAATTGTTGAGCATGCTAACTTAGTCAATGTGATGTTAGCTGACAAGTCACATGAGAATAGTCTAACTTAGTTTCAATAATGACAAGGATGTTGATAAGTAAGATGAACTTCGTGAAAACTGACACATATAAGTTATTTCAATGGGAACAAAAACATCGACATATCATAGTAATATTATTGTATTAAATTGATTCAAGTATCCAATGAAATGCTCGTCTATATATTTTATCAATGTTTTCATTAACTACCAATTACACAAGAAAATCAATCATAGAAGAATATATTAAGATGAGCAAAAAAAAAATACGAAAATGAATATAGAAGTATCACATCATTCTTACTAATATGATGGATGTATTGTGCTAGTCATATGCTACGGATTAATAAGAACGCAGAAGTAATAGAAAAGAGAAAATTTTTTTTTTATCATATAGCAGACAAAACCTCAAAGAATTCTACAAGTCTCTATTCTAATTATAATAAAGTTAGAATCCAATCTCCAGTGACAAACATAATCAACAAGAAGATCCATCCTATTTTATTTCTGGAAATTTTTAAATTATTTGCTTTTTTTTTATTATCAGAATATCAAGTTGGTTTATTTCTTAATCAGTTTTGCTATTCAACATGAATTATCAATATAAATGCAAAACATGAATACAACACTTACACTTAAGAAGAAAAAATCTCTAATGATTTAATATACTGTTCAATTGTAATCTGTTTATATGTTTATTTTTGTAAAGATCCAATATTTACGTTTTAAAGGATGGTATCAGTCTTTCTAAACAAAATAACTGTATAATTTTTCTACATGATCTACCTTCAGATAACTTGTGACATTTTTTTATATAATTTGAATACGAACAAAATATGAAAAATTAGTAACAAAGACAATATGGCATATCTCAAACTGATGTCGATGCTGGACGATAAGGAAAGCCAAGTCATGCTTTTTATTCCTCGGATAACATACTCAAATAAATAATCATATATACGTGCCATTTCAAGTGCAGATGATTGTGCAAACTTGCAACCACCTGCATCCTGTTTGACATGAAACAAAGCGACCGACTAGGCTTTTCACGTGAATATTACCGAAAGCGCCGTATGTGTATATATTTGTTGGTGTGTATGATAAGAGAACATGATCATAAAGGAGAAACAGAGACGAGGAAAATCAGCATGAGACAGTCACTGTGCACGAACTAATCTGATTGACAACGGCGTCGGCTGGTATAAGACGAATCTCCTGTTGTTTGCTGCTTGTCGCCAAAAGTCGATGATGATGATGATAGGCGAGATAAAAAGGAACAAACGATGTTTTATGATTGTGTTTATGTGGTGCACCGATTCAAGAATGCATCAATCATAGGACGAATTATAAGTGGATCATCTCCAATTTCAATATGTTGTTACAAAATTGAATATGGCCTTGACTTAGAAAATAAAAAAAAGAAAAAGAAAGAACGCTTTTTTGTAATGATAAAGCAAATAAAATTGCATTGCCGCCTCAAAACAAGCACACTATACTATCATTTATTCGAATCATTGGATTGTTGTTGGTCGTCATTGAAATCGATCTCATTTCAAGCCTCAAGACTCGTTTGCTAGTAGGATGTAAGCGTGACTTTTTCATTCTTTATGATTCTATAACTCTTTTTTTTTCTTGCCCTGTATTATTCAATGTTGACAGTTGATCAGCACCATACGTATTGTTTGCCTCAAGCAGCACACAATAGGTTATATGAAAGCAAGAATTAGAGAGAAAGAAAGACAAAAACCAGAAAAAAAATGTTTTCGTCACTCAGATAGATATCAAATTCACTTTTGTTTTTCTTTATCGATCCATTAATATTTTGTCAACACATTCGAATCATGTACTTGATAAATAAATTCAACAGCTGGATGCAAATGAGAAATCAATTATTTGTTTTCCTAATAGAATATTTGTTAATCTATTTTATGTGGTCTCACACAAATAACTTGAACGAAAATTAAAAAAAGAACACATGAAAAAGGTCAGAACAAATATAAATTAATCAGTTTCTATCAACAATACTAGGAAAATGTATGCCAACGCATCGACCAATAAACATACAACAAAATCAATATATTTATATATATTTATTTATTTATTTTAATATTTAAAGAAAGACATTGAAATTGAGAACATAAATACATAGAAACAAAACAGAAACAAAACAAATATCTTACATTTAAAATTTTGTTGCACATATTACCTAATTGAATAATCAAAGGTCTTTTTTTTTCTCTGTTAAATATACAAACATTTAACGAAGTAGAGAAGAGAATCAAAAGGAAAACAAAAATCAAAGAAATTCGAATATTTAAATATGTGTTTTTTGTCGCTTTGACGTTGGAGATTCATCAGTAATGTGAAGTTCAATACCACTATCATATTCTGATGTCATAGACTAAATAAACATTTTTAGAAAAATAACAATGACTCATTCATAGAACAATATACATACATTAAAAACATTTGTTAAATATTCACAATGTTCACTTTTTGCTTGTAATTGTTCATTTTCTTTAGTTAATTCTTCGAGTAACTCATGAAGCTAGAAAAGTAAAAGAAAAATATTTTTTTATGCATAGTTTTTTTTTTATATTGTACTTGTCGATTTTCTCGTAATTCATCATCAAGTTTTATTCGAGCACGTTCAGCCAAAATTTTCCAATAACAATCAGATGCTCGATCTAGGATATCAAAGGTCAGATTTTTGTTATAATCAGGAGAAAGTTGAGATGCATAATAAAAGATAATGGAATCAATGTAAATAAACAAAAATTGAATGAGATCTTCTCATTGATTGCATCCGATTTATCAGCAGAGTCTGATAATTGGAATAATACAAAGTTGACCGAAGTTATTAACATATTGTAGATTGAATTTCTTTCAGCACGACATAATTATATTCTCAAAATAGTATTGCTAAGAACAAGATCTTATAAAAGTAATTGTAGATTATAGTCATGTTCTTATTTACCTTTAATAAATTTTTCAAAGTCATCATCATTCATATTTTTGCCTTGTATTAACATATCATCTAAATAATTTGGGGTATTGGTACATTTTGAGGATTTTTCAATTATATCTGTTTGTACACATATCGATTGTGTTGATTTAAATAAAGATGGTGAGTAATTTTCAATAGAACTTAATCGAAAAATTTTTTTTTTTGACGGAGATAATGATGCTGGTTTTTTTAACATGATTATTGATAATAATAAAAAATACAAAATCTAAAAATTTTCTATTTATGATATATTTGGAAAAAAAATGGAATGACATGTTTTTTTAATAATAAAATTTACATGAGTGTAAAGCGAAATTACATATGCACCAGCAAACTTTGATAGATAAAAAAGAAAAAGAAAAACAGGAAAATCTTCATGTAAAAAAAAATCAAAGATGAAATAAACACACCTATTGAATGCATTCTCTTATTCAGAGTTAAATGAATAAATCTCTAAACACATACACCTGTTCTTTTATTTTTTTTTTTGATAAATAGAAGCAAAAGAAGAATGAGAAAGAAGAAGTTCCTAAATAAAAATCTTGACAATTTTTTGTTTTATTCAACTGGTCGTGTGCGATTAAGTGCTGATTGCAATTCACCTGTAAAATTAGCTTGTTGTAAACGAATACGACCTTGATAATTTTCCGAATTACGTAAACTATTTAATATATCTTTTGTTTTTCCAAAATAAATTGAATTAAGTGTTTGTCGAATTTTATTTTCCATTTCTTCAACCATTTTACCAATATTAATAATATGTTGTGAAAAATCTGTTATTTGATGATCAGATTCAAGTTGTCGTGTTAAACTTCCACCTAAATTCATCATGCCTGACATTGTTTTATGTGTTTGTAACCAAAGCATTACTGTTGATGTTAATTTATAATGTGCTGAACGACCACTTTGCTTTTCTTGTACTTCAACAACATGTATTGAATCCCAACAACCTTTGATTTTTTTACTACCATCACCAACTTTTTTTATAAGTATAACACCAGCAAAACCATTTTCCAGATCCCAAAAATAAACCGATGAAACACCACCTTCAAAATACATTTCACGATATTGTTCAAAAGCTTGATTAGCTTCAATTTCCAACTGACGAAGACGATCCGATGGAAGATTTCCTTAATAAAAATATTAAATTAATTTCTTTTTTCGCAGACGAAATTATTTTTATATATGTTCAAAAACAAATTCTCTCGATATTTATTAGTTTTTAGAGAAAAATAAAGAACAAACATTTTGATCTTCTATCTAATATAATCAATATGATTCAATCATTCAATTTAATACTAATCTATAGTTGAAGTGTTCTTATATTCTCATTTGCATTAAATCGGCATTAACAATAATCGGGAAATAAAGACAATAGAATATTTCTAGATCCTAGATATTCAAATTTTCTATTAATATTAAAATATAATCGAGAGTTTTTTTTTTATTTTCAAGTACTTAGCATAGAAACGTAATGAACTTTAAACTCATATCGTATATTGAATGAGAGAAGATTGTTTTTTTGTGCTATAATTACATTGTAAATCAGAAAAAGGAAACTATTGACTTATTCACATTTCTGATTTATGTGTTGGCCTTTTTTTTAAATTGAGTTATTGGATATCAATTTAGTAGAAAAAAAAAACGAAACGAAATATTAATGCTGAACCTCAATTTTTTAGAAAATATTTCGTATAAGTAAAGATTACAACACAAAATTCTGCAAAAAGGTGTTTTTTCCTTTAAACAAACCATCAAATGGTGGTGCATAAGTATTTGTCCATGGTGATCGATATGAATCGCCATCACGATTATAATCACATAATAGATAATCTTTTCCGACAGTTCGATCACGAACAACTTTAAGTGGTTGATCAACAGCAGCTAGAAGTTCTTCAGTTAAATCGGGTACAAGATCAATAAGATCCGAAAGATTTTTTTCCACTTGTTGTGGTGGTAGACGTCGCATTAAATCGAGTGCACAATCTAATTGTGACTCGATCGATGGATTTGTTGTTGTATTACTCGTCATCTGAAAATAAAATACATTTATATATACGCAACTCTCAAAAACCAAAAGTCTAAAAAAAAATATTTTTGAACAAAAAAGAAATTTTATTATATATAGAAAACGAGTATTTTTATATTAAAAAAATCATTCATTGGTTCACATTTGTTTTCCCTTTCTTACTGCCAAGCGTAAAACCCGATTTACCTAGAAACAAAAAGAAAAATTCAAACATAAATATAATTAATTATTTAATAAAATTTTTTGTGGTTTTTTTGTTCAACGCCTCAACCAAACATGCACAAATACTTTTGAAAGTCAGTCAGTCATAAAGCATCAGTCAAAAAGTAGCCATTCAAGAAGAGTTATTTCGTTTGTTTGTTGATCTCACACGAGCAAAAGAAAATATTCTGTGCGATATTAATCATCAAATTGTATGTGGGTGTAGTTTTTTTAAAAATATTTTCACAGGCATACACGGATGAACGACGTCGACGAAATAAACGTCGCACAAATTTGGTCCACTAAAGAGCAGAATGATGAGGAGACGTGCTTTTTTTAGAATTAATATGAATAACGTGTTTTGTAAATCAAATCTCAGATTTTGTTTTTTGTGTTCTTATAGATTATGTCTACCAGCACCAGTAATAAAAATGACAAATATATCTCTCATTCACTTACAGTATCGCTTATGCCTAGACGAGGTAATATATTACGTTCAGCAGCTTCTTTGATTGCTGCTATAGGTAATGAGATTTTTTTAATATGAACTTTGTCAATTATATTTAAATAAAAATTGACTTACTTTGTGGTTTATATAATTCTTTCATAAGAGCAGTGAATGCTTCAACCGTACGTGTACGATCATGAAGATTAACAAACCATACTCGATTACCCACTAACCATAAATAAAAAGAAAATAATTCATATAAATTTCAATAAAACTCACCAAAACATTTATCTTTAGCTGTCCATTGTTCTCCATCAGTTTGAGTAAAATTTGATCGACGTTCATCTGATACAATTTCATTACATAATACAAGTATTGGTAAAATCTTTGTAAACAAAAAAACAGCAATTCTTTTTTAAATGCTAAATTAAAAACTAATGAACTAGAATACAAACTTCTTTTTTATTTTTATCTGTCATTTTAGCTTCAATTATATCTTTAATAGCTTTACAACATTCAAAAGATTCATTTGAACGATTATCAAATACAAGAATAACAGCCTAAAACTAAATATATAAATAAAAAAAAACCAAACAACTATTAAATAATCAATAAACCCACATCGACAAGAGTCATTAAATGGCGTATATTTGAGAACTCTTCACCAGGAGAATTTTTCTAAAAACATATTTTGATAGAAATTGAAAGAAAACGAAAACAAACAAAAATTTTAAATTTCTTACCACACCACCAATATCATGTACACGAAGTACAATATCTTTCTCATTTAAACTATTATCATATTGTATACAATATGTATCTTCAATTGTTTCTCGATAGGACTAAATACAAAAACAAGATACAAACAAAATGATTTCAATAATATTAATAATCTCTAACTTTGTCTTCTATACGTCCATAAGCCAATTGTTCAATTAATGATGTTTTGCCAACAGCACTCTTACCCCAAACTAATACTTTAAATAATTTACCCATAATAATATCTTTTTTTATTTGAATAATCTCATTTTAAATCTAAAATAAACCATGTAAGAAAAATAAGACAAAACAGAATAATGTTGTGACCATTGCAGTGTGTGTTTTTTATTACAAATTCTAAGTTAAGTAATAAACAAATTCGAATGTATCTTTTCTGTCTTCTTGTTTTTTTTTATATTTACACGCACGAAAAACGAAGAAAAAAAAGAACCTAACAGAACGAAACAAAGCCTAGTTATAATGATTAATATCTTTTTCTTCTCACTATCTATATCGATGGTAAACAACGACAAAACAAGGAAAAAAAAAGAGAACAAAAAACGAAACGATACTCTACAAGAAACCGAAAAAGCATTTTTTTTTTTTATAAATTCGTTTCGGTCACTGTCCTGATGAGACATTTATATATATATATGTATACATATATACGACACAGAAAGTGAGAAATAAAAAAAAACAACGAAGAAAATAACAGTTTCCAATGGCTGATATGATCACATAAAGAAGGACGCTACATTCTTGCCTATATGCGTGTAAATTGAAAAGGAAACATTAGCAAAATAGATTGTTGATACATTTGTTTTGTTTTTTGTTGTTATTTGTTTATTTGTGATTCTTAGACATATTACGTAACACTTGTGATGGAACAAATTGAAGAGTTGATCCACCTGTCATACGAGGTGAACTCATTTGTTGTGGTGTTTGTGGTTGTGATGGTGGAGAATTATGAGATATATAAGGACTAGACATTGTATGAGAAGATTCCATGCGTATATTGTTCGGTTGGACTGGTGATTGCTGTTGTTGATATTGATATGGAGCCTGATTGAGTAAAGGTCCAATAGGAAAACCAGGATATGTATTTGGAGGAATTAAATCAAATGGTTGAAAAGGTGCGGCATTAGCAAATTCATTTGGTTTTGCAGACGTTTGGTTTGTATTAAATTGTTGATCAGATTGTTGAATCGCACGTTGAAGAATTGATAGAGGTGCTTGTTGTTGTTGGAATAATTGCGATTGTGATGGACTACTATATATTGATGATTGTTGTTCAGATTGAGAAGATAATAATGACGATGGCGGTGCACGTGACATATTTTCAATTGCTTGCGCAAAGACTAAAATGAAAAAAGAAAAATTTTCAAGATCAGTTTTTTTTACAAAATATTTATTTTTTCTTTTCGTTGCATTCTTTGATTCTTATCAGTTTTTAATAGCATTAAGACAAGAATGAATAAGTTACATACATGTATTTGAAGCCGGTTGACGTGTTGGAGTTTCCCATGTTTGTTGACGTGGCACAGGAAGATCAATAGATTGTTGTTGTTGTTGTTGCTGTGTTGGTAATGATGATGTTGGAATGGTTTTACATGGCTGTTGAACAGATGCAGACAGATCATTAGGTTTTTGTTGTACAATTGATAATGGTGGTGGTGGAATGGTATCCCATGGTTGTTGAACCATTGTTGATTGAGTATACGGCTGCTGTTCGATGAGATTTTGCATGTGTTTCGATTCTTGAATGGCACGCAATAATAAAGAATCTTGTCTTGGATTTGTAGAAAAAGCTGTCAAGGGTACTATTGGTTCACTTGCGATTGGTAAGGTTGTATTTGTTGGTGGAATATTTACTTCTGGGTCAGGAAGTTTTTCAACTGGTGGTGGAGGTAATAGAGAATTTTTTTGACATGGTGAAAGTAATGAGGAATTTGTTGTTGTTACTTGAGGCAATGTTGATTTGTCTGTTGATGTTGAAGATGTAGACTCTATTGTTGTTTGTTGTTTAATAGAATTAGTTGTTACTTCGACAAAATTAGGCTTTTCGTGTGTAGATGTTGTTGGTGGTGGTGCAGATTTTGGTATTGTTACTGTTGAATTATTATCATTTGGAGTTCGTTTAAGAATTCGAGTCGGTTGTTGTTGTTGTTGTTGCTGTTGTTGTCCTTGTGTTTGTCGAGATGTTGATGATTGTTCTAATAATCTTTTTTCCCAAACATTTTCAGCTGGCATTGATCGTTGTTGTTGATAGTTAGTTATTGAACGAATACGAAGTGAATGTGTATAATTAAGTAAATGATAAGAACGAACTTTAATTCGGCATTGTTGATTATTTTTACCAAGTAAAATAGCATCAAGACTATTTTTTGGTAAATGATCAAATAAAACTTCATAATATGTATCCAAATGTGTTTGACCAAGCATAACACCAATTATAGTACCACGGGTACCAAGTGGTACACCAGTACCAAGACGAACCGTAATAACACGATCATAAAGATCATAACGTGTTTCAATATCTGAATCACACATGCCACATGATTCACTCGGTGTAAATATACGATTTGCTTCAAGTGAAATTAATTTTGTTTTTTCATTAGAATTTTTTATTGGATGTTTCTATGAATTATTAAAAGAAAAACAAAGCTAAAAATAATAAAGAAGTTTTAATGAATAACAAAACCTACTGCATAGAATGCTTTTGTTAATCGATCAATTTCTTTAATAACGGGTGCATCAAGTACTTGCCAAGCACCATCCATAAGTGGCATTGAATATGTTGGTAAATTTTTAATCCATGTACGAACTTCTTGTAATCGAGACTTTCTAAAAAAATCGAATGATGACAATTTCTTTTATTAAACCGGACATGACCATCTGGAGTTCGCGTCCAGACCTCAACTAGTTTCATCACACTATCATAGAGCACACAAAATTAGATCAAACCACTCATCTTCCCGATATATTCTAGTGAAGACTAGTAGATTATGCTGAAAATATCTGCTAGTTAGGCCCAACTATTATTTATACAAGTAGACCATCATCGAAGTACATGTGAACACTTGGTTTGTTGTGGTCAAAATTAAAATTCAGTCAAATTTAAAATTTGTCTAGTCAAAATTGACATTTTGATTTAGTCTAGACAAGATTGAAATTTCATTTTCGTCCAATATAATCTCAGTCAAAATCAAAATTTTAATTTTGATTAGGCAAATTTTAAATTTGACTGAATTTTAATTTTGTCGGCAACATATATGTGAATACTAAATAGTATTGCATGATTTCAAACGCCTTAAAAATAGATAATAATAAGACTATGAAAAACAGACTAAGTAAAATATAGTTCAAACTAAAATGCTTTTCTGTTTGTTATTCTTGTAGTCAAATCTTTACATGTCTATGAAAAACAAATAATAACTTCGTGTGTTATATTTATTCTATCAAATGAGGTTTGCACGAACTCCAGCTGAACATCAAATGGTATTCGTATTAGTATTAAAGAAGGTATATAAGAATAATCCATTTTTTCATAAAGTTTAAAGCAGCTATTAAAAACATTAATAAATATTTTAAAACTTAGAATATTGTAATCAGTATTTATAGAATGATATTTATGATTTTGATATAATTAGTAACTATAGTCATTCCTACCTCAACCAACCTTAACTTTACGAAGCGTCTTATACGACAACGACGAAAAACATGATCTATTATCTATGGTTTCAAATTATTTTTTTTGTTGCGTACATTTCATATTATTTCTAACTTCAGACTTCAGAAATAAAGTGTATCAACAAGTATCATAAAAAACAAAAAGATTGTTGATCAGCGAAGTATTCAGAAAAATTTTGTAAATATGAATCAATCACATGCCTTATAAGTTATATAAGAAATAAGATTATTTCCATAAAATAATCCATGCTTACCCTTTTCTTGTTGGCCAAATATTCAATTCTGGGTATGTATCATCTTTTGGTTTTTTTACCAATTCAGCCATAATTTCAGGAAATCTAAGCGAAACGATTTTTATTAATATATTCGTATGTCAAAAACAGACAAAAAAATTACTAACTGTAACATATAATCTGAAATAATAAGTACTGCTGCATCAGAATAAAGCCATACTTGGTCTTCTTTTTTCGTGTAGCCATAGAGCTATGAAAAAAAAAGAAACAAATCATTACATATAATTTTACATTTTTTGTTTACTTGTTTAACAGGTTTATTTCCTTTCCATGAAAATCCAACATTAATTCGATTTATATTTTCACGTCGTCCTGTTCCACTTGTTACAATAATTGTTCCTGTTAATTTTGATATAACAAATGGCATTGTTTGTAAATATTCAGCAACTTGTTGTGCTGTCCAATAATTTAATTGTAAACGACTAAGTCTATTTGATAATGAATGTATATCAGGTTGATTTGTTATATCAGATGGTTCCATACGACATTCAACCATATATTTTCCATTATTATCTTTAGTTATCTGTTGTACAGAACCCATACATGAATAATATGGTGTTTGACAAGTAAATATTGGATCATTAATTTTAAAAAAGTCATGAATTGTTTGAGGAAATTGAAATAAATCATATTTATAATTTGGTATTGTAAATACTGTTGTTTGTAATGGATAAGCTAATGCTTGATTTGAAAAACACATTGTTGTTTGACATTTATCTGATGTTGATAAACATTTAGTCCGATAACCAATTAATGGACAAACATAAAGTAATAAAGGTATTGGTCCTATTTTAACACCTTGTCGATTCTCATATCGTCGATTAATATTAATTGCTTTTGTATATTCCATTTGTATTTGCATTGGATCTAATGAATATGTTTTACTTGCTATTATTTTACTATTTTCATCATTTATTTCAAATGGATAACGTGATACATAAATAGGTATTTGACTATAATTTTTATTATCTTGATTATCATCATTTGTTAATGGTCGAAAACTAAAATGTGAACCACCAGGAATATTTGACCATGTATAAAAATGTCGAAAATCACTTATAGCACAAACAATACCATAATCAAAATGTGGCCAATTAACAAAAACACGTTTACCAAGATAACGTTCAATTAATAAATGACGATTTATTAATTGACATGGTTGATTATTATCATTATCTTTTGGATCCCATTTATCATTATAGATTATACAATCTGTATCCGGTTGATGTGTTAAATTTAAAACAAGTGTTGTTGATTTTGAACGTGATTCAAATATATCAACAACACCTTTTTTAAAATCAAATGTATATGGTAAAAGATTTAAGACAGGAAATTTTGGAAAATGTATCATATTTGTTTCATCAAATCTTCCATGTTTAAATTTTAAACCATTAGATCCATAATAATCAGTAGGATATTCAGTACATCTTGCACGTGTTTGTTTTAACGGTGGAAAATATGGATTATTAGCAAATGTACTATTTATTGGATCTAATGTTGTTGTTGATTTAAAACATAATGATGGTAAATGTTGATTACGACTTTGTTCATTAGCATCAAGATTTGTATAAAATTTTTTTATTGAATTTAATAAAAGTTGTTCATCAATAAATGGTAATAGAACAATGGCTTCCCAATCTTGTTTTTTTTCATTCTGATCTAATAGAAAATCTTCAGGATAGAAATGTAATAAGGGACTTTCAGCATCAACCATTAATGGTTGTAAAGCAATTGGTAGTAAATAACGACTAGTTGGTGGAAGAACACCTAGAAAATAATAATGAAAGTTTATTATCGGTATACATATGATTATTAGGAAAACAAAAAAAAAATTCAAGCTTTTTTGACTATCTCAAACAAAAGATGGATTCTATTCTTGAGCAAATTAACAGATATAATTAGCATTTTTATGAAATGACTTACGACTTTATATTCCAAAAGACTTTGACTTAAATATAGATAATAGGCATTCACCAAAATGCTTTTCCGATTTTAAAAATGTCATCTATGAAAAAATTTAAAACTTTGATTAAAAGAACATTGAATTGTTTATCACATTATCGATTCTATGAACATAATGAAGTGGTAAGTTTCTTAATGACTATAGATGATTTTATCTGCATTTATATATATATACTAACAACATTTAGCAAGGGTAGCGTAAATATAAGTACAAAATGTACACTGGTGCAAATATATGACACTTCCATCAATCTAAAATTTGAGAATTCCGTTCATCAAAGTGGTCTGTGTAATCACATTTATGATCTCTTTCAATAATGTTTATATGCCACGGATTCTAATAAAAAAATATCTCCATATATTGTCTGCTTACAAATATAAAATACGCGTAATTAAATGCTGATATTCGTACCTTATGGTATCAAATGCTGACATGTACTCTCGTCAACCCGTGTATTTTAGACGTGGATGTGGGCGATAATCTTTTCTTCATTCACATCCTCTCAAAGATACGGACTCTAGAAAATCCAAATCCTAGTTTTTCAGCATCTACAATGCGTAAATATAATCTTCTTTAGACTACATGGAACGATAGACAAACAATTCTCTACAAGATATGATGTCTCCGAGTTTTCTGCAACAGTTTTAGCTGAGATGCAGCAATTTTACGGAAGTGTCTAAACTTGTTTTCTTCTATTTCCTAAAGAAACTCCATTTTTTTAACCCTCAATCAAATTGCTGTATCTCAGCTAATGAACAACGCATAGGACTCGGCGAAGTCTCATTTTGTAGAGATGGTTTACTCTAACGTTCTATGTAGACTAAATAAAATTAGATTTACATGTTCTACGTGCTGAAAAACTAGGTTTTTGATTTTCTAGAGACCTCATTTTTGACAATCTGATAATCATTTTTATTTTGTTATATTCTTTTCGAAAATAGTTTTGTCAACTAAAATGAGTATCAGAAGTCTTTCGAGTGCTTACAACAGCGGAAAAATTGAAAATAAACTTTGTTGAATAATTTTAGTACCCATTATATATATATTATAGTCGATCAAACCGAAATTATTCAAATGCACCTTAAGACTACTTAATGAATTACACTAACAAAAACCCAGCAATTAACTATAATCATTATCTCATCGCTAAGAATTAATTATTTACTGTTGTTAAAATTAACTTTTTTGTGTAGCTTTTAATGTTTTCGTTATCAAAGGAGAACAACTGCATATTATTCTGTTCTCTATGCGCATTCGAGGCATTGATTTCAGGATGAAAATATTTACCTAAAAGTTGTTCAAATGGTTTAAATGGTGTTCCTTTTTCAAATGTAAATTCAAAATGTTTAAAATTTGTTAAATCTGATAAATATGGTGCATAATGATGTGGATAAAACCATGACCATGATGGACAACCTTGATAATAATATTTTAAAATCCATTGTAATGCTTCAATATATTGTAGAACATATGTTTGAAGTTGTTCAATTGATACTAATCCACTTTTCATTTTATCACGATAATAATGATTTTTATGGTGACGAAATTCTATTTCAATTGTTGATGATGAATCATCATTTTCATTTGTAGTTATTTTCGATGAGATTCTTAACATTTTCTTTTGTTCATTATCATTATCACTCAAATGTTCAGAATCTGATGATGGACCATCATCATCAGCATCGGGATAAACTGGTGGTTGAATATCATCTGATGATGATGATGATGATGAAATATTTGGTGATTTTCGTTCATTAGCAATAAAATTATCAATCATTTGACCATTAGAATCCCTTTCATTATTACCATTAGATTCCTTTTTAGTGTTAATTGATGTTGTTATCATTAATTTTTCAATTATTTCAACACTAAAACCTGTATTTGAAATTTGATCTTTGTCAAGTTCAGATTTTTTTGTATTTGACATATTTAATTTATCTAAATGTTGTAATGATTCATTTTCGTTTTTAAATCTTTCATAATCATATTTTGATAATTCTGTTAAATAGATTTGAAAACGTGACAAATTTAAATCACCTGATTCATTCATATAGCCTAAACAAAACAAAATATTAAAATAATTAACCTAATTGTCGTTTTGTGGGAACAGAAAGTGAAGTTTATGTCTCCTCCGTTAAATTTTTTTATTTTAATTGTTTTTTGTTGTGAGTGTCTATGAGATGACTACACCATAACCTTGGACATGTTCAATCTTAGCATAAAAATTAAAACCTCAGAAAAAGAATCTCTTCAACGAATATTATATTCTGATTTATATGTCATCTATAGTTGCAGGAGTAATGACTGAAAATTTACTGTAGATTCCATAGAAAATAAAAATAAAATCATCGTAAACAATCACTTTATTAACGAGTACTGCCTATCATAAAAAGGTACCCAGTTACACACTTATTTTTTAGTACATCAGAAAGATTGTTTAACCTATAACTTCACAATGAATCATTGTTAAAAAGTGAAGTTTTTATAATCAGTGTAACTTCATACAGTCCATCAAAATGATTTCAAAAAAATAATGGTATCTATAAATATGGTTTGAACTTCTGAAGAGAGAAAGTCTATATAGTAATCAAAAATTCACAAAACATGGTTAATGAAAATGTTACGTATACTCACAATAATTTTTTTTTCCACTGCAAATGGTATTATGATACGAAAACTTCGGAAACAAACTTTAAACTTTACAGTGCGCTAGTAAAAAAAAAGCTTATTTTTAGAACAGAATGACTTCCATGTAGAATACCAAAAAAAGGTCTAGTATTTCTAGATTCTGATTAGCAAAAATTGATTTTTATTGTAAATGAACATGACTTTGGAAATCAACATGTAAAAACACGATGGAAACTCCGCATTTCATCACAAAATATCTCTATTTAAAATGTTCGCTGTACTTCTTCTAAACTTTTTATTTGTAGAATTCTGGTTTGCACCTCTCTACTGGTACAATATGACTGGAAATCTTTTCTCATGAAAAATAAAGTGTTCAGTGTCTTTTTACATGCTGATTTCGAAAATCATACTTGTTTTCAATAAAAACCAATTTTTGAATAATCAAATTCTAGAAATACTAGCCGTTTTTTTTTTTGACTATTTTATGTGAAAGTAACCTTGTTGTCAAATTAATGATTCTTTTACTAACACACAATGTTCAACGTCTAGCTATATTATTTCATATCGCTAGAACACTCACAACCAGAAAATATTTAAATAAAAGAAAACTTAATATAATGTATAATTAATGGAAAAAGTTTCTCTTCCTTTAATACAAACCATCAAGTATTGGTAATATTCTTTTATATGTTTCCCAAAGAATTGGTAAAGCATCTTGATTAATATGAATATGTGGTAAATGTGGAATAAAATCATTGCCTACTAAATAACCCATAAGTATCCAATCATCAACAATACTTTCAAGATCATATGGGAATTTCAATTTTTCCTTCAAAACAAAAATAAAAATAGTATTTGATAAATCTTTATTATTATTTTCTTTACTTTAATTGAACGAAATTCTAAATCAATATAATCACGTAATAAACATAACTGTAATAAATGCCAATTGATTTCTTCTGGTGCAAGACTAATAAAAAATAAAAAAAATATATAATTGAATAAGGATAAATAAACAACAGACATTTTTGATATTTTTTTTGAATTATATTTAACTTCTTCACGTAAAAGTGCAAAATGCATTTCATGTGTTACTAAACCAAGCATAATCTAAATAAATTTTAATATTAGTCAATTCTGTTAAAAATAAAAAGCATGTTAACATACTAAATCAGCATCAAGTCCATATAAACAATGTCTAGTATTAATATCGTAACCTGGTTGTGAACGTGTATAACGAATATATTCCATTATTTTATGTTCACCTTCACCTGGTGTCTATTTTATTGAAACAATAATTGAAATTTAAGAGAAATATATATCATATTTGATACATACCAAATGGCCAGATAGATGAATGTCAACACCTTCCCATAATGGATCAGTAGTGAGTTTAACATTGATAAAATATTTTAATTGTTCATCAAGATTTGCCATAAATGTTGTTCCTTAAAAGGATCTTTTTTATTAAAAAATGAAATGAAAATCCTTCTCTTATCAATATCTCGATATAGAATGATATTTCTTTTCTCAAAAAGAAAGTCTCTAATGAGTTTTTATAAAATTTCCTTTACAAACTATTCGATAGCACTTAAGGGCACTCTCTCTCTATTCGTTTTTCATTATTTCTGACTCTCCAAGAGGGTACAATCGATTTGATTGTAATTTTTACTAGACATAGAGCACGTCCGAGGAAAATTTTTCAAGAGCGTTCTCGGAATTATTTTTCAGAAAAACTCTGTTTTCTATATGACTGCATCCTAGTACAGTACGCAATCCCATCAAAATTTATATGATCCGACTGGCATTTTTTTGGAAAATACCTTAAACAATATCTCAAAGGTGTTTTTGAGCGTTTTCAAAATTTTAGTGTTGTTTTTTTTTTATGAGAGAAATACGTAAAGGTTCGGAGCGAAAAACAGGATGTTGACTGTCAGAAGTCTATAACAGTTTTCTGAGATAAAGAAGAGCTCATTTGTATCATGCGTTCTATGTGAAAACGAAAAAGAAAAAATTTTGTTGGTTATACCAGGTGTAATTGCATTAGTATCGAAATGATGAGCCATCGTTTCTTTTAATGTTTGACCAGTTTTTTCAGCTAATGCTTTTAATTTTTTAATACGATCTCGACCAGCTCGAAATCGTCTTGCTCGTTGTTGATTCATTTTAGCTCTTGGTGCAACACCATCAACAGCCAGAAAAAAGACTTTCTTTGGTTTAATCATTCGAAAAAGAAACTTTAACAACCAAAATATTTTTAAATAAATTTTTAATCAGATCAAATTTGCTTACATCAATATAATGAAAAATATTTCGAAATATTTCTTCTTCTGTTACACTCGTTTCACAATTATCATCATTTATATGTGAACACGCATGAATTATTCCATTCATATCCAAATAGAAATTGTCAAAATCAGGTATCTGTTTTTTTTTTTTAAATAAAGAATATTTTTATTTTAATTGTTTTTAAATAGATCAATAATAATACCTGATTATCATTAATCACTCGACTGATATTAGGATATCGTTCAGATATCCATCGATAGAATTTTGGTACACCCATTATGTTAAGTAATAAAATTCAAACTGCTTATAAGCAGGATCCAATTTTATCTTCAATATTCATATCTAGAATGATTATATGGCGAAAAGAAAATATTTATTTAATAAAATATAAAGCTCGCTTATAATGATTAGTGCAATTGTCTTGTATTGTATAACACGGAGGTTTTCAAACTATAGACATTTGTCCAATCTTGTTGTTTATATTGTTTTCATTCGTTGACCTGATTAAGTAAATGATAATGATACTCTTTGTTTGCATAATTATTTAACCAATCAAATTACGAAAATAAAATTTGTTTTGAAATAACATAAAAATATTCAAAAAACTTGATCTGATTTTTCTAGAAGATTTATTTATATTATTAGATGATATTTTCTAAAGCGATATCTATCATTTTTCTATCTTGTTGAGCCAATCAGAAAAAAACTTATATCATGATGGTTTTTTCAGGGAAATATAGAATTAGAATAGAACAAAATGAAATTATGTTTTATTTTATATTTGATTGGTTCAATTAATATTTAGTCGAATTTATATTTTCATTTTATGTCTATACAACAAGTATTTGATGAAGGAAATTGAAATATCTCTTTCTCTCAAAAGATAACTTTAGGAATAGCTGAACATCAATGATGTTTCATTGATAATACGTATCAGAGACCGACATGAACAAGAAAATCCAGAATCGGATTCAGATTCGGTTTGGCTTCTATTGAAAAAGCACTAATTAATGTTCTTGGGCATTTTCTTGTCTGACCTTCAAGACAACTGTCACATAATGTCTATATATACAAGTGGTATATATATGAATGTCTGTGCATTGTTTATTCATTTGTGTAAGACGGCAGTTAATAAGTATTGTGTTAGATTTAATGGGTGAAAGATATTTCATTTAGATAATATATTAGCTGTATGGTAATATCAAATAAGTACACATATTTAAAAGAAAAAGTGTATGTGTTAACTTATTAGTGAGTCGAATTGTAATCTATTGTTTAGAAATTTTTCGAATACAACATTATCAAAAGAAGAGACAATGACGACAGACGAACAATTATCAATACTAGGTGAGGAATATGAAAAAGACGAATAATAATAATTGGGAAGCAGTCTTAATCGAAACAGATTATCTGCTATGATTTGTTTCTTCTCATTTCCGCTTGATGAATATGTAAAATACATAGCACAACTATCAAATGTTTTTTTTGTACTTTTATTATTATATAAATGTTCTCCTTTTTGGATTTCATCTAAAGTTACATGAAATAATATATGCTGTTGTTGTATTTTTTTCTTTGTATTTTGTTAAACGCTTAAAGTGGAAATGAAACAGCAACAGAAAGAAATAGTCTCATTGAACTATTGCAAAGACTAATCTAAATTTCGAGAATCAGGCAAGATTCAGTTTACATGATTCTTATGAGAAAGTCAAGTTTTTTTTTTCAGACAAGAATCTTGGTTGAAGTATATGTAAAAAAAATTTTGCTTGATAAATCAAGAAAAAACAAGAATCCTGAAACAATAAAAGTAAGAATATTGATTAGTGAGAGAACTTCTTCATTGTTATAAGTGAAATGTATCCTAATGCTGAAGACCAATTCACTTAGATTTTTATCTCTTCAAGATGCATCGATCCAAGCAGATAGATATGAAAAATTGCAAAAAGAGTCCATAACATACATGGGATAATAAGCATTATTAGAAAGAGATACTTGTACTAACCACATGATAAATTGTTGCAGGTTCTAAATTTATTCACAAAGAATTGTTTTCTTGTTACAGGAAAAAACAAAAATTTTAAAAAGAGAAGTGAACTAATTCTGATTGAATTCTAGCTTTATCTCGATTGGAACAACTCTGAAAATAAGCCAACCTCAATATTCAATTTTTGAGTCAAATTTTCAAAATGCAGTTGTTGATCTCAAGTATTGGATTAGAGCTTACAGATGATTAGTGAAAAATTCTGTCTGCAATTTATTTATGATTATAATGATGACTACTTGCAATTGAAGCAGTGAAAGTCTATGATAAAGATAAGAGAACTTATCAGTGTGATACTGAGAGAGACTGAAACACCGATAACGCCCTCACAAAAGAAGTTAGAAAAATTTTTTAGCTTGTTCCGTTAACCTCTAAAGTTAATAGTCTTAGAATAAATCAATAGAACATGACACTATTAGAAAATACACTTATCAATATGACTAGTAGATTTCTCCTAGAACTAAATTAAAACAGCTTGCAAAAACGAGATATGAGGAGAATCGAAATACTATAGTGAAGTAAGTTTTTTAATTGCATTTAAAAGAGAATCACAAGCTCGCTACTGAATCGAATAGAAGAGACCATATTTGATTCGACTTCGGTCTCTCTCTGACCATGATGTACGTTAAGCTGTACTTCAAAATTCTATAAGAGCGCCTACTGATATTCATGTTGTTCAGTTAACTTGAAGTTCTGATAGATTTTATATTATTTCGATATTTTAGACAATATAGGCTCTATTTTTGTTTGAAACTTCTATGCATACAATGTGATTAAAAGTAGTGGGCATGCATTATTATTATCATGACTTTTGAATGCTATTGCAAGAGGAAGTGTACTGTGAGAAAGTTTGAATTCAAAGAATTGATTTAATTGAAGATATAAATCCGTTTTTGTAGAATTCAGTATATTTTTTTTCGTTGTTTATGATCAAACTCAATGAATGATTGAGTATTATTTCATTTTTCTAATTTAGTAACAAACCAAACATGAGTTATTATTTATATTAAATCTATAAAATATTTTCGAAATGATATAATCAATGATTTATTAGTAATCTATTTTTATGATAAGAATCAAACTAATGATTATATATTCATAAAAGAGTATATGTTTTAATGAATCGACATTCTTGTTTTCTTGGATCATTTAGGTAGTCAACGATATTTATCGTCGATGACAATTCAGAGTATTTTTATTCATTCATTAATCATTGCTTTTGCGGCTCTTTACTGATATTTCATAAGGCTATGGATTTACTTTGTCTTTATGGAAGTAAAAATAAAAACGACGAAAATATTGTAATGGTATGTATATAAATATCTTTCTGATGAGAAATATAAAACAATGGTTCTGATTTTCTTGTATTTTATATTACTTTATAAAAACAGTTTGACGAACGTTTGTTTTGAGTATCTTTTACTCAAAGTATTATTTTACATGATATATATTCATGAAAGGTATACGTCTGGCTATGTATCAGTTGTTGAGTCTTGAATAAGACAATTAATCAATGATCATGAGGCCGACACACAAACCCATTGGCATGATAAAGGTTTTTTAACATTTTTCTTATGCACCATCGGCTACTTGCATAATCTAATACACTATGAAGAGCGAAGAAGGTCTTCTTTTGATAAGAAAACAGATAATGATTTAATGTATTATACAGTCGAGCATAAAATTAGAAGAAAGCTAAGAAAAATGACGCAAAAGCAAAGAGAAAATAATGAGTTTGCGTTTTTTGTAATTGTTTTTGAGCCTAACTGGGGGTTGACATTCAAATTTTTATATTGATATCTTGCACTAGAATCTTCCTGCTTCATGTCTATATCGACCGGAAAATTTTGCAACCATGAAATTCGACAACTATGAGAATTGTTTTCATCTAGATAAAAACAACTCGAGCTACTTGGTTCCTGTTTAATCATCATATTAATCATTTTTAGAGTTATGCATTGACTAAATGTCAAATTATTGTACTCACTGTGATATAATAAACAGTTTCTCAGGATTTATCTAGTGAATGTTATGATTTAACCTTATCACACGATAAAAAGACACCCGGATTTCTATTATGAGTGGTCTTCTGATATGGACGCGTATCTATAAAGGATCGAATATCGTTATCATATTTTAGTTAGTCCGCTATGATTATGTGTCAAATACAAAGTAAAAGTAAAAAGAAGAGCTACAGTGTAATTTCATTTTTTCATAAACTGATTTAAAGTGAGTCATTCCATTTTGTTATTGATTATGAGGTTAAAAGAAGAGTTCTGATTTTGTTTCATCCATCGTGTTTTTTTATTATATTTTCATATTCACCAATCATCAAAGTAATATCAATACTTGAATTATCATTAGAACTACCACAATTATCAAAATTTGAATCTTCATCATCATAAAGTAGTCAAGATGTTCTTTCTTCATATTTTATATATTTACTAAATTTATATTATTTTTGATATAAATGAAGTTGAATATTAATTATTCTCTCCGCCTGTTACCATCTATAGCTCTCTTCTTTTCTCTTGCTTACACTCCAGCTGACAAAGTTTTTTTTTCTTTCTCCGAAGAAAATATATGCCTGTTATGTTATACATAAACTATTACTTTCTCTTCTATTCTTTCGTAACTTTTATTTTCCAATCAACACAATTCACTATAATATTTCAACGAAAAAAAAGGTTAAAAACATTTGAATGAAAGACTTTTCCACGAGATCTAGATCTTCTATTATCAACTTTGCTTTGCTTTTCGCAGGTGGATCTTTTATAGGGGGAGAAGTTTTAAGTGATAGCTATAGTTTAAAGTAATTGAAGCTAGTGTGTCACTATCAAAGAATAAAGTTCTTACAGCTTTCTAAAACTTTATCAAGAAAATTTACCGAAAATAGTAGTTGTGACAATGATCTCAGAGAGAAGTTAAGCAATATGAATTTATATAAGTCTGACTGTATTTTTTCATTAAGTTCTGAGGATTTTGAAACTCTTTTCAGGCAATATCGTTGTCTTGATGATGAAATGATAGTAGTATATTTATGTAAGGTAATTAAAGATTAGTATCCTGTTCAAATTAAAAGGCTAAATATTCTTATTCAGTATCAAATAATAATCGTTTGTTTTTCAAATTTTATTAATAATAGTCGAATATTTCTTTAGAAAAAAAATGATGCTTTCTTGCATAAATATTTGCCTAGTTGAAATTTTAGACTCTTCGGCATAAATCCTGTAGTAACAAATTCTGATATTGCATATTTCTCCTTTGAGAATATTTAACACCCTATCTGAGATAAAAAATCTAGATGGAGTAATATACGACAACATTCTATTTTCTATTAATTAATTTTCATCTATGTGACAGATGGTTCATATTCATCTTTTAAAGTATCATCACCTTAATATGATATCAGTTTCTCAGAACAGTAGACATGCATCAGCAAATATAATATTTTCTATATTCAAATTGATGTACTTTGGACTTTTGCATTTGCCCTGGATCTGGATATGCACTGCGTTAATGTGACTTTCTAGCGACAAATGTATATCGTGATCGTACCGTTTTTAGTCGATTAGTGATGCCAGTACAGAAAGATATAAATAAGCAAAAATGCATTTCATAATAAAAGCTATAATAAAAATTGAAAAACACTATTTGCATGATATTGGACACTGTTTAATTTTGGCTTTTGACACACTAAAAATCAATATTTCATAAGTTTCTGACTCATTTCGTTTGCAAATAAAAATAATCACTGACGTACATATTCCTTTTTGGTTTAAGTATCTAAAAATAATCCTAAAGATATTAATTTTTCTTATTAAAAAACTCTGCAAATCTTGTGTATTTATTGATGAGAGAAGAATGTATTCTATTCAAACATTCTTTTTTCAAATATGTAATTTTCCTTTACTCCATAGATTTGAAATAGATTATATTTGATCATTTATTAAATAAATATTGCTATTTATATCATTGCTATTTGAATGATTCATGAATCAATGGTGTCATACAAAAAAACTGTAATAAAAAAGTTAGTTCGAGTGCAACATTAACACAATTCAATCTAAATTCAAATGATTGTTGTTTTATTTGCTATGATAAATGATTCAAATATGAACTGTTCATTAAGCATTGTAAATAAGAATGAATTATTATCATATCTTGTAATACTATATTAATTTATTCAATAAGGGTAACCTTAAATGATTTATTGTTAGAAATCAAACAATCACTTGAAAACATGTTTGTATTCAATGATCAGAAAAAGAAAATCAGATTAAATTAAAGTTTTGTTGTTACAGTTTTTTTAGATGTTATCAACACAAGAGCTGAATTATGTGGTAGCACATATCGTTAAAACTTCACACTTTTCACATAGATATAAGATATTGATGAAAAAGATAAGCACACGAAATTGTCTATAAGTATTTCGATAATTTTTTCTTGTGTTAGACTTGGTATTAATCTTTGTCTGATTTTATTGTTTGATCAAAATTTTGTCCATCTAAAGGACCAGACGGTATTATTGCTATACCTGTAGAAAATTCGTCGAATGGCCGTGCCATCGGCACGGTATTCGATAAATTTTTTTTTGTAGATTTAGTTGCAGACATTGACATATTTTTCGAAGAATTAACAGCGGAGACATTATTGATTGAAAAGAGACGTTCAAGTAAACACTGGCCATCTGTGCTTGTTGTTGCTAATACAACGGGACTTGTAGTATTATCGTCGAATGGAAGAAATTCTAGTTCTTGTTTTATCGATTTAAAAATCAAAAATATTATTACAATAGAGACAAATATATTTAGTAATACATACGAGCTTGATATGTTCGGTCAGGCATTTCGCCGTTGAACAAAAAAGTGTCGGTAGCGGTTGCTTCGACTACATTCGACGAATCGTTGTGAATTTTATCGTCGCGAATAACATGTGCATAAGGAATAGTTAATTCTGTACGATAGTTAATGATGGTACCACTTGTCAAAAGAGATTTTTTGTCTTCGTTCTGCCTATGATGAAAGAAAAAAAAATCTATAAAGAGATAAAACGTACACAGCTGGTGCACCGAATTCGATTAAAAAAGAAATTAAAATATGCCCTTTGGTGAATGCTAATGTATGGTGTTTTCATTGACTTTTTACCAATCAAACCTCAAATTGCTTACGTATTCTTGATTGATGATGTTCTCGAAGACAACAGACAGCAATGCATTATTTAGGTACAGATATACACATATATATAATATGAAAGTTGATATCTTTTTTTTCAATACTTCAAATGTTTTATCTTCTTATTTACTTAAGTTAACGTGTTCTATTTGTTGGTTGGTACTTTTTCTTTTATCTTCTCGATTATTGTTGACATCTCATTCATTATTGTTATAGTTTAATTTAAATGATAAGAATAAAAAAGAAGATTGATAGTTTAATTACTCATTGATTGTATCACATATGTTTGAATATGTCTCAATTTTCCCATTGATAATCACAATGTATTTTTAATACTGCAATTATTATTCGCTTTGTTTTCGTGAACCACAAGATAAATAATCAGATATTATTCTATTTTTCAATAAAATATTTCGATAATGAGAGAAATAGCACAGTCATTATTGTAAATTAATAAATATTGATTGAAAAAGATAAACTGTTTAGTTTATTTTCATTCTCTCCAATAATATGCATGATGAAATAACAACTTACTGTATTCTAGTTAATAGTTCATCTTATCATTCACGATAGAGCTGTGGATGATGTAATGACGAAATAAAATGATTGTGCTGTGATCACATGGTTTATTCCCACAAGATTAAAATTATCTTTCAACAGTAACTTCACATGAAATTTATTGATTACAACTCGTACCTATCCAGTGGATCAACCAACGGTTGAAGATTTTCTACAGCTTTCGTTGTTGTAAATCTAATGTTTTTTTCCTACTTTTTTTGCATTTAGTATCTTCTTTGAGAAATAATGAAGTACGGTCGGCAATCTTATGAAAATAGTAATCTATACAATTTGATGACTCATATAGAACATAATCCTCATCTCGTACAATCGATTGATTATTACAATTGAATTTATTAGTGGGTATAAACAAATTCAAATCGATACTTTTGATCGACGACAATCAATGAGCTCAGTTCTATAATGACTAATACAATTTGATAAATAATAATCTACTTTTCAGTTCATATCAAATATTTAAATAATTTTTACATATAAAAAAAAGCAAAGAACATATCATGTGGATGATGATACATTATCCACATCAATTATACTTTTTGATTTGTTTTTATGTATTTTCAATCTTATGTGTAGTTTTGTGTGCAAAGTCTGATATAATCATAATAATTGGCCATGATTCGTTGTCATATATTCTCAAAAATACAATTTGAAAAATGTTTCAATATAATAATGATGAAGGTGGTTAATATAATCAATTTAATGTAAATGCCATTGATTTTAGTTTTTGCATATCTTCTATATGTTTAATGAATACCTATGACAAGACAGTAACATGATTTTCTTTTAGTCCTTAAGCTGACTCTTTGATTTTGTAATTTCTAAAATGATGCATCTATTTATTATCTTCTCATTCATGGTTAACCGTTTAAGAGATAGATTTAATTAATGTCAAAAAAGGATATTTAGCAAAATTTTCAATACAAAAGTTACAACTCAATAGTTCGTAGAAGCTACCAAAAAATCAAGCATATATGCTGTTCCAAATGATCGAGCGAAAAAGAACTATAAATAACTCTTTAGTAGTTCAAATGTTTGATAATTTTCTTTACAATTTTATTCAGTATATTTCAGGTTCATTTTTGTCCCTATAGAAGTCACACCATTAAAACAGTTTTACACATGACCGAATTGAAATCAGCCATGATTCTAAAAAAACTATAGGTAGAAGCAGAAAAAAATATCCCAGCTATACATTGTACTAGGGCCACATTCCAATTATTACATAAATCTACTAGTGTCGAAAAATCGATCACGTTCTGGAAGAATCTAATGCAATAACTGAAGATAAAGTCAATGAAGTTAATGATACTTGTGAAAATGAGGCAGAATCAAATGATCGATCTTTTGCACACCCCTCGTTTAATATTGCCAATTACGATTCATTTAATTATGAGCTAATATCTTATTAAGGCCATGAAAGGTACAATTGGTTCAATAACTCTAGGAAGAAGAGTTATAGATGTTGAACACTTGACTCTGGATCATTTTCTACGATTATCGTTGACTTCATTGACTTTTTCTTTAGTTATTACTCTAGGTCTTCCAAAATGTGATAGATTTTTGATACTAGCTGTTTCATACAATTGTTGGAATGTGGTCGATCTCAATGCAATGTTCAATAGGTGTATTTTTGCAAGTTGGATCTATAGCTTTTGTTTTAGAATCGTGGCTAATGAAAATTCGGTCATAAAAATACAACTATTTTAGTTTTGATTTCTATAGGCACATACATTTATCTAAAAATATATTCAATAAAAGTATAATAAATATACGACCGAACTATCAAGAAAAATGTCAATCATTTGAACTTCTGAAGAGCCATTCATATTTCTTTATCGGTCATACTTTTAGGATCCTCTGAAGATTAACTACGAAAACAAATTCGTAGATTTATAAATCGTGAAAATTGGTATATAATTAATAGACGAATTATTCTGATGAACGTTAACTGAGTGTCTTAAAGTGATTAAAAGTAGAGGTCGAAAATTTTTTAAAGGAACTGATGATTTCTGCAATATATAAGCCCCCAAAATCGACAACAATAAAAATTTTAAAAAATTGTCTGCCATCCAACAGAAAAATATTTTTCAAGATTATGGGTGTCCCTTCCCTCCCGAACTTTCAACCCGGAACATCCCTGAAAAATAATTTTGATGCCCAATGATCTTACAGTTGGCTACAACAAGATTCAAGTTGCGTCTGTCATTTCAGCTAATTTTTTTTTCATTCTCTTTTTAAGCGCAACAAGCAATTCTAGAAATTTACGACTATCTATATATGTATGTACACTTCTTTTTTCCATTCCTACTAAGTGTATTCATGTTAATCTGATAAGTTCTTATGCACACATTTAGACAAAAGAATTCTATCTTACGATCGAATCATTCTATTGTAATCTTTGAAATATATCCTAGACATTGAGTGCATAATAATAGATAAATAATTTATGTAGACATACATGACTATCTTCTTCTAAAAAATAGCCATTTTCATTCTTGCGTTCTTTTGTTTCTTCGTATAAATAAATGTGTATATATGTTATCGAGTTCATTTCTACTTCTTTTCATTCCTATTTACACTTAAATAGATCACCACTTAGACAACNAAGTCGTTTTTTTTCTTGTTGTTTCTTACCATAATTGTATCAAAAAGAAAATTTTTAAAACTGCATTCGATATAATATTATGCTGCATTGTGTCGCAGCATTTTATATTCTTTTCTTCTATAATAACAAAAGTCACACGGGCTTCCCATACAAAAACACAAATAGTAGATGATGAAAGATTTCTTTCTTATATTTAATATAATACCTTAAGTGTAAGTGTCACCAAGGAGAACATACTCTAACGAAATGGCTGTGAAAACAATTCGTGTTTTGTATTGTTTGAAATACTCAACCAATGAAATCTATGTTTGTCTTAAAATCTTATTTATTTCTTTATCCGACTGCAACAAAAGTTTGCGAAAGACGACACTTTTGTTGACTCAAAGTAAACTTCAGATATATATATGAGTATATACATCTTGCTATATCGTCATTTGTTATTATAACATTGATAATAGAATATAATTTATTCCTTTACCATGCCATTTTTTTATAAACTAAAATCGAAGAAAAAAACTGTAATAAGTGGTAGTATCTCATCATCGACTCCAGAAGAAACAACAACGACTGTAAATGCAAGTTCATCAACACGAACAACTCCTTCTAAAGAATCTTCTAAATCGATTTCTTCAAATGATCATCTTCCAACTACTACTAAGTCTTCTAATAATAATAAACATCATAATCCAACAAAACTCGTATTTCATTGTCAATTAGCACATGGTAGTCCAACTGGTCTAATATCAGGTTTTAGTAATGCTAAAGAATTATATCAAAAAATAGCTGATTGTTTTGAAATATCAGCATCCACAGTAAGAATAATTTGCTACTGAAATGAGGTATTAACGAAGATATATATTTTTATTTTAAAGATTCTATTTTGTACATTGAATACACATAAAATTGACATGACTAAATTATTAGGTGGACAAATGGGTTTAGATGATTTTATATTTGCACATGTCAAAGGACAAACCAAAGAACTAGAAGTTATCAAATCAGAAGCAGCTCTTGGATTAACTATTACTGACAATGCAGCAGGTTTGTTTCAGTATTTTTTTAATGGTAACAATAAATAATATTCATAATTGATTGTCATCAATTAGGTTATTCTTTTATAAAACGAATCAAAGAAGGAAGTGTCATTGATCGACTTAATAACCTTGTTAAAATTGGTGATCATATTGAAAAAATAAATGATAAATCATTTGCTGATACACGCCATTTTGAAGTAGCTAAAGCGCTGAAAGATATTCCTATTGGTTCAAAATTTAAATTACGTCTAATTGAAGCAAATGCTTTTGGATTTCGTCTGTTCATAAAAATTTTCCTGTACTTAATTTAAAATAATTGTTTTCTCTTTTCTAGAAATTGAACCACATAAACGTGGCCGTAAGACAGGTGATGTTAAAAGTGGTACAAAAACTCTTCGTTTTAAAGCTGATGGTAAAGCAACTATTGAAGAAGTTGATGATACCATGGTTAAAGTCGTGGATCGTATTAATGGTCTTCTAGAAACTTATATGGGTATAAATGATTCTGATCTTGGTAAGTTTAAAATTGAATACTCTCAAATTATGTTTCACCTTTGTCTGAGACTTGAGAATATATTAAAACATATTTTTTATATTTATTTATGAGTATTTTTTTTTAAGCACAACAAATTTGGGAATTAGCAGAAAATAAAAAGAATCCAAGCGATTTTGCTGTCGCTATTGATGAATCCGAAATCGGTACGTTTAATTTTACAGATGAATTTATTTTTGATTTGTGGGCTGCAATTGATGATATTAAAGCTGGACGTGTGCCAGAACAAAAAGATATTGAAAATGAGCGATTATAAAATATTACACTTCTCATTTGTTAGTAAAAACCGGTGCGTATTTAATTTATCTTCTAATATATATATACGAATAAAATCAATTATTAGAAATAGATACACGCATCTGAACATCTTTATAATTTTGTAAATACGTTATTTTTTTCGGCTTAGTTATATATTTCTAGTCTGCTTTTCAAAACTAAACCGTGATAATGACCAAAATTTTCATACTTTATTTTCGACAATTGATTTATTGTTTTTTTCATTTTATTCATATTCTATGTTAATTTATTTTTCTTTGTTAATATATTTACTATTTTATTATTAAGTGTAGTAAAACTAAGTTTCCTTTTTTTTTTGTTTATTTATCAGTATTTTAAAGTTCACTAAATTTTCCAAGCTAGGCAGAACTATTCTTATTGTTCTTTGTATCGATTATTTTTTTGTTCTTTGATGAATGCATTATCGAAATTCTTTTTTTGGTTGTATTGTTTTTTGTTATCATGACTGAATAATTATATAATTGTAAAAAAAAAAAATAATGATGAAAATTTTGTAAGAAAGAAAAAGACGACTGAGTTTCTTCCAAATTACTCATCAAGCGAAGACATGAATTTTTTTCATACTTATCATGAAGATAGTCATCTGACTAAGGTTGTTATCATATATTTTGTCAGCGAATAACTTACCAAACGACAAATAAAACAGGTATGTTTGAAGAAACGAAGTATACAGAAAAAAATTCTTACGAGTAGAATTCTCATCATAATTTAAATTAAATAAAAATTTAATTATGATGTTAAAGCATTTGTTTACTTTGTTAGATTGTCATAAGTTGATCAAGACTAAAGATCTGTTGTTTTTCTATTTCCATAAATCATTATTCTATTTTTTTTAGACATAATTTTCATTTTCTTTTTGAACAATCAAATTTTCTATCGTCTATCACATCAATGAACATCGATGTTCATTCAATTATATTTTTGAACTCCAGAGAATTCTATGTATTCTTCAAAATAAAATCGAAGTTTGCCGTTATCAACTAGCATGTCAATTGCAATATACTATGTTTGCATGTCAACTATTATCTTTCGACAGATGGAACAATGATTAATAATAAAAAAATGCCGCTAATATAACAATAACTAGAAAATCATATCGAAATATACAAGAATGAAGATGTATTGACCGTGAATGTGACTAACAATGCTGATACAAATTCTAGGACGTCTGATTTGACTCTTCTTTAAGATTAATTTATGATGAAGTCATATTCATCAGTTCTTAAATATGAAAGAATGTTTAAGTCTTCTCAATTGATAGATGTGTATGCGTGCGTGTGCACTTTGATTACCGCTGGGAGGCAGAATGTGAATGATACAATTTAGTGAATAAGTGAGTAGACGAGGAAATCAACACACACACACACACACACCAAATCACTTTGAATGAATTTCGATACCCTAACCATCTGTGCATATGCATAATTAGACGGAGGGGGAAACACTCCAAGTTCTTTTAGCCGGAAAACAACAGTCACGGCCTCACATATTACCATCACCAAACTAATTGCCTTTTGCAATACACATTCTCAAGAGAATAAAAGATGATCCTACCGGCAGTACAAGGCCATGGTAGATCATGGTTCAACAAGCAGTTAATCATATCGTATAAACTCATTAGTTAGTTCTAGTCAACATCACATACCAAAAGAAAAAGCACGTTCATCATGATAGAATACATATAAGCATTTCTTTTTTTCTTCTCTATTTCTTTTGTTTTGTTTCTTTTAACTTATCGTTTTGTTTCTCAAGTGGATAGTTAGAGTCAAATTGAAAATAGATATATCAACAGTAGCAAATGAAAAAGTCGTTTAATCGTCTGTCTGACATGGCAATGAACTTTGTACAAACACGAAACGATATACGATCATGTCATCGAAATGATGGATGGTTCAATCAAAAACAAATAACAATTTTCTCAACATTTTTCTTTTTCTCTGTAACCCAGCTGATCAACTGTAGCGAAACATCTGGTGACCGAATACATGTTTGAAAAAAGGAAACTTCTTTTTTTTTGTATATTTTAATTGACCACTTTTTCAATACTTTGATCTTAAGCGTAGTTTGTCGAATGCTTGCGTGACAAAAAGACAATCGGCGCCGGTCTGTTCATTGGCACTAATATGTACATCATGCGATGATATAATTGTTGGTTGTACCTATTTTTTGTCTCTTTCTCTCTCTCTTCTTGCTTTTTTTCTCCTGTCCTGAAATTCAGACCATCAATCGCATAGATCGTTTGGCTTCCAAATGAGTTGTGTTATCAATTAGACTGAGTGGTTGCGATCGAAACTCTTGAACGTTGGAAGGTAAATAAACGATCGTTTTAGTTATATTTTGTCTAAAGAGTGAATTTCAATGTTTTACTTTTTCCTTCAACTCTCTCTCTCTCATACACTCCTTTATTCTTCATGATCATATAGCCCATATATGTATTATATTCATTTCATTGTTGTTAACGCTGGCGGCTATCAGTAGTAGTTGTCGTAGTTTACATCATACATATTGTAATACAGAGAACGACTCGTATTGAATACATCATACTAAAATTTTCAATGACGATAATAGTAAGAACGCCATCATTTCGAGACAAAACGTCGTGTTCAATGGACCTTACATCGAGTAGTGGGAAGTCTTTTCATCCATTTCTTATTCTTTTCTTTTCTTTTCTTGTTTAATCCGGTCAAAGACACAAGAAGTACCGTTTCCGTGTCTTCAAGTGACAGTGTGATTTCCGTGTTTCGATTCTTGCTTGTTCTTTACGTCACACATTTGTCCTTCTTTTTCTAATGTTCACTCATATACTTAAAATATAGTAAAGAAATCTGATCTATATTTCTATACAAATAGAAATATGTTCGCAGATGGACACACAAAGAATATGGTCTCCTGCGGCGACAACCATTTGACCTAATTATTTCACTTTCGTTCTACTATTTACATTAATGTCTTTTTTTCTTATCATTATCATTATCATTAACACTGTACACTAGTGTGAACAAATGAGTTAAGCGATTGCATTTTAGTACCAGTAATTCTTGTTTTTGAACAAATTTTCAAGTCCTACGTAGATAATCATAGATTTGCGTCTTGTCTCGTCAATCGATATTCTTTCATCGATTGATTGACCGCTATAGCCGCCCTTCTTCTCTTTTTTCATCTTCTCCATTTATATTGAGGCTACTTTAAAAAGAACGTCAATCGTTTTCTTCTTCTTCTCCTCCTCTTTTTTTCCTATACATACTCATTACAATTGAACGACGCATTTTGTTTCAACAATGGAGTACTCGTAAAATAGAGTACCTCCTGTTTTAATGATTTGGCTCGTTCTATTCGTTGCTTTGTTGTAACAACTTCACACCGTGAGTACGCACACATACATATACTTACAAAGAAATACGATAGAAAAATTGACCATCATCACTACCCTATCATCATTCTCTTATTAATTTGTTTAAGAACATACCAAGCGTATATTAATTATTTTCTTTTTTATATTCAATTATGCCATTGAAATCATTCATATATTTGGACAAGTAAGTTTCCTGCCTTTCGATCAGTTTGATGAACCGTGAAAACAATATGTTTATTGTGCAACACTTGGAAATTATCGAGTGTACATATTTATATATATATATTGTCTTCGCAATGACTTTTACTTATTCATTGAGTATTTCAACTAGTAGCATGAAATAATGAATAAGACAGATTTCGACTTACGACTGTGTCATATTACGCATTCGTTCAACATAAAAAAGCGCCTGTCTGTCTTGTCATCTCACTGAACAAACCCATAATGTAATATGAATGCAATCATTATCATATCATCATTGATATATATATGAGCTGACTTTTGGACAATAAGGAGATCGATCGAATAGTACAGATATTTATAATAGTGTATGATAGTAAGAACGTGCTTTTATGACAAAATCAAGTTCTTTTTTCTCATTTCTTATCAAGAAATTTCTTTCTTTAAAAGATATTATTTCTTGTTCTGATAGAACATTGGTTTCTTATTAAAAAATCGAATGTCATATATATATATATATTACCTTTTTCACATCTTCTCGTTAAGTCGCATACCTGATCATCTTCAAAGCTGATCTCTGATATTATTTTTTTTCGTCTTTAGTAACAAATGTACTACTTTGATTATGAGAAAATAAGTCATCAGCACGTCTGAGATTAGCCTGATCTTTCTTCTTTTTATTCTCTTTCTATTCGATCCATTGTCGACGATTGATCTGATGACTGTGGGAGATAACTGCTTCTCATTTTTTTTTCTTCGATGCTCGCCTGTGGCGTCTCGGATCTTGCGTCACATCTTCATTGTGACCGCTGCTACTAATACTAGCACTGTATGCACACTACTGTTGCTCCACCCTAATGACAGCCACTGCTATCGTATTCCATCCATAATGAAGAAGTAAGTTGAATCTTTTGTTTCACTCTATCTATTTATTGTCCTTGACCAGATTTTATACTAGATTGATTGCTTATGTTGATGGTGTTTAGTTCAAGTATATCTATCTTTTTCAGTGTCAACATTCAATATATGCATAATACAAAAGATTAATGTGCTTGAAATACGGAGACGATGACTAGTTGAGCGCATGTGGACACACGTAGTAGAAGAGTCATTATATAATGAATGCGATCTGACTGACATATATATATCTACATTTATACGAGATGAGGGTAGTTAGTTCAATGTCATATATTGTTTCATTGCTAGTGTAAAATAAACGAGAAAAAACAAAAAAAAAATTATAGATAAAATGATTACATCATTTTCAGTGAGACTAATGAAGGGGAGCTGTTGCCGTCGTTGTCATTTCAACTCCATTACGATTTCATGTAAACGAGACAAGATCGCTTCGCTTCTCACTACTATCTAACATAGAAAATGCTGTAAGCAGCCTAGCGTCGCGCTGTTGGTGATGATAACAGTATAGTATATACTGTTTACATAAGTAATTGTTGTTTATGGTAGAAAAGAGAAGCAGAAAAAGATAGATTGATATGCATATCTTCATCACTCTCTCGTTTTTTTTTTCTTTTTATGTATTCATTGAGCAATAAGAGAAGCACGATACCATTTATTTATGCGTTCCTTTTTTTCCTTTTTAAGACTAAGAACTATGTAAAGAAATATCTAATTTGTTATGATTGTGCATTAGAAGTTGCTTTATGGCTTGCTTTAGATATAAAATGATCGACGTCGCACGCGTCCGCACGTACGCATGCTTGAGACGACCGACGGACAACATAATGAATAAATCAAATTGTTCACGGACGAAATCGACACACATACAATATATAGAAAGACACTGTCGAATTAGAATAACTAATACAATTACGCTATGTGAGTCTGTATTGGGTTGTCGCCGATGTTCGTTTGATAATGCAATCTTCTCTCTAATAATAATAGTGGTCAGTTGATTTTTTTGCTTGTCTATTTCTCTTTTTCTCTAATCGGATGTCAGTATTTCCGAATCAAATCAATGATAGTAAACGATGATGACCCTTCTTTAGTTTTCTTTTCTGATCTTTTTATTTGATACAATTCATGTCTTCATATATATATATATACGTTACATGTGGAATGTGTGAAGAGATGACCATCATTTCTCTTCATCTCTGATCGCGTGATGCTTGAGTGTGCATGTGTGTATGTGTGTCTCGTCACAGACATGCTATGCCACAAGAGGAATGTATTTACATATACGCAATGTAAAATCGATGTGTATATGTATGTTTTGTAGCGAATCTAATTGCTTGTTAAAGTCGCGTTATGTGTCGTCTAATCCTTTACGCCACTATCATCAGTCTGTATGTGTCACCACAAGGGAATTAACTTATTCGTTGTGAACATGTCAGACAGCTTGATTTTATAGTACTTGTTTCAAACACAGTTTGAAGCGTCTAATCGATCTTTTTCTCTTTTTTTGCTACTCTTTCGTTCTTTCTATCCGTCTGTCTGTCTGTCTGTCTTATATTGATTGACGTACGTTCAAGTTGAATAGTAGCATCAGTAGAATCAATTTGTTTTGAGTGCTGCATGGTTGCTTATCTATAATAATGATGAAGAAGGTAGTTTGTTATGGAATACGAGAATAAGGAAAAGCCTTGACTAGATACTGATATTTGATACATACACAATCATAACTGCAAATGTTCATCTTCATCATTATTACTTCTATTTCCTTAGACAGATTGACGTATTTAGATGAATCTATTATTGTCTGCATGTAATTAAAAGGTGAGATGAAACATTCAACAGTTGTTACCATTGTATAAATATATGTGACTTTTTTACTTTAGCTTCTGAATGTCACTACCATAATAGTGTCGACGCGTGAAGGTTCAATAAATATAATGTCCATCGGTAAGAACAACAATGTGAAACGGAAATCGATTAGACTTTTTTTTTCACGCTTTCTCTCTCTTTATGTTTCTCTTCACATTTTATATCCGACTATTGAGATGAACATCCAATTCTCTTAATCTTTTGTGTGACCGTCGTTTCACTCTCTCGGGAGATTGTCGAATTTCCTCTTGTCGTCTGTCTATTTCCAGGTATTGTGTCTAACGACTTCGATTACTGTGACTGTAGTTACTTCGTTTGTGCATCGCCGAGTAATTGAGACATGTTCCGGTTCAAGCCTGTTTTCCGGATTTTGTTTTTCTCTTCTCTCAATCGTACACACGCGCTCGAGCGCTTACTCTGTATTGTTTCACATTATTTTCATTGTTATCGTATGCAAAGCATCTTGATTCCACACGAATGAATGCATTGTTCAACATGCGTAGATTCTCACACCTGAACCTTTCTCATTTTTTTTCTTCTGATTTCCTATATACATATATATATATATATATCTATAGGCATTATTTGAGAATTATCATTGTAACATAGCCAAAAAATCTTTCAAATAGCAAAAATAAAAAGAGAAGACGAACTGTTCGTATGCAGACAACGGTGATAATGGGCGGTGGTGAGTGAAATCGTATGTATATGCATGTATATGTATGCATATATACGTATCTAAACGTTTGGGATGATACTAACCGCTGATGACACATATGACATGAGGCGGCGAGACACCTCTATTCGATAATTGGTATTGGCCTCCGTCTAAAAAGAAAAAAAGAAGAACTTTATCTATTTTGTTCATCATCGGATTGTACCGTTCAGCTAATTAAACTTGACCTTTGTTTTTTATATTTCTAAAGAATTCATTTCGTTTTATCGTACTTATACTCAAAACAGCAATAATAAGACGAAGAAGAAAAGTATTATTTTAAGTTTTTCTTCTTCTCGAATGATCCATTTATATTTTTTTGTTTGTTCTAATCTGCATATATACGCACACGCCGCTTATTATTTTGACCATGAACAAGAATAAATGAACAAATGCGATAACCTTCGTCTGATGGCTATGTTTGATCTTCTGAAAAAGAAGAAAAATTCTTATCGTCATTTCTTTCTTTCGATATCCGTTTCACACATTTGTTTAATTATAATAAGACAAGATTATTCTTTCCAATCTGTTTCATATATATTGCGTCATCTATAAAAAAAAACGTGCATCAATCCTTTCACTCCCTTTTTTTTGCCTGATCGATCATATATATATATATATATGAACATGAGATGAGCATGTACTATGCATGCTTGAATTATTTTCGAAANTGAATTTTATACAAAATGAGATACTATAGTAAGCGAAATCTCATCCTTGCATTTTTACTAACGAGTTAATTTTTATGGAAATCAGCATTGGTCAAAAAAATCGATGATTCAGAAATTGCTTTTAAAAATACAAAAGTTTTAAAAACTATCATTCATGATAAAATAAATAATAAAAAGCATGCTTTGTACAGCTAAATTTCACTCGATGAAAAACCCATTAAAAGCTGTTTTATGTTTTGTATTTTACAGGTTTCAATCGAAATACGAAATCGACCAAAATAGTGCTCTGTAGAATCACTATTTTTTACCTTTTTGGAAGCAATCTGATGACAGTTTTTCAATTTTAGCTCAGAAGAAATTTCTAAATGCATATTCGGAAAGAGTCTGATTCTAGTTAAGTGTCTCTGGTCCTACCCAGTTATCTTTAAGTGTCCGAGAAATGAATGAAACTTTTATGCGAAAACTTTCGCACCATAATTTAGTTATGAATTTAGTATAGATGTGACTAAGAAAAATATATGAAAGAAACGTCTCTGCTCTTCAAGTAAAAAAATGTTTGTAAAAACAAAATAAAGTATTAGTTTTATGGTAGAAACATGTTTATAGATGAGAGAGTTCCAGTTTTTAATTGAATCAGATCGCTATGAACTTGATTTTAGTTGTAAGAATCTCTATATAAATCACTTTAGAAATTACTTGTTCGGCATTGCATATTATGAGCGAAAGACATGTTGTCTATAGTGAACCTATAAGCTCCTTTTTTAGATCAAAACATATACTCATTTCTAGAATGCACCAACAGTAATGTTAAAACATAGTTAATTATTTGAAAAGAAAGTTGAAATTTGTCTAGAAAATCAATTTACATAATTTTAGTATTTGAATGTATAACTATCATTTCCAATATATATTAGAGATTTCTAATGTTTGAATAATTAATTTTGCAAAATCTATTTCTCTTTAAGGCATTATTAGTGGATGTTTATTAACAATATTATTAGTTATTCTCATCGTTCTTATTATTGTTTGCATAAAAATACGTTGTACTCAACGAAAATCTCATCGACGTTATTTATATGGTACTGGTATAAATCCGGATGAAAATGAAAAAGAACCATATAGTGATAATCTTCTAAATCGAACTTATCAAAAACTTCAACCAATTGAATCAAATATGACCGATTCATCACCATTAATAACCATTCCAATACGTTCTTATATAGATTATTTGCAATTATGTTATTATTATTATTCTTATGATCCATCATTAATCATACCTTCATATGATACACCAAAAGAAAATTTAAAACATGAAATTATTGATCAATTTCAATTATTATTTGAAAATAATGATCAATTTATTGAATACGTTTATAAAATATTACTCAAATCAAATAATAATAAAAGACTTCTTAATAATCTTATATTAACACAAAGATATCATTTTAAGAAATTATTACAATTTAATAATGATTCTATTTATTTTAATGTATGTATTCTATTAGCTTATGATGGATTTTTAACAAATCAGATAAGTTCTTTATTTTTTCAACTTTATTATCAATTAAAATATAAAATTCATTCGGGTCCTATTGATGCTATTGAACAAACATGTTCATATTATTCATTAAATAACACAACAATATTAAATGATCAATCAACTATATTTAATTCTATTCAAATAATTGTTCATATCGATTTTAATAATTCAGATGATTTATTATTATTAAATGTAACATGTTTAACATGTGATACAATAACACAAGTTAAAGAAAAAATTCTTCATCAATTAGATTTATATAAAAAAATTAATTCTATATCAATAAACGAATGTCAATTATATTTATTAACAAATATTAAATCAAATAATAATTCATTTTCAACATCATCATGTTCATCATCAACAACATCATCATCTAATGTACCATTAGCAAAAAAATCTATGTTAACACAATTTTTTTTTAATCGTACAAATAAATATTCAACAACAACAACAACAACATTAAATGATTCATATAGAGATTCAATTAGTTTATTACTAAATGATATTGATAATACAAATGAACAAATAAATCATTGTCAAAAATTAAATACATTACAACATTATGGAATTCTTAATGATGGTTATGAATTGAAAATTATTTTACCTTATCGAAATAAACAAATGAATTATGTTAATCAATCAAATAATAGTCCAAATCTAAGTATGTTATTTCAAGTTTTAATCAAAACATATTTACAATAGTAGACAAAAGTTTCGGCTCAGCCAGTCTTGACTACTGTATCTGCTGAAGATCTGGAAATTTTTGTACATGCAATTCAGTAAGAATGTATATCATTAACATTGCGGTGCCGTTATTACTTAGTTACATAGGAAGTTATGATGGATGGCATCTATTTTCTGTTATCAGTTTCATAACTCTATATTCCAGTTATCTACATTACTGATTTCATTGAGGGTTATCAATCCTTTCAAAGACTATGTTCAGTTAACTATAATGATTGATATGCAGACAAACCATCTACTGTTTTTTAAAGGTCAACAACTCAGTGATAATTCAATGAAACGAGTTCAAACTTTTTGAAAAGCTTTTTCTACAGTTTGACACTTACCTGTCAATTTTAGAAACAAATTTTGCACTACAGGCAAACAGAATATAGATAATAATCCTGTTTGTTCCAAGGATATAGAAACATCAGTATTTAAGCCAATGAATTTATCTTTTAAGTGAAGAAACATTGTAGATGTGACTTTAACTGCATACCAAAATTTCAAGAATCAGTCATCTTTTTTAATAGAAAACAGCATACAAAAAAATGATTATCGTCCATCATAACTCTCTTTGTAATTAAGCAATAATTATATCGCAATGTCAATGATCTACATTCTTGATGATGTACATGTACACAAATTTTTAGATCTTCACTGCATGCAGTAATCAAGATTGACTAGAATGGAGACTTTTAGTCAATTATTGTATATTATGCACAGTATTCTACATCTGTCTGTTTGAATAGATTCATTCGAAATGAGGTATTCAAATTAGAGAGTAGTTAGGTATTCTTTCTTTAGTTGTAATACGGTACGCTGTTATCAATGAACTTTTCAAAAATATATCAATTGTTTTTTGACTTAACCTAAAAGAAAAGGCAGTTGTGAGAGTTCAACAAAGCAAGTTTCTTCTGTATGATAAGATTGTTAGGATACGCTATAGAATTTTCAACAATTATCAATACTTCTACAGATTTGGGAAGCTGTATAAAATTTCCCTAATATGCTAGAATAACTTCTTTCTGATGAAAGAACTACAACAATAGCCAATAAAGCTTTTAGAGTTAGAGAAAAAATTTAATATTTTTTTATTAGTATTTTATTAATAGAATTGTTCGAAAGCGAGATTAGTCTTTTGATTAAGTTAGTTCTTGTCATTATACGTACAAATAATAAGCTCTTAATTTATATACGTGTGCTTTATGATATTCTCCGTTTACTATAAATGCGATATAAGAGTACAAAACAACGAATTTTATGATTGCAAGATCCTTGAAGTTAACTGCTCTGCTTGCAGTGACTGTCAAACGTACGAACAAATATAAACATTATTATATATATTAATTATGATTATGAAAGTATATTTATATTGTCTTCTTTTTCTTTTATTTTAGGAAGAACACTTCATCGTAATAATTTTGATTGTCAATATTGCACAACTGATCTTAAAAATACCTTTAGTTATATAACATCTTTACCATTATCATCTAATTCTATTGGATTATCATTAAGTGAAAATGATCGAACACGTTATTTTCATTTATTAAATCATACATATGAAGAAATAGGTGAATGTGATCATTTATTAATGGATAATAATCATAGTAAAACTTATCGTTTATTTGAAACAAAATCAATAATACATTCAGTATTAATAAATCTTATTGAAACATTATTTACAAATTTTCTTCATAGTGATACATATTTAAGTGAATTAATTGAACAATATTCACGGTTTTTACATATATTCTATGGACATTTTATTCCATTGATATTACAAAATTTAAATTGTTTATTTGATATAACAATTGATAAATGTTTAAAGAGTTCATTAGATATTCTAGCAACTATTTTTCAAATAGCTTGTTCTTGTCAATCAAATGAAGAAAATTGTCTATTATGTATAGAATTAACAAATAATCATAATACAAATTTGAATATAGTAAGTTAAAATAAAAATAAAAATTTATTCTCTTTTTTTAAATATTGAATTTAGAACACTCAAAATTGTACATTATTATTTGCTGATGAAATTCAACGTGTTCGTTTACATTATTCAAATTTAGAGCGGCGTTTAAATAATAAAAATTCAAAATCTGAATATTCATCAACTAATACAGTAAGATAAGAAAAGTTATTTGAAGTATTCATTTATAAGCTTCTCTTTTTTTTGTCTTAGGGTATTAATAAAAGATTTGATTTAGATCATTCGATAATTCATGATCTTATTGAATATTTATGCTTACATGTCGAAGAGGTTTGTTTGATGAAATAAAATTCTTTTGTTTTTCATCTGATGTTGTTTTTCTTCTCTTCATGTTAGATTACTGATCTATTGAAAAATCGATCATCCGATAATAAGAATTTAATCATATTTTTCAATCTCGTCCAAATGTATCGATCGACTGGAAGAACTTGATCTGATGAGTTTGCTTTTATATGTATTGCAATATAAGTATATCTACTTTTCTTTTGTTTTGTATGTTTTTTATAAATTCATTACTCTTGTCTGATTTTTGAAATAAATGGTCGATTTAAAAGAAAAAAACTTTATGATTGAAAGAATTCATCTGATGATATTTACTAAAGCGAATAGATATATTTTCTAAAATGTACTGTAGGAGAAGTATGATAAATTCAGCATCTATTGTATTGTTTCTTTTTTGTGCATTTCGACAAATTTAATTCTAGCTAAATCAAGATATATTGAGCAACACAATGAAGAAATTGTAATTCTAGTGGAGTTAATTTTATATTAAGTCAAGTTTGAATTAGGAATATTCAGCGACCATCAAAGAATATGTGAGCCTCTCAGTATCTTATCAATATCTCCTTCAATGTTCATTACTTCAGTTTGAATTTTTGAACCGAAACATTCCTTCTTTAATTCTCGACTAATGTATATAAAATGTTTCAATATATAAAATAACAATCAAACATTTTGCACTGAAAATTACCCAGCATCGAAATGATGGATTTTGAAACAGCATTTTCTTTCAACAGTTAACTCTCTTTTCTCTTTCACTAGATTTGCGCCTAGCCATGTTCATGTCAGTTTTCCAGTGTTCTAAAGTGTACTCTTTCTCATCATCATTCGTTAAGACTATTTAAAAAGCATTGCAATGGACGCACGTCAAGATTTCTTATCGGACGATGTGAAATCACTGAAATTTGTATTTTCATCTCACGGTACACTTGGCAAGCAAATCATTTATTTTCAAAACAGTAGCAATATTTTAACACGACAAGTTAGTACAAAACATCGTCACAGTAAGTAATTCTACAAAGCGACGTAATTATTTTTATCGAAATCTCCGAAATGTTTACACAGTGAAAAAAGTCCAACTGCACACCAAACACACGTACAAATGAAATTTGATTTAATATTCCGAAATAGCTTTTCAACGTCTTGCCAATGGGTCATTAGGCTTATTTGTAGCATGCATGTTCAACAACTGAGAGGAATAAAAATGATTGGATAATGTTACGAAATATCTTATGACCTTTATCCTAAAGTCTTCAACTCACAATGTTTGTCTATTAGTTGTTATGCTGAAGCGTTTTATACGCATCTGTAAAGTATTAAACGAGAGTTTTGGAGTAAGAGTTCAAGTGAAGTAATCGACATCGAGAGAGATATTGATAAAATACTGAGAGGTCTATTTATTCTGGAATGTCTCTTGAAAAGAAGAATATTTTAAACGCTTTCTTGTCTCTTAGATTGAATGAGCTTTATTAATAGTTTAGTATTATGTTTTAGTTTATCACGACATCACTTGTTGAGTGTGATTCATCTTCGGTAAGATAGGCTTCCTGTAACTTATATATGATATAAACTTTTCATTTTTGTTGTACAATGGAGTATGGATTCAAATACATAGTATCTTCATGGTATTAGTAAAGTTGATGCTATACCATGTCAATCAATTCTATCATTGCAGATTTTATCAAAAGAATAGTCAACCATGAATAGAGTGCTCTGGATATTTATCGACGTCTTAAAACAAACATTTGTTTCCTTGGTTTTGGATGAATGAACGATACTGTCTTAATACATTGGTAACAGCTTCTGATTGTAAAATTGATTAGAAATTTTTCATGTGATCATCAGTTTGTAGAAGTTTTAGATGTTATCTATCAACCAGGAAATGACAATGAAAGCACAAAGAGATTAGAAATTTGTTTTGTATTGCATTGATATCGTCATTTGTGAGTTTTCGTCGTTTTTTACTTACCAGACGTATGCATCCAAAGTTGTCATTCCCGGTCACAATGATTTCGAAAAAGAATTCATCAAAATACTAGTTCAAACGTGAGGATAAAATTTCATGATCTAATCAATACCATTCGTTTTCCAATCTTCACCAGTTGTTTTTCCAAACTTCGAGACAATCAAAACCATGAAAAACTGATTTCGTTCACCAAGGTTGTATGGACAGCTAATAATAGATAATGAACTATATAGGTAGTTCAGCAATAAATTCATATTATCCTCTGAAAATATGTTGATACGTGTTGATAGCAATCTCGTAAGCATGAATTTTGTTGCGCCACCTTGATCAATCATTTTATGATTCAATCACTTGACTGATCAAAACTTAGAGAATTCGATTTTCCGATAAGAGCGCTACAAAGATTGTAATGCTGATTATCGAAACTCGCATTATCGAGAAAAAAGATTGTCGAAATAAAGATTATCGAATTCTTTTGGATCATCTACCAGCTTAGAGTTAGCACTGAAATCGACCTAATGACTAAACTTAACTTGGTTCCTAAGTCAAGCTAGTAACAAAAGTGATCAACTTAGTTACTAACTTGATCGTATTAGTAACTTATTGCATGATTCACTTAAGTTAACTCGTACCTGACAGATTCGATCATTGGCATAAAAATCGCCGATAGCCAAATCGTCAAAATGGTACTTTGTGAAAATGCAGTTCGGCGAATTTTGACGATGTGGCTTTCGACGAGGAGCATACTGATCGACACAAAACGAACTCGTTGCTGTGAACTGTAAGCGTCTCGAGCAGCAAAGAGTCGTATAATTGATCATAGACGCAATTATTTGTTTCTAATCAGACATCGATTTTTTTTCGGTAATCGCTATCCGCAGATTCTGATCGCGATACACAGCCAAGTGAAATTCGACTACTATCTAGTTTTGCTATCTTGGTACATAACTCGAATTCGTATTTTGTGTCATGATCATCTAAAGACCTGAGAGTCGTACCATATTCGTTCAAATGTTGTCACGTAATTTCATTTCCCTATATAATTAGTTTTCTTTCGAAGCTTCAATATGAAGTTCTGTTCGTTCTCAATTTGCTCCACAAAATAACGATTTTGGAGTGAGAATTTGGGTTCGTTTCGAGATAATAAGAATGAGTTTCAGCAGTAGCAAAAGTGACTCGATCTACTGTTGTTTTCATCTTTCCAATTTTTCCTTATATCAAGGATCGGTAATCGAAATTTAGAATGATTTTCGTGATTTGCTATACCAACTTATGAATACCTATCGGTTGGGTAAGCAAACGACGTGGCCCATCCAAAGCATGAATCTAACATCTGAAGATGCATATCTTCGCTCAAACATTCGGTTATAAATTGAATGTCGATTGTTACGCACTGCTTGAAAACAACAAGCCAGTGACGTGTCTGGTTCAAACCACAATTATATATGGCATAGGTACTTTCGATAATCATTTCGCTGATTCATCTGCTGACCTATACATAGTATCCATTATTCTAAAAGCAAAACTCATTCACCTGCTATTCGATGCCCACGCCAACTATGTTCCTAACGTTTCGCTTGACTAGATCAAGTTGACAAAGATTCAAAGCGCAATAGAAAGCTTGTTTCATCATTCGAAATTAAGCGTAATGAAAGCACATTTCTTGTAGTCATACTTGTTGCGTCTTTCGCTAAGACTCTGCTGATTGACAATGAGCAGCAAACCAAGCATTTCTGTTTCAAACCAAATCCATAAAAAACAAAAAAAACGACAAAAGAACAAAAAGACAGCGTAGTTAAACAGAGCACAATTGGAATTCTTGTACATTATCGCTCGGATACAGAAATGGGTGTGGGTAAAGAGAAGTAACAAACATTCAAAGTCTCATGTCCAGTCTCAGAAGAGTCATTTCATGTGTTGTTCATATCATCAAAATAAACTAAAATTGTATTCTCTTTTCTTTTACAACACTGACAAGACATTGTCCTCTTCTATCACCGATTAGATTCATGCTAATGTACAGTGTGGTCAGTGTCTGTTTTGAGCAAGCAGTAAATGATGGATAAAAAAGATGAGAACGTTACTTGATTACTTTCCATAACTTTGGCAAGACGTTATGCTCCTTCGTCACCGATTAGATTGTTACTGAAGTCCAGTGTTGTTAGTGTCTATGAATGAGCATAGGAAAGCTCGAATAATGCAAGAATTCGCGAGGAAATATCTTAATGGGACCTACACTCCGTAGTTGTTACTTCAACTAGACAATCTTTAGTTTAGTTCACGGACATGGAAATGTATTTTTTTACGGAAAGAAATACTGAAAAATGTTAGTAAGTACATAAAATTTTGTGATACATATAAATTGTCTTTAAATTGTTGTGGGATTCAGGATATGAATTTCACAGGTCTAGCAGAAGCAGTGAAGTTCAGTATAGGCGGAAAAATTCTGGAATAATTAGTCCTCATACTTGCGAATGTTCGATGTAGAAAAACAAAAATTTTTCATTTATAGGAAGAATTGTTCGTGTTCTCTTCTTTAGTGTACTGTTTGACTCTTTCGTTTGTTTTTTAAACTTTCTTAGAGCTGCTTGTGCTATTTTGTTTGATGCGTAAGGGAAAGAAACTGCTCATCTGTTGATCTGTAGTAGTTATGTGAGAATGTTACAAAATCATTTGTTTTAGAAAGGATTGGTCTTAGTAGTGTTTTCGTTACTTCGATTTCAATAATAGACTTTGAAATGTAATTTCAAGTGTGATTCTCTTAGAATTCTTTAAGCTATTGTGGTCTCTACGAATGATAATCATTTTCGGAGTTGCTGAATTATTACTCGTGGCGTTTGTTGTTAACTTGAACTATTGTGAGTGGTCAATCATAGTTTTTGACTGAAACATAAAGCATAAATCGTTTTCAACACAGCGTCAAATCTATTCGGTTTAATCTGGTAATGGGTGATTAACGAAAGAAAATACTCCAGCAAGACGGTATATAAAGATTGATATGTTACAATGAAAAGTCGCCTACTGTACGTAAAGGAGATTGGACATATTGGGATCAAATGAAAGCTCTCACCGCTAAACTAACAAATTTCAAATATTATATATGCCCAGAGCGTATCTAGAGAAAGTGACTTAAATTTCAAGGTATGTGAAATTTGGGTATAAAAATGAATCAGGAACAATTTTTTCCACTGTTGTAAGGACAAAACATAGTGTTGTTCAGGCTGATTAGGAGGTTTGAAGGGATCCTCTTTCATATGACTCGAACAATACCATGTTTTGTCCTGACAATAGTGGAGTCACCCTTTGCTGATTCATTTTTATACCTAAATTTCACATGCCTTGAAATTTAAACATCTTGCTCTAGGTACGCTATCAGCATGTAATATTGTAAATGTTTTAGTTTGGCGGTGAGAGCTTTCTTTTGATCCGGACATGGTCAATCTTTTTAACTTATAGTATGTTACCTTCCATTGTTAGGTATAAAAATGAATCAGATAAAGGTTGACTCCACTATTGTCAGGACAAAACATGATGTTGTTCGGGTCATATGAAAGAGGACCCCTTCAAACCTCATAATCGGTCTGAACAACACTGTTTTGTCCTTACAATAGTGGAGAAAATCTTCATGATGCATTTTTATATCTCTACTTCGTATACATTGAAATTCAAGCAGTTTGTTCTAGGTATTCTAAGCACGTAATATTTGAAATTTGTTAGTTTAGTGGTGAGAACTTTCATTTGACCTGAATATGTCCAATCTCCTTAACTTACAGTACGTGACCTTCCATTGTTAGATAAATGATCATTGTGTTAAAGATGATGACAGTCAATTTTTTAGATATAATAGTGCTTTATGTGATATCAATGATAGCTATCGACAATTGCATTCATTTGTACACACACGATTCGTGTCGAGCATATAATATTGAAACCATCCAGATGATCAGGAACTCGATAGACAAGTTCTACCGGTAATGTAAGAAGACTTGAAGTAATTTTGGTTGACATGGATGAAAATTTTTGAGGTGTTCAAGATGTTGAAATGTAAGTTGTATGTATAATATGTTTAGTAAGATTTTTTTTCGTTAAAGTGAATTTAGAATCGTTTTGTTTCGTAAATTTCTGCTGCTTTTAGAATTACTTATGTGCACAAAGTAGCACAAAGTAATGATAAATTGTGAAAGTGTCATAATAAGAACTACAGGTTACTTGTGAGTTTCGTTAAATTTTATTTGTCGCATGGTAAAATATCGATATTTGTAACCTTGGAGTTTATTGTTCGTCCTTCTTCGGTAAAACTTGGACTGAGATTTGACGGAGTAGTCGGTCCTATAAAATTTTTCAAATGTTCACTAGCTGATTATCAATTGAGTCGAAATAATCAAATCAAATCTCAAGAAAGCACCTGCAGACAGCACCGTATTTAAGATTTTATCAATTGGTTCTTTAGGCAACCACGTAAATGCCATGTATTTGTCCATCATCAAGTTCGTCATTATCTGCGATTATGAAAGTATCTTAAATCTATGTTTAAGTGCTGCGTAATTGCATATAATTAATAGTTCTGATAAAGCTCATTGAGTACCATCAAATAACGCACGAAAGAATTGCTTTACTAACTTTCCCAGTGACATTGTATTTTGGTCTAGCTGCATGTTATTTAGAAATCATTGTCTATTATAGTTAAGATTCTAGTAATATTTTCGACTGCTTCATGTGTCGATCAATAGCTTTTATTGAGTACTATGCAATGCTGTAAATATCGATTTTGAAAAACATCTGATTGCCAAGCTTGATCTTCGTTTATATTGGATCGATTGTTTAGCAAACGAAAGTAATATATATATATATGCATTCTATATATGTTTCCAAATACTATTGATACATTGTGGTTTCGTTAAGTGATAGAGATTATTCTACTTCTGTTTAACCTCTAATGAAGTTACTTTTGAAGCCTTATGTTTATCTGCTTATCTTCAATACAGATCGGTCATGCGGTATGCAATTGAGACAGATGCAACAGTGCCGTTACGTCACACATCATTTCTCACATCTATGCACGCATGTTACAGAGCTTTTCGAAGTGCGTGCTATGCCATTTGAAGCGATGAGGATTACTGCAAAAACATGAAAGACACTAATTAGCCTTTGCAAAATTCCGTGGTAAAATGAAACGAGACAGAAGTGTACAGCATACCAGAAGCTGAGAAACGGCGCATACTGTCTCATCAGTCGCTCATACCAAGACGACTGTATATAATGCGCTAAGATACCAAATGGTACCTGTAACTAAAATCGATTAAATAGGCATGACTGTATGGATAGTGTAACACTAGTCTGTAAATCGCTAATTTATGATGTGAAAATGGTGCAAACACAGCCCATTTACGAATATCTAGAAGATTAATTTGAGTAACCCTAATGTACAGTAAACGAGTTTTATACTGGTTGTTTATTCTATTATTAAAATATGGATTGTTTTTCTGCATCCGAGAAAACGTTATCAATACAGACAGTTTATGATCTGTATTCATAAAGTTTACTACGGTAAAGTAGATGTGTTGTCACGCTTGCTGACTGAAAACGAGGCGTATACGCTATCAATTTTCAGTGATCTAAAGATGATTAAAGATTTAGAATATCAACATTTTTGGAGGGTGTGGATGTCGGCCCCATGAGAATGTCAACAAAGGTGTCGATGTGTGTTCAGCTCAGTGCTTCTTTTCACTATTCAAATAATAACACAGATACTCATACACCACACGAAAAGAGACACACCATGCTACACACAATCACACCCAACATCATAAACCGCACTGCCGCAAGCTCATCTACACTCATAACAAAGTAGCAGTAAACCAAGGCATTATGACGTAAGAAGCACTATAGTAATATGTCCTTGAACATACCGTTACCTCGAAAAAACTTTCCATGCAATTCCAGTAGTACGTAAATCCGAAACACAATTGAGTCACTGTAATCGTCCCCCAGAATTCTTGCCATGCTTATTGCCTACTGTTATGGAGTCTCATGACCAGAATATTACGAAGGAGAAAATACAAGTTTTGCTGAATGATGGAATTTGAAACGCATTCAAGTTTCCTAAGGTCTCACAGTAAAAACCTATTAAATTTGGAGGCTCACTATTTCATTTCTCATATTGACGTGCCGTTTTGATCTATATAGTAGGTACATATACTCGTTTTCCTCGCTACTTTCTTCAAGTCTCGTGAACAATAAGGTTTGACAAAAGATAGTGAGAAACCATCGATTAAACCAATCTCCCATTACTGATTTGACTTCTTTTTTTTACCAACTTCAGATAATCATTCTAGATCGTAAAATAGATACTCGTCATTTACACCTACCTGTCTTTTCCTACTAATAACTTTTATTAAATATCAATCTACATAGCACCAAACCCAACATCTTCAGGCCTGTCGCCAGCCAACACCACAATGCTAAACTCGAAAAAAAGATTACTGGACAGCAAGACAGATCAGAACTATATTTTTATGGCATGGGTTTAACCAATAACAGTATTGAAATTGTAGTCTATTTATGGATTACGAAATAATAAGACAAGACATGGTTTTTTTTTATCGTTCTTTCAGTTTGCTATTTTGCCTCCTGAAGTGATTGCATGCATGCATAGAGCATGCTCATTAAGGACATTTTTGGCAGCGAGGATAGGGATCCACCATATAATTTTTTCTTATGATTTGTTATGATAGATGCATGACTCCAAACTTCATAATTCTTTTTCTGTGGTTATATCTAATACCATCATACAGTATTTGCTGCGACCGTTGATCGGTGATATAAAATGGTCTTGTAGCCATCAAAACATCCAACTGGATTCAAAAAAAGCATGTATTTTGTTCGTCGATTGCAATTTTTCGCTATTTTTTTCGTTGATAAAGTGAGAGTCTTTTATTTATCTCTTCCAGACCAATGGACAGTGTACATAAAGCTTAAACTATCATCCATATAATTGTCTCTTTCAAATTTTTTCTAGTATCTGTGCATACAGGACAAAATGCCCATTTTCTAGGGCGCTTAAAAAAGAAGAAATTAACATGCGTATGAATATATACTTTTCAGACTTTATTCAGCCGTTCAAAAATTTCAATGGAAAAACTTATCGAGTCGGAAAAAAATCTCTTCCAATTTATATATTTACCTATATGCAATGAATGAGAACAAACATAATTTTGTGTCGAATTCGAATAATCTGCTTCCAATGAAAAAGCACACAAGAAACTTCCTTCCTTAATAAGAACTAACATTAAACCTGTTTTGTTCGTGATTTGGATCTATTAAGAATACCTTTCAGCTCTTCTTTTATAACTGAAGCCGTCTGTTCAATTTCGAGGTACGACTATGTGTAAAATCAAAAATCGAATTCTCCAGAACTCGGCGCTCTATCTCGTCTGTCTATGAGCATTGTATTTTAAAAGTAAGACATTCTTTAACTGAATAACATGAAGAAATTAAGTAATATTAGATATAGAAACAATCGATCACCTCTGAAGAGAAATTTGTAAAACTGATAGTAATGTATCTTTTAACGAAATTGACAATTCGGCGTTGCCTCCAAATTCCTTCTGTTTGTTTGGTTAACTTATTTTAAATATTCTGTAAAATGAACGATGTCAATAGTGCAGTAAGTTTTGGAAAGAATTCATCGAAATCAAAGAATTCTAAAAGCTTTCTACAAATAGGAAAATAGCGCATCACCTGTCACAATTTTTAGTTCAATATATGTGAATGTGCAAAAACGGCTGGACTTAGAGAATAACCTGAAATTTTCAATCACACGCTAATGATCATTACAGACTTAGTGAATGTAAGTGTTTAAGTAATGGACAAGGTTTAATCAATAATAAAACATTAAACTATTACTGCATCTGTAGGGATTGTATAGGAGATGAATTGTGTAAAAATTTGTATAAATATGTGTACTATTCGATGTTATCATTGATATCAATTGATATTCTGTCGAAAGAATCAGCTTCTACTACAATTGCATTACAAATTTTTTTGTATTTTCATGTTCTTCTTTTTAGCAATTCTATCGTTTATTATTAATTTGTTAACTCTTTCAACATGTTTTATACAAAAAAATATGTATTGCAGTGTGTGGACTCTATATAATACTTTATTCTATCTTTAGTTTTATTGATGTAGCGTGGTTAGAAATTATTGCAATTGTAGCATTATTTTACAATAATGAACTAGAGAAACATCCACTAATACACTGCACATTCATGCCAGCGTTTCTGTGTCTAACATATGACATATATCTATGGCCTAGTGTATTTACAGCTGTTGAACATGTATTAATTCAGGTTTTCCATTATAGTCTTTATTGTACGCGAAAGTATTCAATTTTTTTTTATTATGCTATTTCTATTTCTTACATCAGAAAGTATAATAGCAGCTTTTGAACGTACTGTTGAAGAAAATCCTGTGCTTTCAACAACATCGTACATCTATTCCTTTCATCATTTCTGAAATAAAAATTTAAGAACATTTCATGAAACCATGGGTGGTATCTATTCAAATTTTGTTATATTCATTTTATTAAGTTTTTCATCGATGGTTCTCATTTTAACACATATTATTCATCGTAAAATCATTTTAACTGACTTAGAAAGAACTTTATGGCAATTACTAATAACGCAATAAATTTTGAAGCACAAAGATTTCTTTATACTATCGTTAATTATTATCATTTGTACGATTCCAGAAAATTTATTGGTAACCATTATTGAAACAAATAGTGTAGAGAAAAGAATGCAAAAATTTTATCTCCGTTTACATATTTCTCTCGGCTTTCTGTTATACATGCCCTTAGTTCTCACATTCTTGATCTATATTTATCATTCAAATGTTTATATGAATCTATTTCGTGAAACTGAAATAATTAAATGACTTAAGCTAACAATTTCGTGTCGTTGGTGTCATGTATCGTCAAGTATTATACCAGAAGTTACTGACGAGCAGATTGTTGAAGAAACGAGTCTATAACTGTGTACAGTGTCTACCGTTCGATGAAGACAAATATTCGTCTTTGCATACAACTTTGAGTCAAACTCATTCTTAAGCTTTCACTAGATATGTGTCTTACTTTCACTCAAGATGAAGCACTCTTTTCTTAAAAAAGTTTAGCTTTTTTTAAAAATTAAAAAAAATTTTCGTCACCTTAAATTCGTTCAATTTCATCTGAGCCTGTATATCGTTACGATATTCTTTGGTATACGTATATTCACTATTACACTCAAACATTTCAAATAATTTCTCTTCGATAGATCTTTTTTGATTTGCATGTTCATCTTCTTTTCTGATTGCTACTGCTTGCAATCATCAGTCGTTTTAACCACGCTGAATCATTACCAACCTATTTTATTGTATTCTTTTTAGATAATTTTTTTTTCTTTTCTGCCTTTTTACAGTTGTCAGAAATGCATATACTTCCCTCTATATGCTATGTGGAGCTATTCAAATGTTTTTGTTGTGCTCATGCGCTCCTCCCCCCCCCCCTCTCACATAATCACGCTCCTCTCTTTTGTGGAACTTACATATTTTACGAAGAAAAACAGGGTGTAAGTTTTAGGGCTAATTTTTCTGACTCCTCTACCCCTATTGTACATAGCCACTATTACAAAGATCAACAAGTACATTCTCATAGCAATGGGATGTACAATAGTTCAGTATGTCTCAACTACTTGAAAGTATCCTTTCATTATATTTGATACTGGCAAGAATTGTTTGATACAAAAACCATTCTTCACATGTTACCAACGGTCGATGGTTCTACCGTTTTTAGTCTGGTGATATTCTCGAAACCATGGAAAAATGTCACGACGCAAGTGCAAATAATAGTCAAATCATTCCGTCATTCCCTCATCACGTCGTATTAATATCTCATCAAAAAATGAGTTGTTACTAAGAAAGAAGCTGCCAATAATGCACGAGAGATAAAAGAACAATTTGACTAAGAGTTGATAGCTGAGTAATCAATTTTTATATAATTTTCTGAAGCTATTTTCTTTTTTCAAAGCATCTCCTCGGCAATTGCTGATGACAATGTTCATTTGATCTACTTTGTTAAAAAACAAATTGAAGTGCTTTCAGAACAATAAAAAAGTGTGTTCATGAAATAATTTGGTCTCCGTGCATTTCCTGCGCATGGGTAAAAACGTGGTTGAGCTGTCTGTTTTGTCTTTTAGTATGCTGCTCGTCAATGAAAATTAGGATATGTTAAAAAGACTAGCCCAGCCGGTTTTTGAACTGCTTAATCATTACAAGAGCTTCGCTGAGCGTTTCTACAGTAGTGAAAAATTGCGTATACGCTACTGTATTGAACTACCCAATGTCACTTTCTTTTGAAGTAAAAGGAGTGCGAATGTAGTGTCTGACTTTCAGCAAAATAATCTCTCAACTTAACTTCCATTATTACATGAAAAAACAGGACAGTGAACTTAAATTAGAGTTTGTAAGTAATATCCCACAGCTAAAACCGTGTGGTTAATACGGGCATTGTGTTTGATCGTGATCTCATGCTGGCACTCTCTTGTAGTAATATCTCACTTGTATTATGCAATAGACTGCTTCCGGCAAGTTCCAGTAGACATGTAGTCGAATTAATTGACCATTCTTTCGATCCATTACTGTCAAACATATGTGTTAAACATAGCTCTTTCAAATAAATATTTCTTGTTTCTTGTCCTTGTTCAATCTTTGTAATAAGAAAAGCTGAATACGGCAGGATTAATACTTCATCTTCATCTTCAAATTCTGATATTGTAGATATATCAAGAGCAGTACGGTCTTCATTAACTATTTCATAAGTACAAAACAATGAATCTGTAGTTGGGTTACGCACTGCTTTATCACAGAAAATTTGAGCAACTTCAGGGTCCTTTGATGTTGAGAGAAATGTAGTTGTGATAATACATGAACCAACTTTATAATGACAAAGAGCACTCTTAGAGGCGACAATACCACGATAGACTCGACCCTTGAAATTGAGCTTTTGAAAATTTGGATGATGAAGGAGAATACTTGTGATTGCTTTGGTACCATCTTCCGTCGAATAGAGGCAGTCGCAGCAAAATTTACTACAACCATTCTTCAAATCATGTATGACGTTGCGCGCCATATCGGTGTTTAACAAGTGTGAAAAATTTTGGCATATGGTATATGCAGTAACAATATAATACGGTTCATTTTGACGTAGTGCACGTTTAAAATAATCATTTATACGAGCACCATCTGCTTCGGAAATATCTTGTAGACGTGCATTCAGATAACCTTTCTTAGTGGAATAAAGTTTTTGTTTCAAAACTTTTTTATTCATTAATGTGGACTTTTCGAATTCACGACGAAATCTCACTGCTTTCTGTGCTGCATTTCGATCAATCAATTCCCATTCATATAAAGTATTATCATTTACCAGAGAACAACTTTCACATTTTATCTTGTTTTGAAATAAGGTAGTCATTGCAAAACCGCTGTTTAGAAATACAAAACGAGAGGATTTCGGGCGTTTAAATAAATCTTTGATTTCTTTTGTTTCAGCTAATTGATAAGCTTGTCGGCCATCTGCATTTCTTAGCGATCTTTGTGCGCCGTGAAGTAGAAGAATTTTAATAATTTCTTTATGTTGGCTTCGTGTTGCAACATGTAGGACAGTTTCATTGTTCGGTGAATATTGAAAATCGATTTCTTTACGTTTCATTTTTTTCAGGCATGATTCAACATGTGCTAGATCATTGCTTTGACAAGCTAAGTAAAGTGGTGAGGGTTTCGGGGGCGAGTAAAGAGAACGATGATTTTGATGGCGTTGAAATAGTCGGAGTAGTCGATGTTGCATTTGTAAACCAATTTCATCGTTGGAAATTGTAAAGGAACGTTTAGTTCGGTATGTCATGTCTTGTATGAAATGTGTGTATGACTAATAAGTGCACCTTATTTGTTTTCTATCCCGCTTATCACTTCCTTCATCTACGTATCACATCATACGACCATAGAAAGAAAAAAAATACCGAAAAAGTAATACTTACATGTTGTATTTATTTACTATTCACACCAATAAACGAGCAATAAGGAACGAGAAAAAGACGAAACGAGAAAAAGACGAAACGATAGAAATGAGTGTCGAAGATGAGTGAGTGTGTGGATTGCGAATATGGATGTGGAATGTAGGTCAGGGTGGGGTGTGGAGTATAAGTGCCAAGCAAATTATAACGCGTTTCGATCTAGCTTAAGACTTTCTTGATTGCGATAAAAGTTTATTTTGACACAATGAATGTTGTTTAGGAAAGAAATTCTTTATTTTCAATTTGCATGTTTTTATCATCTGGTTGGTTGCGGGCAAAATGAATGGGAAAGGTAGCACGTATGTGATATTAATTTTTCTTTTCTTTTTATAAGCCATTACATTTTATGATTTAAAGATTACATAAGTTTTTTTTTCACTTAAAAATGTCCTTGTTTGTGATAATAAACCAGCAATTTACAATGTATTGCCATTGAGACAATCTTTATTAAATCCATGCAATGTTCATCCAAATGATCATGATGGAATATGGCAAGTTACAACATTTTTAGTTAACATCCTAATTTAAAGATTATAGTAAGCTTTTTCGTTTTTTTTCAAGAAATTAAAAATTTAGGACCAAATAAGTACAACGCTATTCCAAAATAAGATAGGAAAGATCAGAAAACACTTCATTGTCATTGCAAAATTATAATGCTTTGTCAAGATACATCAGAACGTTCAAAAATTTGAGTTGATTATCTTGTAATATAGTGCGATTCTAAAAGATTGTTTTTCTATTTAGGTACACGTTTTCAAAACATTTGAATATTGCAAGATATCCACTATATTATCATCAACTTACATGCATCTTTCAAAATATTTTCATTTTTATCCCAGTTTACAAGATAAAGCTATAGATTAAGTGAACAGTGAAATTTCTAAACGACAATCATTGGCATTGTCTATCAGCCATACAACGAATGGAGCAGCAGTAGTTCATACGTCTACACTTGATTGGCAATGAACAACATCAATTAGTCTTCCTTCACAACTTTTGAATGTGTCGAAAAGTGACTTAAAATCTTCATCAACATTGAGTGATGAATTAGATAAATATATCAAGTTGAATGTTTAATTCAGTGAACCTTATGATATTTTATTGTTTTCTTTAGAACAGAAATCAAATTTTCCAATTTTATTTCTAATTGCATAAGATTATTATGCCAAAACAGCGGCAGATATTATGATAAAAAGGCTTTATATCTTCATTGTCGAAAAATATGATTACAGATAAACGTACTAAACGATAGTCAACAAGTTTCGATCCCTCGCAGTAAATTGATGATATCTACACCCTTATATGAAGTTATGGATCAAATTATATCATTTTATAGAGAAAGGTTTGAGCTATCATCTGGAAAAGCCTAGTTCGAAATACATAAATTTATTACAATGTCACGGTCATTTTACTAATCTCGAGTAAAAATTTTTACGTTACATTTTTTGAAAAAAAATTGTAACATCGTAAGCTACATATTGTTTTCTAGATATTTTACATGGTTTAATAGAGCTCGACAAGCTCTACGAGAATATGAATGTTCAAAAAAGTTCCGATCTTATTTTCAATGTAAAACTTGAAGGGAACCAGAAAGACTAACAAAAATTTCATTTATCAAATATTCGACACAGTAAATTAAGCTTTTAATAGCTTTAGCTGGTTGACTGTTCCATCTATTCATGTAGCTGAGAAGATTTATTTTCAGTTTGAGTATGTGATACTGTATCTCGAAACATCAATTAACAATCGATCAACTAAAGTTATTGAGAGTTAACCATACTATCTCATGCAACATCTATGAGATTTTTATTAATCTGTGTGATTTCTTTCGAGTTTTATATTGGAGATAGGGGTGTCATTTACCATTTAATTTATAATAAATATAAATTATGAGAAATTTATATTTATTATAAATGTAAATTATTTTGTTGCAAAATTTACATTTACAAATAAATGTAAATTATTATAATTTACATTTACGAGTAAATGTAAATTTTCAAAATTTACATTTATTCGTAAATATAAATTTTCGAAATTTATATTTATTCATAAATGTAAATTTTGCAACAAAATCATTTACATTTATAATAAATATAAATTACTTATCATTTAATTTACACGTAAATTAAATAAAAATAAATTTAAATTGACACCCCCTAGTAACAGCACTCAACAGTGTTGATCAAACATTTGGAATGCTACCACCATGGATTTTTGGTTGTGGCTCGGGATGCCGATTTAAATTTATTTTTATTTAATTTACGCGTAAATTAAATGATAAGTAATTTATATTTATTGTAAATGTAAATTATTTTGTTGCAAAATTTACATTTACTCGTAATGTAAATTATAATAATTTACATTTATTTGTAAATGTAAATTTTGCAACAAAATAATTTACATTTACAATAAATATTAATTACTTATCATTTGATTTACGCGTAAATTAAATGAAAGGTAAATGTAAATTGACACCCCTAATTGGAGACAAGATTTCAATTTTTCTTGATATTCGTATTCTTGTAGAGCCCGTCAAACTCTATCGAATTATATAAAAATATCTATTAAAAACATGTAGAAAATAATATTTCGCTCGGCTTTAACGATTCAAACATTGAAGATTTTGTTTTGTTTTTTTTCAAAAAAATGTAGCGCAAAAAGGACGGGAGTGGATATCCTAGCAAAATAGGCCCTATTAGAAAAGTATTTCAGAAAACACTTAAAACATTGACATAAGCAAACAACCCACTGATAGGAGATTTATACACATGTTCGCAGCATCGAATGTCCATCATAGTACGTTTCACTCACACATTGCACGAATGGAAAAACCGCCTTTTTTGCAGGGTAGACTCAACTTTTGAAGGGCTAGAAAAGGATGTTAAAATATCGACTGAATATGCTGCCATTAGGAGTTTTCATGGAGCATGTTATCTGGTCACCGAGAAATTTAATGATGGACTGATGGTTGGCGCTTTATCTACGATTGATAATGAGATTGTGCCCATTTTGGTGAAGAGGTTTTTGAAGGAAGTATTGAAATATTGATAGATAGAACTGTGGGAAGCCATTTATCTCCACAAGACAGAGCGTTATGGAGTTTGAACTATGATTTGCTGTGTCAATTTTCTCGGAAGCGGCGGATAACTTTAAACTATTGAGGGCCGCATTAGCGAATATGGCACACAACCGTCTTCGTTTCAGATATTTTCGACTGATGAAAGGATTTCTTGTACGACGGCTCATGTTTGATGGTTCTTTGCAACACTTTCCAGAGTTTTCACAAGCGATTGACTTGTACGAAATGCAGTAAAGTTTTTTCTGCCGTCGGGAAAGTTACCGTATACAAGATATCCTTAAGATAAAATGTTCGAGAGGTATTTCAAGAAGCTTCTTTTTTTCATTGGGTTCTGCCGTTTAAAACTAAGATGCGTAATGGCTAATGTGGTTGTGACCAACCGAGAACTCTCTACTTCTTTCATTGATCAACAGTCATGGGAAAGTTGTCAGGGCGAATAGAATGACACCTTTGAAACTTTATGCACCTCAAAAGGAAGTTTACTAAGCGATTAAAAATGAATGTTTTACAGAGAGGGTGTGGGTGTGGGTATGGGTGTGTGCATTTTACTCTTCCTTTTATTCAAAGCCACATCCACACCCCACCCACACCCAGATAGCATAAAGACTTAGAAATCGAAACAAAGGTCTATCTGTTGAAACAAGACTCTATCTACTGAAACAAGGGTCTATCTATTAAATCAAGATGTAAGGCACATGTATAAGGATACATATGTAAGAATAGGCGTAAGCAGTTGAGGATAAAACTGAGGACTAGCAGTGGGCGCAAAGGATTAAACATGAGATATTATGCAGAGAATTTTTCGAGGGATCAGCAGTAGCTGTAAAGAAAACGACGCAGATTCCTTTGAAAAATACCTTGTGATCCTGAATAGCAGAAATCGATCGACTACACGTAGTTATCCATTCTATGACAAAACAGAACTATGACTTCATATCAATCGATGTTTACAAAAAAAGTATGAGGAAAATATCGCGATATATAATATAGAAGCAAATCAAACAGGCCAAACAATTCCAAAACATAGATATCACGCTACACGAATCTTTCTTCATACGCAACCCCAAAGTCTCTCCGTTTCTTTTCCAAAATCGTAACTTCATATGCTTTTTCTGATTAGCTCTTCCTCCAATCCAATAAAAGTTCTTACTAAACGGTCACAAATAGAATACTAGAAATGAATACTTACAATATTTCAAGTATCACACTATAGCAATTCTCCAAAATTTACCAACAAAAGCAAGAATATGTAGCATTTCGCTTCTGTTCGAGATTTCTAAATGCTAACATTCACCCCGAAGACCTTTTCCATAAGGCTGGGGCAGTGTGGTCTTTGGAAAATTCTGATGGCAGAATATTTCTATGTATATTTTTCGATCATTTTCTAGTCCTTCAAAAGTTGCGTCTACTCAGAAAAATGGGTGCGGGATCATCTTGAATGCTTGAGATTCCTGAGACCATCCTCTAAAATGGACCTCCTTTTACATGGGGTTGTGGCAGTGTGTTCTTTCGAAAATTCTGATCGCAGCATATTTTTATGCATATTTTGACATCATTTTCTAGCCTTTCAAAAGTTGAGTCTATCCTGAAAAAATGGTGTTTTTTTTCATTCGTGCAATGTGTGAGTGAAACGTACTATGATGGACATTCGATGCTGCGAACACATGTATAAATCTCCTATCAGTGGGTTGTTTGCTTATGTCAAGCAGTGTAGTACGAATTGTTAGGGAAAAGTGTTTTTATGCATCGGGAATGTTGTAGCGTTGAAAAAGGAAGAATCTTTTCTTAGTTTTAAGTGTTTTTGACATACTTTTCTAATAGAGCCTATTTTGCTTGGATATCCACCCCGTCCTTTTCACTTGAGATTAGTAAAATCATCATAAGATGGTTACAAATTTATGTATTTCGAATTAGGTTTTTTCAGATTGATATCTATATGATAGAAATAGTGAGTCACATATAACGAATAGAAAATGACTGTTTCATTTGGTTTTCAGTTTTAGGTTCCAATCGATTATGATAGACATGATAAGTTACATATAATGAATAAAAAACTAATATTTTCTTTTCTTTTATGTTAAGACTCATTTCTATCTGATTGAAACGATGAGTTACATATTATGAATACAAAATCATTATTTTCTTTTTATACTGAGGCTCATATTAATAAGATATAGATAGTCAATTACGGATTATAAGTAGAAAATGAATATTATCTCTTTTAGTTTTAGATTCATGTCGATAAAACACAAATATTAAGTGCTATAAAAAACACTGATTATTGCCATTTTCATTTTAGTTGCTCTTTTCCCACTGTTGTAAACATGTCTTTTTGTCGATACTTTCGACAAAGTTTCTGTGACATCTTTCAAGGTGTCGAAATCTGTGTAACTGGCTTCAGAGTTTTTAATTGACATATTGCGTCAAAGGTTTTTGTGAGCTCGGAAATGTTTTAAAGGTTTCCAAGGATACGTTTCTCTTTAGAGAGTAGATGGCGAACTAAACATGACAAGCGAAGCATGCTCAAAATACATTAGCTCTAAAATCATCAATTCTTCGTCAATTCAGGAACTTTCTATCTTCTCAGTTTCATTTCTGAGGTGTGGTTAATTTATTTCTATTCAAAAGATTTTCAATTTATTCGTAGCTCGTCGTACAAGTTTAACGACCGCGACAGCTGCTCTGTTAATACATGAACCTCTGGGTTTAACATGTTGACAGAAGACTCATTTTTGATGTAACAGGAAAATCGCAATTGAGATAAGAAAGGATACCGAAGAACGAGAAACTGATTCTCAATAGTGAACTCTACAATAGTATCTCTTCTTGTAAATATTCATGTTTGTGCGTACGGTTTTCACCAAAACGTATACATTGTGCAACAAAATTTTGACTGCACACTCACAGGTAACAATTGTACTGGAAGAAATGCTCAGCAACCAAGAAAATAGATATTCTCAAATGAATCACTATGTTCAGCACAAAGTTGGTACGAGTGTTTACATTAAGAAAAGATAATTAAAATCAAGTGATTCAGTTAGCTGAGTTTGAATAACGTGTCTGCTTCGAAGGTTCCCAACTCTCCATGCAAGCAGCAGACTTGTCTAATCGATTGACTAGTCCTTGATAGACGATATTTATAAAGTTCAGGGATATAGTCAAGTGTGGCGGGAAGAGAAAATGGCCTCACCTTTTTCTACGGGAAAACATTTTCTGGAGGGCATATGGTGAACTAAGTTTTCTCAAAGTGAAAATGGTTTTTCAATATAGGTGTTCCCCCCCCCCCCCCCCCGGAAAGCTGGTCTTCTCGTTTCCTTAGAAAATTCTCGAGTACGAGCCTGGTAACAATATTAAATATACCTCATTTTCAGTTTAAGTTCAATGTTTTAAACAATATTTGTTGTCATTCTTGTGAATAAACCTCTATTGAGACGTTGCTTGTTAGCTCGCTTCACGTTGCCTCAATCTCGTCATGCCGCAAGCTACCATCTGAAACCGTACCTCGGTTAGCTTTGCTTTGGACTAAATGAAGCAATATGTCTTGAAGAGGCTTCGTTTCGTTTCGCGACCTGGTCTCGAGAAGCTCTAGAAAAACTAGTGGTGACTCTCAACTATAAGAAAAAACACACTAAAGACTAACGTTAATAAGGTGTAATTCTTGCGTTCTGTTAATACTTGTTTGTTTGCGCTGCCAAAAAAAAGTAGTTATACGTTTACGCCAGCAAGCAAGAAAAGCTAAGTGGTATACTCTAATATTGAGTGATTAATATTTCTTTGATCTCTACGATTCAGTGGCATTTGCAAACTACTACATACCGATATGTACGACGAATAACAGAGAAGTACACTGAAAATGTATAGTCGTCCTTGTGGAGCAGAAAACATTTGGCAAAATAGCTGTGGGATCGTATTCGATGAGAAGCGGATTTGTTGATGCAATAAACCTACCATTTACTGTATCTCTCTAGTTGATATCCGTTTTAGCAAGACAGATAAAATGATCAACTTTCGAAGTAGAGGCCCAATCAGGTCATCGAGTCTGCGATAGGGCAAGCAGGCTGCTGAAATAGACATGTCGCCTACCTGTCCTAATTTTCATGATTTTCAACAAGAAAACTTCATTTTTTGAGCAAAAAAATTACTTTTTAAAATACTGTAATACCTTTAATGATCGAACATGAAAAGTGAGCATTTTTCGTTTTGGCTGGAAATAATCATGACTAACAGTATACTATAACGATATTATTCATACCTCATTTATTTACGGCATTTATATTCCTTCAACTAAATCACCGTTCATGCGAAAAGAAATTAGGCAAATATTCAGATAAAGCCGATTATTAATGGATCAGATATTTTTGATAATCAAAAATAATTCAAAAAATACAAATTCTATTGATTCTTCTGATTGATCGTAACTAGAATTGATTAGAAATCGATAAAAAAATATTATGATCGAAGTTAATAAGAACAATGAATCGAGTTCGGATTTTTTTTCTATTATTTTGAATTTATGATCAATTCCTACTCGATTATGAGTTTCTGATTTTCATCGATTTTTTAATCATTTTTGTTGATCAATTTTAACCTAAACTTTTTTGCCTAATTTTTTCACATAGATACTTGCCGTTATTTTATATAAATGGTTTACTAATTCTTACCATTTCCTATTTTATATTTAGACTGTCATAAAATGCCTATTCTTAATAGATTCTCATCCACCAGTTTGCCAAATTTATTCAAAATGTTCTTAACCAAAAATAGGCACCTCTACAAATGTTAACGCTTTCTTCTAATATATTCTCTTTCATACGTAGTATACTAAATGAATAAAAGCTTTGTCTAATAGTCTCATTTCGATATATGAAGTCTCCTTGTTCTCTTATCAAGACATTCTGCTATTCTTATTCAGATATCAACAAAATATTAGCATATCAAAAACACACAAGCCATTGACAGGCAGGCAGACCAAATCGAGGGAGCACTTGAAACGTATAGGCAGGCTAAAAAAAGTCTACAGCCTGTCATGGACCAGCCAGGCCTACGAAAAATAGGTCTGTTTGGATCTCTGTTTCGAACAGTCGTCAATATGTTGCAGAGTTTTTGCAGTTTCTCTGTATATCCATTTTTATGGTAGTATTTTCGATTGTATGTTTCATTTAAGAATAACATTCAACTTTGATGTAATGATGGATCTAATCTAGGCTCATCCATTAGTTCTGGAGACACAATAATTCACATGAGTGGTCAAGATACATTGGATACGAGACTTATTACATCTCTACTTCGAATTTTCCTTAAAGAATCGGAAGCATTTCTTAGGAGATCAGTTTATTTGACTCCGAACAGATATCGTTCACTTCTAAATCTAGCCACTGACTGAAGAAATCGAAACAAATATTTCTTATTAATAAAATATCGCTTATGTACGATGGAGGTCGACGGTTTTCAATTCTTTCTTCTGAGGTTAATAATCTATTTGAGACTGATTTTCTGAGAGTGTAGTGATTGATACAACACTATGCAAAAGAAGAACAGGAAACTGCATTGCAGTTACTTAAAATAAAGAAGCTTCCTCACAAGACAGTCGCCCGTCTTTCTCAACTTGTGAAGTGTCCTATTCTTGCCACCATCGACGACGCAAACTAATAGAAGATACAGCCTATCATATTTATTGATGTCCATCTCGTTTGATCAAATGCTCGAAAAACATTAATGTTCAATTTCATTATTATAGTTCTGACAGAGTTAAAAAATCATGAATTAGACTGTCTTATACATTGCATAACAGAGCTTGTTAAGTACAGTTATGCTCTATAAATTTTATTGATAATCATCGCTTTGGTTGATTGAGAGCTATAATGCTTCGATAACGGCTAACGAATTAACTCTTGACTTTGATTTTAGATTGAACGAACTAAATTGTGCTCCATCAAGAACTATAGACAGCCACATGGACGACTCAGTGAAAAGAATTGAAAAGCGTTTGTATCACAATGACTGTGAAACATTGTCTACAAATATAAAAGAGTCAACTAATTCAACAGCTATGGCTGAAGAAAACGTGCTAAATAGGCCTCGTTCTTTCATATGGCGACTCTTTCACGGTATGAACTATTTGCTAGGATGCCTAGGTTTCACTGCTGCATCCATCATGTACTTGGATCGACTACAACAAGAAGGCCCTAATACAACGGCAGCTGGTGGTTGGCTCTATACTTCAGGTTCATTCTTATTCCTTCTGGCCGATCTACAAGAGTGGTGGTACTATCGGGTCGGATGTTTTTGCTATAGCAAACACCGAGATGGGTACGAAAAAGATAATGAGGGTCTCTTTGGCTATGAGGAAGGAACGATACTCGGGTACATAGAACGAGCTGAAATAGGGCTTAATTATTTTCTATCAGCATGTGGATCTATGCTTTACCTTGCTGGTTCGATTTTATTTATACCAGGCTTGGAGAAATATGTTGTCACAGGCTTCTGGTTGATCATATCAGCATCAACCGTTGTGGTTGTGTCTCAAAGCTGGAAAATCTATCGAGCGGGCTGTAGAAGTCTAATCGATCGAAATGATCGTCGATTCCATTTTATCAATTTATTCAATGATAAATCATGCTTGATAATAGATACATTCTCCGCTCTTGGGGGTGCCTTCTTTATCATGGGCACGAGTCTTTTTCTACCGCAGAACTACATCCAAAGTGCATTTGGCAATAATAGAGCAGCGGGTCTTTGCTTATGTGGCAGCATTTTTTTTACTCTTTCTGGCTTTGTTTTGCAATATCGTCTTCACTGCTTGCTGAAATCGCGTCAAAATCATCCATGCTCCGTATAGAATATTAGTGAGACTGGTGATGTCTAATAAAAGTTGTCTTTTCTTCTTCAATGTGTCTCAGACACATACTATACTAATAAAAGAAAACTGACATCTACTCTCCTTCATTTTCTACTATTTCGTTATTTCAACTCTATAAACTATGACCTTAAAATAGGAGTTCGACTTAAACAAAAATAACTATTCCGTAAATAAAATGAATTTCTTGAGTTCTGCTCAAGGCCGATCTTCTTAGCTTGTATCCTTGATGAATAACAAGCATTTTGTTTCTTGAATCCTGAAGGCGATCTGATGACCTTTTATTCTTCTGAAATGGGTTTTGTACAAAGACAAACAACTTTGCTAAGTGTACTGGTGATAACCATTCTAGATTTTAGGTGTGGGTGTGGATAAGTGTGGGGATAGACGGTAGACTTGTCATGGCCAAGCATCACGAATTTTCATTTTTTTACCAGAGATCGACGAGTCGGTTGAAAAAGCGCCTCGCCGCCGCCACGCCATCCGGCGATTCAGTCGCTGCCACCTTGCCTCGCCTCGAGTTTTATGTAAAAATAGACGTTTTCTTATGCGTTTTTCAGCCGCATTTAACAATTACTATTTCTCTTATTTCATAAGAGTATATAGAAGTATCCTGAGCGGCGAGGGTACCCCAATCTTGAGACGTTTTCATTCTTTTCCAGCGAAACTACAGAAGTTTTTTCCGTTTCTTTGCTCATGAATTTTCAAACAATTGCTTGATCGTCCCAAGGTTTAATCAGTTTTAGCAAAATTTTTCTTATCGATCTCGTAATTCATAGATACCCCTAATTTTTGTGACTTCGACACACTTCTATGATCAAAAAAAGTATAGGATATCTGGAAAGTCATTCACCAAAAAAGAAAAATTCATGTTTCCATCATGGTTCTATTGGATGAAGTGTTTTTCGTAATGATGGTAGAGGACAGTTCAAAGTTTTTATTCAATAAAATGAGTTTTTCAAATACTCTAGCAAAGTAACGCATTCAGGTTCAATGCACTACTAGATTTTTGTTTCGAGGTGCTCAAGAAAAATATGCAGGACTACGTTGAACTTATTGCATTTTATCTTATTAATGTGCATTTTTCGTCATTCAGGCCTATTTCTCTTTTTTTATAAACATCAAAATGGAAAATATTCAAGAAGCAGTCTTACATATCATTTTCTTGCATCACGTAAAGCGACATTTTTGCGTGTTGCGCCAGAACGTGTTACTGATAAGAATATTTTAGATGTCTATACTATTGAATAAAAAATTCGAACAGTCCTCTACCATTAGCACAAAAAACCAGTTCATCCAATAGAACTATGACCGAAATATAAAGTTCTCTTTTTGGTCAATGAGTTTCTGGACATTTTATACTTTTTATTTATATGAATAGGTTGAAAAGAGTAACAGACAATAATAGATAATGAGACCAGAATGAAAAGCTATACATTGTTAATTTCGTTCATAGAGTCAATTAAAGTGAATTTTACAAAAGCGTGAATAACCATTATACGTATATATATCCAGCACGAATAAGAGAATGATTGATAGTGAAATAAATAATTAAGTATGTAAATAACACAAAACTCATTTCAATTCTATCCTAATTCGATAATTTTCTCTCAAGTTTTTGGTTAACATGCCCATCATCATCATGAAACAATAACAAAAAACAAAGTATATAAAACTATTACGTGAATATAGGTCCAAATAAATTTTATATATATACTCTTTCTGTAGTCAAAATGTTATCTTGTTAAATCATTCAGTTAGATATAAATGCATGTAGTTGTTGTCTTTATTCTGTGTTCTTGTTATCGTTTGCTGATGATGATGGTGGGTATATTCAATATACTCTAAAAAAATTGGTGCTTTACGGAACCTTCCGAAAATGTTCTCGGAGGTGTGTGGAATCAAAAAAATGGATTTTCAGATTTACCAAACCTTTAGAGGTTCTTTCCTTCGATACATGGGCCGAACCATTAAAGGTTTCGTAATTCTGAAAATACATTTTTTTGATTCCACACACCTCCGGGAACATTTTCGGAAGGCTTCGTAAAGTACCAACTTTTTAGAGAGTCTAGAAACTTGAAAACTTCTCAAATTTTTGATTAAGTTTGTATTCGTTTCATAGGAATGATATATTAAATTATTTATTGAACTATCATCTATTCTTCTCTTTCTGATAGATCTAAGTACATGATAGTTATTTTCTTTGATCTCATTATTTATTTTTATTTTTTTTTCGAATCTATTATAATATCTATGCAGCAAAAGCTGTATAGTAAGAAGACGACTAACTCGCTACATTTCGTACCGTCTCGTACTCGCCTCGCCTTCAAAAATCTTGACTCGCCGCGTCGCGAGTTGTCCATCTCCGGTTTTTACATAGTGACACTTCTATCTCATCAATAATCGACGCGAATTCTCTGAAATTTTTATTGTAGATAGGAACTATTTAGATCTATCATCAGTAAAAACTTCATTGACTTTCCTTTAGCCAGATCCATGTTATTCAAAAGACATCGACCCTCACAGAATTTCAAAAAATGGAATTGTTTATCAGGATGAGGTGAGAACTTAGCGTTGTACTACGAAACGAAGTGACATGCAAATAAATGTTATATATACGAGTTCTTCAGTTTTCCACAGAGCTTTCACCTTATCGAGTCATTTCTTAAGAAGCATAACTGCATTAAACAAAAACTTAAAAATACTATTCGTCACGGAATTTCATCCTTTTTTAACGTTTTAATGGGGAGGTTTAAGATTTTAACATTTCAAATTGTCATGATAAAAATCCAGCTTATTTCTAATCCATGAATAGTGCAAAGACAGTTTTATTCTCACAAATGAAACCACATTAGAACTTTTGTCTATTTTTCAGAAAAAAAATGATGCGCAAAACTATACTTTTTTTGGTGAAAATAGTCAATAAATCTCGTTTTAGACGCCTTTTGGATGAAAAATGGACGTTTGTACCTTTCCACCATATTTTTCAGTCGAGCGAAATTCGAATGCCATCTAGTTCATATAAATATCGAAGAATTACTTGGCAAAGAAAAAATAGTAAATATTCCATATAGATTCAAGAGTTTTTTTGACAATGCTAGCTACTGTCAGATGAATTTAGTAATCACACAATAATTTTAAAAGTATCTTTCGTATTAATAGTAGTTTCTATCGTTGTCCGCTTCATTTAATACAATAAATCGTACCATATCGTTGTAAATTTTTTGTATTGATTTTGTTTATCAGAAGAACTGCAAAAATGTCTTGCAACATACAGACATTTATGGGCATCAAATAAAAAAAAAACTCATGTCAATGATTGCGAATATAATACAGAGAAAATTTTGAAATGGTACTTTATATCTGTTGATATTTTAATTTCATATAAAGAAATATCCGAGCAATTATAACTTAAAAGTATAAAACTTTCAACTTTTTTGCTAAAACAATTAAACGACGTGTAAATGAAAATAAACGATCACATTTTCCCATTGACAAAAAAAGAATTTAACAGTTTATATAAGCTCCAGAATCTGTGCAATCATATGTATTATAAAATCCAATGATCGTTGTCAAATGTCGATCAAGATGGGAAAAAAAAAACAATTGTTAATTAATGGGTTTTAGTAAAATTTTTGTTTCACAACCATAATAACCTGTTTGACGATCTGGTTCATGCATTATACTTAAATGTAATTCATTTAATTCAATTTGTCCAAAATCATATTGACCAAAAAGACGTAAAATATTTTTTGCATCAAATGATTCACGTTCTTGATTTTTTACTTTTCCACGTGCTGTTTTTTGTGCTTCTAATATTCCTGTATCATCTTTACGTAATAATGAATTCATTAATGTTACATGTAATTTAATACGTTCAAATTTTTGTTTCATAAGACCTGTGTTAAGTAATTCTTCATTTAAGCGATCAAGAAAATTTTGTAAACGATTTGTATTTGTCTTATCAACTAACTGTACTTTAGCATAGAGTACATCAACAAAACTTGGATCATCATTCATAAATTCAAGTCCTCTTAATTGTACGATAAAACGTTCTTTATCTGTAGGCATAAATTGTTTAAGTAGAGCTTTTGTACATTCTTGTAAAGTATCTTTGATAAAATTAATTTCTGATTTTGATAATAGAACTAATGTTGCTATTGTTAAATGTAATTTGTTTACCTGTTGAAATAATTCATTAGTTATTCCTCGTTCATTTGAACATTGTTCAAGAACATTTTTTTTAAATTCTTCATATTTTTGTTTGAATTGTTTTGACACTGATGATGATGATTGACAAATTGGAATAGAAAGAAAATGTGTAAATGGTTGCATTTGACGATTTCGATCAATAATTAATTCAATTCGTGTACGAGCAGATTGAACATTTGCCTTAGTACGACTACGAATTTTTACTGTACCGATTTCATCACGACGTGGAAATATTATTTGTGTATTAGTATCTTGTTCTAATTTTTGTTTATTTTCAGCATTTTTACCAATCAAAACACCATAAAATGCAGGAGCAATGTCCATTTCACATACAAACATATTTTCTTTAGCCAGATAATCAATTGTATCCTCATCATCTTCCAATGATTCTTCTTCATGAACTATGACAAGAAAATGAAGAAGAAGTTGCATTAATTACATCTTGCAAAGAGAAGATTTATTACTAGTTTCAAATATTACTTGCAGAACACCACTTTAACTATCTCATAAGTGATCCTAATATACGTAAACCTTGATAAAGTTTCCAAAGTCCACGAGAATGTATCCCTAGTAGCCTTGATTCTGATATTAATACTGATAGGTTACTATTAGAATCCATATAGATGTAATTTAAGAAGAAATCAAATTATGAAATTTTATATGTACATTTCATTGATAAATAAATCTAATTGTTCTTAGAATATCTTTTAAAAAAATCTAACTAGCAAATGTCCAAAAATTGGCTTCTCTTCGGCATGCAATACTGAAAGAAGGAAGCTTCCGTTTTAATTAAAACTTTTAAAATAATCTAAAGCATATAAGATCAACTTATAATCAAAAACTAGTGTTATTTGATTTTTTCATTTATGTCTTCTTCTGGACTTAAATCAATGATACTAAAAGGAAGATCTGTGAGAGCATGAATTAATTTGAAGTTTTAAGAAACTTGTTTAGATCTACTTCTACTAATAATATGGAATCATAAGTATCAGAGGTTCAAACAGGCCTATTTTTCTTAGATCTGACCCACCAATGACAGGTTGTAGATCGCTTCGACCTATGTGCGCCTGTGATACTCTTACGTCAGCTTGGCTTGCCTGCCGTGGTCTGTATATTTTGTATATGCTATCGCTTGGATGATATTTCAATGAGAATGGCACCGTGTCTTGATAACAAACAACGATAAAGACTCATTTTTCATGTTGTACAGTACAAAGTACTTCACTGTGGTTTTTAACGTCATTTTGTTACTCAAAAATAAGCTCTTTTACTGAAAATTATGAAAAATTTGAGAGGCAGGTAGCCTGTCTATCCTAAACAGTTTGCGTGACCTGAGACAGGCTCAAAAATAATGACCTGTGTCTGCCTCACGCAGACAGACATGCAGGCTCAACGGTGTGTTTGGACCAGGGCTCGAATGGGCTGCCCGATCCAGTGGCCCGACCCGCCCCAACCGATTCTTTTTACCGGACCGGTCAGAAAAGATCCTGGGACCGGGTGGGCCACTCTTTTTGTCGGGTCTGACCGGTCCGATATTTATATGTTATTCTTTTGTCTTTACTATCAACTTTGCTTATTTTTCTAAATTAGACATCTTCAAAACTGTTTAAGGGGAGAAAAAACATGTGAGTTTCATGTTTCATTAATCTGATAAAGAGTTGACATTTCTTGAACTCATCTTTTCTCTCGTTTACACGCAATATTCTACGATACATAAACTGTGTTAAATAGCGTGAGAAAGTAATTAACAAAAATAATGTGTCGAAAATATACCGTTATCGATAGCTAGCCTCTCACTGAGGATCCGTAAAAAAAGAGGAGTAAAGTGCATCAACGTAAAAATAAAAAAGAGGATTTTGAATAAAAAAGAGAAAAAGTAGGAAGCTCTTATTTCAACCATCAAAATCATAAAAACAACACTCAAAGTAAAGGGAAACTCCAACATCGCAAAACTGATCCCTTATTAATCTCTGTTTGCTACTGGCTTTAAATATAATTATGTTTCGCTATATTATAATTGAATTATAGATGTCAAACAATCTATCGTAGTTCTTTTTATTCTTTACTACCCGCATTGGATGTTGTAAAAATCGATTGAAGTTCAATCAATAGCTTATCATCATCTTTCACTGCGTTTGCCTATCTTGTTGCAACTTAGTTCTGTTTTAGTTCTTTTTTTATCGATGATAGTTGCATATAGTATTTGCATAGGTCTAGCGTTTTCTTGGTGTGAAAAAGAAAAATAAGAAAAAAAAATCAGTGTTCACTATCATACATGAGCCTACTATTGCTGAATAAATTTATCAATGCTAAGTTTTTCTATACAATTTGCTTTTTGATCAAAAAGAGGAAAAAGAGGAGAATTTCTAAAAAAAGAGGGGGAAAAGAGGAGTTCAAAAACAAAGAAGAAAAAGGAGGAAAAAGAGGTGGAGTGGGTGGCCAACGATAGTAGAAGCTGCAAATAAACACTATATCTAATTCTTCAACTTTTATTAAAGAAGAATTCCATGGAAAGCATATCAGTCACTGGAAAAAGGCAATATTTGGAATTTTGAGCTGCTTTTCTAAGCGAAGTTTTTCCCGATTTCGATCATAAAGAGACTTAGCATGTAGTAGAAAATAATTAATCAGTGTGATAAAAATCCTTGACACTCAAAGTTAAAAGGCTTACCTTTAAATTGGAGGCATCAATAAACTTTGCCTTCCTTTTTTATCGGCTATTCTCGATTGCGAGCTAGTTTCTTGAATGATCAAAAATGAAAAAAGTTTTTACTCAGAAATAGAGTAATTTTTCATGATTAAAACTCAATCGAAATTGTGCCATAGGATATCGAGCAATTTATAACAGTCATTACTGATTTTGAGTAACTTACAGTGTATTATCTTTGGGCTAAATAAAAAATTCAACTTATCAGATTAATTTTATTTCAACTTCGAGAATCTGGGGAAATCGAACTCAACATATTATCGATCGGTTGATATTTTGTATCCTAACAGTAACCGAATTGGTTTCCTAAGTTTTTTGAGAAAAAAAATTTCTTAAACAAAATTTTGTTTGGGTCTGGGCCGGGCCGGGCTGGGCTGAACAAGAATTGAGTTGGGCCGGGCGGGCCTTCATAATACTCGGGCTACATTGGGCCAGGCCGGGCCTCGTTTTCATGGCACATTTTGAGCCCTGGTTTGGACCTCTGATAATTATTGAGACAACTAATATTTGTCCTTCATTGGTTGCTTGTTTTTGTGTTAAATTAAATAATCGAAATTAAAATGAAAGGCTACGCATCTGAATTTCTCAATGATATCATAGAATGAAAGAGTTTTTTTGTATTCTACTAAAAGCATATACGAAGTTTTTACGTTCACAGAATTTGATTTTCTCAAGAAAAAAATTTTATAATACCAATTAGAGGTTTGTCTTCGACTTCAATTGTTGAACTTTTTTGCTGTAGTTTACAACTTGGTTCATCATCATCTAGATTATCAGCATAATAGTCTGCTTCTTCTTCCTCTCGATATGCTTGATGTTGTTGATTATCAATTGATTCAAGACTTGGTAAAGATGATGGATTAATCCGATAACACCGATTACCAATAACAAGAATTTCAGGTCGAAGAATTGATGATGAAGACATTGAGAAGAAAACAAAAATGAACTATTAATATACGTTGTCTAAAATCCGTTAGATAGGGAACAATAATTTATTAAACTTGCCTCTTTTTTTGTCAAGTCTTGCCAGCTTAAAGATTTTTTTTTTTTTGTTGTGTGAATATAATGAATAAAGAAAGATGCAACTTAACTTTAGGATACAGATGATGAGAAAAAAACGGAAAAGAACCAAAAAAAAGAGGATGAGACATATAGGCAGACAAACATAAAGAACGATGATAAAGAAGAAAAAGAAAAGAAAGTTATATGTTTAAATAGAAATATGTATCACACAACAAGAGAGATAGACGTAGAACCCGAACAGGAGAAAAAAACGCACATTCACAAACACATATATAGAGAAAGAGAGAGAAAAAAAAAACGTTTAGCGGTTATAATTGCCCGGTGGCACTGTATCTAAGCCTTGTTGTGTAAGTTGTTGTTGCGATTGTTGAAAATAAGCAGCATCATATGGACTTGGATGTACATATGTTGGCTGTTGTGGTGGTGCTTGTTGAGATGGATCAAACATCATACCATATGCATTTACTTGAGGAGGCATATTTGTTTGAGGTGATGGCACTTGTGCTTGAGTCGAATACCAAGCTGCAGGTGACCCATATGCATAAGTGGCAGGTACACCTCCATTCAATGCATATTGTGATGTCATCGAAGGACCAGCAGAACTAGCACCAGCCTGACCCGATGGACCTGATGTTGATGCCGATCGGCCACTGCCACCACCACCAGTATTTGGTGCACCTGTTGGTGGAGGTACTTGAGACAGAACGTTTTGTCCACCAACATAAGCCCGTTGTTGATCTGTTGGTTGTTGCTGTTGTTGCTGATGAGGAGGTGAACGATTCAATTGCCAATTAGGATTTACACCACCTGGATTAACTGATGCTGCTGATGGATATACTCCATACATACGTGGATCTTTTAAATTCATGATAAAACAAAATTAATTGATAGAAAAATAAGATGGTTTTGAATATACCTGAGTACACTCCTGGGTAATATATTGAATGTGGAGCCGATGTAGCCGGTCCAGCTGATGAACTAGTAGATGGAATCATTATATTTTGAGGTGGACCTACGCCAGATGCTGCTGCTGCAGCTGCTTGAATAATACCCGATGTATTAATAGGATAATAAAATGGTATTTGTTGTAATTGCATGGATGCTGGAGTTGCTTCTTTTATTTAGAAAGAGGAAAGAAGAAAAAAGAATGTTAATTTTAAAGTATATTCAATAAAGAGAAATATTCATACGTTGTGCCATATAATCGGGTTGATAATATCGAATTGATGGAGTTGAATATACCATTTGTGGAGCACCAGTTACTTGTTGTTGTTGAGGTGCATTAGATTGTTCGCCACGTTGAACTGATACAACAGCTGAAAATGCAATAATAAAGTCATTTCATTAATTTCATCTATAAATAATTTACCTTTTTTCGGTGCGACATTATTAACACCAGTACTTCCAGTATCTCCACTATGTACTGAATTATTATTTGTTTTATATGTTGGACCAGAGCTACCACTAGGTGTTGTCATGCCCCCTGTACCTGTAGTATTTGTATTTGGTCCATTGCCAGTTAATTGTTGTTGTGTTTGTGGTGGCATCATCTGTGTGCCCATCATATTAACATTCATTTGTTGTGGTGTAGGTGTAACAAATTGTGCCATATTGGTATATGACGGTTGATAATATTGCTGATATAAAGCTGCTGCATTCTGAGGATGTGTTGGTGGAATCATTGATGATTGTTGTACTTGAGTCTGTTGCACTTGTTGTTGCTGTTGTTGTTGTAAAAGATGAAGTGCTTGTGGATGAGCATGTGAAATAAACGTATTGCTCGGCATTGAACTTGTTGCTCCACGAGATTCAGGTCGAGAACTACTTTCACGCTAAAAAAATTAAACTAATCATTTTTTTTATTTTTCAATCATTTAAAATATTACCGAAAATACAGGAACAAATTCATCAGCTTCTGGATTTAAGCCTGAATTTGTTTTAACATTACCAGGTGTTCTATAAGAAAAGAAACTTTTTAGTTTATTTTTGAATATGATTTCAAAACAAATAAACATACATTGTTCCAGTTGTATGCTGTGTATAAACAGGTGCATTTGTTATATGTATTGTTTGATCCGATTGATTTGGATTTACTGATTCATGACTAGATGAATGATCTTCTTGAGTTGGAAGTGTTAATGGAGGTGGAATATTATTATTAGATGATGGAATTTGTTGTTGTTGTTGTTGTCTTATCTGTTGAGTATGTAATTGTGATGGACGATTAAGTGGAACTGCACTTGATTGATTATTTGAAGAAGTTTGTTGTTGATTGCGTTGTTGTTTTGGTTGATCTGATTCATCAGTTGTTGATTGTTGTTCATCTTAAACAGAACAAAATAAAAATCATAAACAATGAAATAACGATTAATTTCATTACTCCGTAATTGTTTTTTAGCCATTTTATTATTTGATTGGTGAGAATAATTTCCTGCTCCAGTAGAATTGGTTTGATGTGATGTTGCCACAGCTGCTGTTGTTGGCGAAGGTGATGTTGTTGTTGTTGAATTATTTCGAGATGATGAACTACCTGTATATGGTGCTGGTGAATTTCTTCCAATAGGTGGTCGATTATTTGTTGAATAAATAGTACGTGCTGGAACTGTTGATGGACTTGTTGGACCTGAATTTTGTCCTTGTGAGAAACTACCACTATTGATTCTTTGACCACGTGTTGTTTCATCATTTGTTATTTGTAACGGTGAATCGCGTCCTTCATGTGGCGAACGACTATCTGTAAAACGATTATTACGTGATTTATATTGTTGTTGACGATTATTTGCTGATTGTTCAGATGAACGTGATGATGTATATTGTGTTTGTTCAGAACGTTGATTTGGTTTTGGATTATTCATTGAATAGTTATTTGAACCACCACCGCCACCACGTCGATTATTACCACCACCACCACCACCAGTTCGTTGTTCACGCCAATTACCACGTCTAATTATGAAAGAATTTTTTTTTTAAATTAATAATAATAAACAACAAGGAATGAATTACTTTGATGTATTATATTCTGCATCATAACGAAAATCTGATCGACGATCACTTGTATGTGAACGTGATGATTGATTATTTTTAGTATTACTATTTCCATCGTCGATATTATGTGTTTGATTATATTCAGATGGACGTTTTACACCTGAAAATATGAAATTTATGTTTACGAGAAAGAAAATTATGTATCTAATAACCTGCATCATCTTCATCGATATCATCATTTCGAGATCCTTTTTCAATTTCTGAAACTTTCTTTTCTATTTCTGCTAATTCATCAGCTGTCATTTGACGAATAGGAACATTTCTAGTCAAAAGAAAAAGAATTCATTTGAATGAAAACAAAGAAATACATACGTATATTTGCTTTCATCAAAATCAGTTGTTGTATTAAATTTTTCTCGATTTGTATGAAACATATCTTCTGCATCATAGCCAGCCTGTAAACAAAACAAAACAAAAACAATAATTTTAAATAAAAAATCGTCATTATTTGTATTTTTTACTTTTCCATCGTCACCAAGATCAAGATCTTCTAATGTATCTGGATCAATTTCATGTGTACCATAAAAATGTTCCATACGATTAAAACGTTCATCTTCTAATTGAGTTACTTTTGGATTTTCATCAAGCATACCTGAATATAAAGTTTTAAATTAAATATTTCTTTTAGACTTCTTTTTTCACTTACATTTTCCACTGCCAGATAAATCAATATCACCAGCAATTATTTCAACAATATTAGTTGATGGAATAATACGTTTATTTAATTCAAATGATTGTAATGAACTATCAACTGCATCAAATAGATCAATAAGTGCTGTTGATAATCCCATGATATCATTATTATTATTATTATTATCTAGTCGATGAGCAACTGATAAAACAACATCACCATTTGGTGATATTGTTTCAAGTACACCATGAAAACGTTCTCGTTCAGTTGTTTGAATAATGACTGGTTGACCCTATTACAAAAAAAAGATTGTTGTCATAGGTTACTAGTAAAATTGTTGAAATTTATAGTGAAAGTTGGTAAAGCTCAATATTATGAAGTGACTTCAAGTAAAAACTTTAATTATAGAATTTTAATGGTATTTTATTAGATCAATGAAGACTCAATGCTATTTTAAAATGAATAAGATACAAAACTGGATAAAGTGTTTCGAACGATTGTTTAAATTGAGTTATTTTTTTCCAAAATTATTCTAAAAATAATGAACTTTAGTAAATGGAAAGAGAACACAAGCCACACGTTAGTAAATAAGACTTTTTACAAAAGAATTGTCTATAATACTTAGGATATACCAAAAGTTCTGGCCACGGCGTTTTAAGGATCTTTTCGGATAAGGAGGCCTATTGAGAAATGAAAAACCAAATATACCATGTTGCAGAGCTTTTTGACACGCGTTGAATGGCATCTAGTAAGTCTTGTTTTTATAGGATTTTGAAGAACTTAGAGTTAATTTACTGATACACGACTGCACACCCACACTGACAAGATGACCGGAGATGCTACATATAGGAAGTTATAGTCCGTCAAAAACTCGACAAAATCTTATGTGAGCAAAAATATTTTACAAATACTTCAACTAATATTAAGGACCACAATATTCAGAAACTTATCATGCTGGGATGTGAATGTGTAGTCGTCTATCAGTAAATTGACTCTAGTTCTTTTAAAGTCTTATGAAAACAGGATTTACTAATATCATTCGACACGCTTCAAAAAGCTCTACAACATGGTATATATGGTTTTTCATTTCTCAACAAGTTCCCTTATCCGAAAAGATTCTCTGAACGCCGTGACCAGAACTTTTGGTATGCTCTAAGTATAATCTGCTTATTTTACGATAAGCAACACAATATTCATTTAAACTCTTTATCATTTCTCTTTCCAAATATCACATGTGAAAGAGTATCGGACACTGCAGATCTTTCAGAGAGACGTCCTTCAAAAATCGAAAACATCTTTCATGAAATTTTGAAGCATGTGCTACTTTATTTAATTTAGGATCGGATACTCTTTCGAATGTGATATTTGGAAACAAAATGATAAAGAGTTTACATGAATAAAGTATGTTGTTTTTCATAAAGTAGTGAGATCACATGATAGACAATAGGCTTGTAAAAAGTTCTATTACTAACGCATAGTTAGTATTCTCCTCTGTCCATTTGCATAGGTTCAATGTTTTTTTATAACAACTTCGAAAAAAACGTCAGTTTAAAACATAGTCTAAAATATTTTGTACATCGAAAATTAATTACACTCAGATTGTTATATGTCCAATTCCCACTATAACTCAACATTTAGCAGTGAAATTTTCTTTGGATATAGTCTAGACAATGCCTATATTTTTGCGCGAACCATTCATCAAAAGTCAACTTTATACGAAAGTTATATTAAAAACAAATACGTTCAAAACATTTTGTTCAGTATTATATTCTGAATGTTTTTAAAACGGAACAATTGGAATACAAAAAAAAACTTTATTTCGATTCTTTTTGAGAAACAATGGAAAGAAAGAATAATCTTCTGTTCAAGAAATTGTGTTTCTTCTTATACAACCAACTTACCAATAATCCAATAGTTATTGCATGAACAAATCGAGGGTTTCGATAAATACCTTCCGACTAAATAATTAAAAACCAATTATTCTTTTACAACAAAGGAAAAAGTTTTTTTCTAAATTGAATACATACTTGAGAAGTATTCTTTGTTAGAACTGATCTTTGTACATTTGAATCGGTTCTAAATCAAATATTTGTTATTCACAAAATGAATCAAATGAAGCTAACAAGAAACTAGTAAAAATTAAAATCCTCAGTTTTCTTTTTTTTAATCCTACTCGACAAACAAATCAATTGAAATATTCTTCCATATTTCTGATTATTGTTTAGACTAAATGAGATTTATCAGCTCAATATTCTCAAAAAAAAGAAATAAAATTCAAGAAAAAAAAATATTTTCTTTATTTACTCAGACATATTGTTAACATTCACTGTTGAATCATTAATATCATATGAATTACTTGAACCATTTGTATGATGTGTATTTAACGTTGATGTTGTCTTATTAATATTTGTTGTTCGTGGAGCAGTTCGTGTTGATGACATAATTAATAAATGAAATATTCGTTTGACAAAAGAAAAGCAACAATTAAAAGAATAAATAAATCTGCGCTATTCGCCGTATTCACAAACACACGTCTGTTAAATTAAGTCCAAAAAAGAAATAAACGGGACGTTTGGATCACACGCACACACACGCGGAGAAAAACAGACACGTCAATTGACGGTTTGTATTAATTCTAAAAAATATAAAAAGAAAGAAACTAACCCACTAAAATTAACCATATTAAATAAAGCTTCTTGTCATTCAAATATCGAAATGAATAATAACCAGAAGTAAAAAAAAAAACAAAACAAAACTTGATGATCACTTCCAACCATTTTCTTTTTGTACTTACACAGATATTGATTGTAGCGAACTTATTTTATATTTCAAAAAAATTCATTACTTAGAATTTTTTATCTATTGAAATAAAAAAATTTTTAAAAAGAAATTACTAAATTTTGAAAATTTTGATTATTTAATTCGCTACAATCGATATAAATTATTTCATTGATAGTAGTGTTCTCTATCTTTCATCAATACTGTAAATAAACATCATATATTGCATTTTCTTGCCATATGATTGTATGACAAGGTTTAAAAACAGAAATTCCACTTTTTTTTTCTAACATGTAATTAATAATACAAAACGAAATTATAATGGCATCATCTTCATCATTATCATCAAAACGTAGAAATTTTTTAAATTCTTCTCAAAGTCGTACAGTAATTAATGATGATCATGAAAACCTTCTACATCGTGCAATACCGAAACATAATTTAGTATGTTGGTTACGCGATCGAGAACTTGGTTATACAAAATCAAGAATAAATCATTTTATTGCACGACGTACTAATATTTATCGTGCTATTCATCCGTCTTATTCAATTTTAATGTGTACAGTACCACAAGCTGTATATATAAGAAGATTTTCACCAAATGGACAATATTTGCTTGCTTTTTCACATGATCTTGAATCTTTGATTGTTTATAAATATAAAGGTAATTAATTTCAAGATAAAATATCTTTTGAATTTTCAATGCATTCATCGATAATATGTTAATTATCTGTATAGAAGGGTAGACTTCTCTAAGATATTCTATTGACGTAGTAATTATACTAGATTACCCTGAACGATATAACAAAGTTTCTTTTTTTCTTTTTGTAAGTTGTATGTAATTGCGCCATAGTTTTGTATTATGACACAATGTATTATAAACGTCCTTGCATGCTGTAATTTGATTATTATGAGTTGTAAAGAAGGTTTTATACTGTGTAGGTGCAGTTAATAGTTAAATTCAATTTAATAAATTTTATTTTGAAAAGAAGTTCAATTTCATGTTTGATGCTTATTACAAAAAAAAATGATTAATGTACCGATAAAATCTATTGTTTTAGAAGAGGTCATTTAGTTGAAGATTTGCTTTTTTTCTATGATCGATTAGTCTTGTGAAGCATAGTTGAATAAGTAGATCATCTCAAGAGACCTCAAATATTTCTAATTATTTCTTCTTATAAATAAAAAAAAAAAGATTAATGAATGTCTAACATAGAGAACAATATTTGTCATGTTTGTTCTTCTGAAAATCGATTTCAAGTATAATGCTACTATGAAATAGAGTGTCTCCGGAAGCCTTTGCACTTATTTCTTTTGTAAATAAATCTCGTTATTGTTTTTCAGACTATTAGTGCATTTATTATAGCAAAGAAGCTCTAAATANTTTATTCTGTTATACAACGAGTTCTTTTTGCCTCTTAACATTACTATTAGCCATTGTGTGCCTATACTGATTTCGTATGTAGTTGCACTATCATCTTGAAACATGTGTTACGATCTTTTCTCTTGGACTGGTCAAAAGAGTGCTCGCTCTCTTTCTCTGATATTTTTATCATCACGGTATCATCGTGAGCATCATCATACATGTATACATCTTTCTTTTCTTGCATTCTGTTGACATGTATCGATGCCATGCACATATCTCATCTACTTCGCTCTGGTGTGTTTAGGTGGACTTCTCTCTCTCTCTTTCACTTCCATATATATTCTACACCTTATACATATCTGTTCTCTCTTTGAAATGTAGGTAGTGTGTGTGGTGATGATAACAAAATCAGAGAAAGAGAGCGAGCACTCTTTTGACCAGTCCAAGAGAAAAGATCGTAACACATGTTTCAAGATGATAGTGCAACTACATACGAAATCAGTATAGGCACACAATGGCTAATAGTAATGTTAAGAGGCAAAAAGAACTCGTTGTATAACAGAATAAACACTCCCAATCGATTTATAATAATCCAAAACAGCGGTAATGATAATTAGACAAATGTTCTCCATTAGGTGAAAATGACAAAAACTCTGTTAGATGCTCTCAGTATTATGCTAATAACTTTTGAACAAATCGTGATAAAAATTTCGACCTTTCGTAGATTTTTAGATCGTCAATCAATGGTTCTAGTGCACTCCACGAAATCTAAAATTCGTCCTATCTTCATAGAGTTACAGTCTTCTTTCTAAAGATGACTATGAATGAGTACTTGTTTATGAACCGAACTTAAACAAGTTTCTATGGATCAATTGAGTAAGAAAGCCTCTTTCGAATGCTGATGATCGGAACTCGATAGCACGAAGCGTTTCAGATTTATTTGAAAAATAGCCATCGACTTTCTTATTTGAAATGGGCATTAATTGCGTCTATATATAATCATGAAATTCTAATAGAAATCGACTTTCAAATCATTCTATTTTGCTCCATCATGAGTCTCATAATAATGTTCTTTGACCAAAACAAGGAGGAAACTTATTTAAACTGACATTAGAACTATCAATTTAATTCTGAAATAGAATAGTGCTCAAAAACAGAATAGCATCCTTCGTCGAATTTATCCCGCGATGTCTATCGGCATTATATTATTATAATCAATTGTTTGTTTAGAATATTTTGTGTAAGGTTTTTGAAAACTGACAATGATTTGATATTCAGATTATAGACTAAATAAATAAATACCTGATATTATCAACATTAATTGCTTAAGGCCACTCTTCTACCTTAGAAATTGATCTTGTGCTAGATACATTCAAATCGCATGAAATTTTCAATTAACACACAACGGTTAAAAATGCTTCATTTGGCAGTTCAAAATTCTCTTTAGATCTTCATTCTATATACTTAATTTTTGATTTGTTTGAAAGAGCATGTCAGGATGCAGGACATGGCAAGGCCCTTCTTTTTAAATTCTTAATTTTTAAGCGGAGAAAAGGAATGAAAAGTTCAGTGTTTCGAAAAATTCTCTTGAAATGGTCGTCTACTTTTATAGAAGTGCTTTCTTACAGTATAATAGAAAGACTTAACTAAAAAAAATAGGCTGTGTCAGGTATTGCAACTTTATAGGCTCCTTCAATCGAATACAAAGGAATAGGCTACAATGAAGCTCCTTTGAGAATTCTGATATGCGTTATCAAAAGTACATCAGCAGAGAAAAAGCGAAAAAAGTACCCTACTTTTTCTGAAAAAACGCATTTTTCAAACAGAAAATGACGGAAACCATCAAAAACCTTCGAAAAAAATGAAATGTCAAATAAAAGAAATCATTTCATTTATGAAAGATCAGACCTCGGGCTATCTCCCCATGTGTTTATCTAAATTTCAACTTTTTCACGAATATTGACTTTTTCTTTTAACCAAAGGGCAGATGATCGCAAACTAATGTGTACTTTCCGACGAATAGTTTACTGATTTATATTAAATTGATTTACTTGTAAATGTCATTTATTATTTCAATTTAGCTAGTTCTGTTGTAACTCAAGGACATGATCTTAATGAAGTAATGGAAATTCTCGAAGATTGTGGTAATGATCTACTTAAAATCGAAGATATTCTTCCATTATTTCCTGATTTTGAAACAATTGATCAATTTAAAAAACCAATTATTAAATCATTAGAACATTATAATGATCGTTTGAGTGATCTACGAAATGAAATGAATGATGCATCAAAATCTATTGATGATATACGCGATGATTTAGCTAAATATCGTACACGATGTGTTGCAACAATTGATTCAAATGCAACATGTTCATTATGTGAACAAGCATTAATGTTGCAATCAACATTTTATATATTTGCTTGTGGCCATTATTTTCATGGTGACTGTTTATTTACATATGTACGACGTTTAATGAAACGTAAAGATGAGAATAATTTAGATGAAACAAATCGTTTACAAACATCAACTAAAGGTGGACAAATAAGTGAACAAAATAAACCAAAACTTGATAAATCTTCAAAAAACAGTACGATCCAAAAAGATATTGATACTGTTAACCGTTTACAATCAATAATCGCTAGTGGAATAGCACCACCATCACGTGATATGGAAAGTGTACAACAAGAACTTGATGATCTAGTTGCTTCACAATGTGTATTATGTGGTGAAACAGCTGTTGATTATTTGGATCAACCACTTGATGCAATTTTATAATTTGTTTCATTTGCTCATAGTCAGTGATTTGATTGATTGATTTTTATTTCAAAGATTTTTTTATGCGAATCAGTTCTATTTGATGATTTTTCAAGCATTTATTCTTAATTTCAATAAAAGAAAAACTAAATGTTTTTGTTGTTTCTCTTATAAAGTACTATTTAAATATCGATCTGATCTGTTCTCTAATGTTAAAGTGAAAGTATAGTTTTATCGAGTAATCCATCAGATTTTTACATGTTGCAAGGATGATTATGAAATAAAGCAAATGATAATTGCTTTTTAGTGTAGAATGTATGATTAAAATGTCAAAATTGTACTCTGAACAAACTCAGACATTCACAATCTGTTACGATGACTAATGCCTTGAAGTAAAGGTACGAAACAAAACAAAACAAAGGCAACGAGTCATATATGAATGAATCGCCAATTAACAAATATAACTTACTTAAGTATTTTGAAATTGAGGTCGTATTTCTTCTGTTTCGATATGATTTCTTTTTTGAAATCAAGTTACATTGAACTTGGTAAATCTAGTAGAACTATTTTGTACACATGATTGAAGAGAATAACACAACTTATGCCAAGTGAAAATGTTTTAGTGTTCACCAAGTAAAATTGATCATCTATTGAACAAACAAAAATTGTCTTTTTTGATAAGGAAAATTTTTCAAACAATTACATACCAATCTGATAAAACCTATGCATAAACATGAAGAATAAAAGCTAAGCATTTGTTTTTTGGTTTTCTAAGGAACGCATGAAAGTTGCGTAACATATAGTTATCGCTTCATGCAATACAAACTATGGGTCCTACAAGAAAATGTTGTGTACTTGTACAAAAGATTGTTTTGATTTTTCTTATTGAGCTTTTTGGCTTTTTGTAGACGATTATTGTACTGGTTGAACTAAATACCGATGGCAAATTAATATTACTATAAGATACATTAAAAAATAAAGATCCAAAATATCTTAGAAGATATAGGAGTTCATCAGAGGAAAATGAGAAAAATAATCTTAATAAGAATGAGATCGAAGATATGAAATTTTTCACCAGTTCAAAAGCTTTTAAGTGAACAGGAATATTGTAGAATAGTGGCAAGTGTGACTGGAACATTTTTAACGGCAACAATTTCGTCAAGAAACCTCAATATCTCATATTTTTCTGAATACTTGACTTGAGAAATGTATGAATTATAGATGGCATCTGAGAGATGTATTCGAGAAGTTTCTATTGCTAGCTATCAAAAACTGATTTAAAACGAAATTTAATCCAAGAAACTGTCAGAAATTTTTAGAAAAACAAGATTTTTTTCAGGCAGAAAGTTAGAAATTGACCAAATTATTTTTGATTAGATAATACTCATAAACTTTTGCTCGTTTCATAGGCATAAATTTGTTTTCTTTTGTATTGAATTTTCATTTGTTCACTTGTTTTAGATAATTTAGTAGAAATATTGTTTATAAAGAACATTGGAATTCTTATACAAAAATAAAAAGTGATTTTTGAACTTTTCCAAAGGTAGTACAATGAAACGAAAAACAAACGTGAAGTGTTACTTCCATTCACAAAGAAATTTCAAAGACAAAAGAAAATAATAGAAATACAACTTTGCAGTTCTAAGATTTTTATCATAGAAAAGAAAACGAATCAATATTCTTATTCTTTTACACTTTTCTCAACGATATTCATCGTTGAATGAGTGGATAATATATGAATTTTTTGAATTTGAACTTATGTTAATTAACTTCTCAAACGAATATTATTCCAAGAAACGACGCACAACAGCGAAATTAAAATCCTTTAAAATGATCATAGGCACATGCTGCGTTCATTCATACTTCATTTAATATCAATAATATCACTGCAGTAACGTTTTTCTTTTTCATTCTTTAATTATTTTATTTTATTTTATTTTACTTTTCTCTTACGTTAAATAATTAATTGATAGGCATATTTGTTCATATATGAATAAACAAGTCAATTAGCTACCAATTTTTCTTCCAAAAAGACGAAAAATCATCTTCAATTCTAAAGTAGGTCATCTTTTTCAATGGTTTCAACCATTAATCTTCTCTCTCATCGATTGAATAAGTTAATTCTATGAATACTTGAATTACTCTTTCTCTTTCAAATGTAACAATAATTCAATAATAGATAGAAATAAATCATTCAATTGTTGAACACTCTTGTTTTTTCTTGTCACCTTTCGCTTTTCAATCAGCCAGTCTGTCGATTGGCTCTATGTTCAACGCAAAGAAGCTCTCCTTATCAAAACAAAAAACTATACCGTGAAGACTATCATTTTTATATGTATTGCTTACTTTACTCGTGGACATGATACCATTGTGTTCTCAATAAGACAACCTTTGTATACGCGTGCAGGTATCTTTTCAAATAAAAATAAAACAAAAATGCTCTTTTTTACACATTCAAAGTTCTTTTACAAATCTAGAAGATTAGGATAATTTTCAGTCAGTGAACACTGTTCTATTTGTACAGTATATTCATAAAAGGAAACAGCATTCGAAGAGTCACCCATATTGTTTGTAGAAGTAAGTCAAATCAGGATGATTTGAAGGAAGAGTTTGTTAAATGATTTCCAATGCTTTTCAATGAGACCAAAGTGCCTTTGAATAGTCACTTATCTGTTCATACATCACGCCAATGCTGGTGTAAGAAGCAGCGAACTTGATATCCGTTGGTGAGAAAATCTCATGTTTGATTTTCGTGAATTGCTGATAATAGACAATGGGATCTATAAAGGGTGCTCACTAAGTATTGACCCGCTTATTCAATAAATTTATTGATTAAGGGGATCAAAACTTAGTAAACACTCTTTATGTTCATCGTGACCCTCCTTGATCACACCAAGCGCATGATAAATTGTTAATCTTTCTCAATCATCCATTTCTTGATCAAGCAGCATATTATAGATCTTTTGGAATTTGTCGGACGTTTCAAGTGTAATGAGAAACATACCCAAACGATTCGATCTATTCGCGTCACAATAGGTACGTTTGCGTATTTGTTCAGTTAGTACATGGAACTCTGAATCGTTGTCCCTAGTCAATGTTAGATTGACTTGCGAAAGACAGTGGTTTCCATTAATTTGTTTTATTGTGCCACTACAAATAATGGAATGCATGGGGAAGAGAATGTCGCCTTCTTTGATATAACCGACGTCATAGACGTTTGCGAAAACAATTGTCGATATTGATAAATTGATAGATATTTTAAAGAGAGCACGTATTCAATCGGGATTGCTTTCATTACTTTCAGCAAAGACAAGAGATACATTTCTATCAAGGCTTTGTCGACAAAAATTATTAACTGATAAAAGTCCACCTTTAGTTGTGGCCAATCGATCAAAGTCAATCTTCGACAGTCCTTGACCACGATAGAGGATAAAGAAAGCCGTAGACGAATATCTAGAGAACTGTTTAGCATGAAACTCAGTGACATGGTTGTAGAGAACTCGAGTAAAAGAAACCATAATAATAATGAGATTTAATTTCATCAGCTGTAATGATCAATTGAGCATTGAATATAGAAAAAGGTCGCACGTATACCATGATATCAGGAGATACGTATGGTAATGCCGTTCGAGTTTGTCAATGGTTTTCAGTGTCTCAGTATTACTCTCGAAAAGTTGACGACAGTATGAAATAAAATCATTTAAATGTTTTTGTTGAAAATCAACGGTTAATATGATTTCTTGTAATATTTGTGTGTACATGAATGATGGATCAAACTAATCCAGATTTTGTCTGTAGCTTCCACTATTGGTGGGGATAAAACTAATCTCAACCAAATTTTGATCACATTTGTATGCAGCTCGTTGAAGTGTTTTACAGACTGAGGCAATATTTGTAAATGCACTATTAGTCTTTGGCCATTGTTTAGTCGAACCTTCATATTTAGGATAGTTCTCACTCGAAATACAAATAGTATTGATTTGTGGAATGTCATGTATGATAGAAATAGTTATTTGCTCCAAGGAAGCAGACAAAATAATAAATACTTTCTCTTCTTGAATATCGGTTATGAAATCGATGCGCTCATATACATCAGCAAATGGATAAAACTTGTTGACCATTTCTTTTAATTTGTTGATGATATTGATATAATCATCGTTATTCGTGCCATTAATGTTGGCCTCAAATCATACCAGTAAGTAGTTCTGAACCATACGAGCAAATGGACGCTGTCGTAGCCTTATGCTAATATGTCCAGATGCCGTGACGGCATTTACTGTTGTCCGTGATTTCTTTTTATCAATGTTGTGCGTAACGTTCTATCAACAAAAAAACAAAATGACTTGAATTTACACAGTATGCTGATATTTCGTTCTGGATGCTTGTATTTGTTTTCGGGTTTTGTTGTCATGTGAGTTATTTTCCTGTTTCGTTTCACTTGAGTGTTTCACTCTTTTTTATCTGTGCATGTCTCCAGTGTCACAGAATAACGAGCGAAAAAAAAAACCATTAGAACACGGTTGTATAAGTTTTGTTACATTTCACTTTCTTTTTATGATATCTAGAAGTTTTCTCTCTTATTCTGTTTATGTTGCCGTAAGTCTAACGAAAGTCTTTTGTATTTGTGCACCAGATCTTTGAAAGATTCTATAATGATCCTGCAAAGATTCACTGTTATTTTCTATGGCAACGCCCAAATCCTAAAGAGAGTGTGTAGCCATGGTATTTTAAGATCATGATAGAGTTTATAACAAGACTCAATCTAGATTCTGAGCAATTTATTACTAAGTTTAAAACTAACAATTGGTTCAGGAAATCGTAAATTCTGAAAGAAACTTGTAGCCATTCAATGTCAAAGATTCTAACAGGATTTGTAACAAAATCTTTGAAGCATTCTGAACAGCTTTTGACTATTTTTAGATCAGGAGCCTACCAGGATATCAATAGTTCCTAATGGAAATTAGAAATTTCTGTCTACATCTATCAGATTTCTAAAAGATAGCAGAGAAAAATGAACATATAGTATCGATCTCTAGACTTTTCGTTGATAAACTGATCAGCTTACCCGGCGAATCATGCCATGTTATTACATACGCATACAAGTTTCCATATCTTGAATTTCAACCGAATTGTTAACTTATAACTGAATTTTATGTGAACATTAATTATTTTTAAAATTTTAAAGATACAACATCATTTTAAATATTGTTTCTAGTTTATGAAATTCCACTGTTTTTTACTATTTTCAGCTCGCTTCGAAGGATTTATGTCTATTTTTTTTTACATATAATCGAAAGCTATGAACATGTTTTGGAAAACGATAATTTTTCAAATTCCTTCTCAGGCTAAAAGCGCAGAAAAACTGCTGTTTCTGATCTGAATCTGATATCGATTTCAGTATAAATGCTTAAGAGATGTAAAAAAGATATCTGGGATTTTGTCATAAGCTCTCTGTTCGCTTATAAAAATATCCAACCATGATCAGGATAAAATTCTTGAAGGCCCTTGAATCATGTCAGGTTCGAAGCAAAAGATAATCAAAGTTTGAAAAATCCGTTCATTCAGCACTGTTAAAATTTTACGTAACATCGGTATTAAAATTCGTACTCTAATCTAAAGATTTACAAATCTTAAGCTAATCTTAAAAAAACCTTGACAAAAACTTTGCATCTATCTTGGTCAGAATCTTGAACAGATTCAGTTATAAATTTTGATAGGATCCTGAGAATTCAATTCGGAAAAGACTCTAAACATAAGCCTTCAAACGTCTAAGCTAGATTCTTGTATTTTCCTATCATGGTTGGGATTGTCTTGTGAAGATCCTGAAAAGTTTGTTCTTGAAGAACTCAGAACAGAATACTGATTGAATCTTGGCAGGATTTATTCGTTTAAAACTCTGACTCATCTTGTTTTTTTTCTTGTAAAGATTCTCCTCTAATAGAATTTCAACTCTTAACTAGAACCTTGTATCAGTATCCAAAATAGATCTTGACTAAAACTTGATAAAGTCTTGGCAAAATCCTGTTTGCCATTCATGTCAACATTCTGAGTAGGATTGAGAATAAATCCTGATAGAATCTCGCATTCTCATTTTGAAAAAATATCTAAGTAGGAACTTGAACAGATCGTGCAAGAGTCCTGTTGAACCATGAGAAATCTTGCAAACAAGAATTACTAGGATTCGAGACAAGATGTTTGAAAGCTACTATATTGACAAGCCCTTCCAGACTTTCTCGAGGAATAAATAGAATTGAGACTGAGGAAATTGTATTGTAAATAGAAATAAAAAAGTGAACGTTTTTGTTTGAAAATGTATGCCGAATTATTATTTTGACAGGCTTTTTCTTTCTTTCTGCTCAATTGAGAATTTTGTATCAAACGAAACCAATAAAAGTATACGTAAATGTTTGTTACTGTCTCCGAAGTTTGTATTTTTTAAACGATAACTCAATCAATTCTAACAAAGAACATTCTGATTCTCTATTACTGAGAGAAATAGAATATCGATGTCAATAAAAATCTATTCGCAGTTGCCTATATATATGATGCAATTGCTTTAAAAGACTCGTAATAGATCGTATCATGGAGTTTTCATTATTTCGAAAGACAACAGAGTTAGTTTCATCAACATAAACATAGTTTTGTGGTTCAGAATCGAGAATAAATGACCTGTTAATGTTCGGTGAATGAATTTTTTTTGAAGTTTGTAAATAATGGTGTATAGCATTAGTTTTTTTGATCATTTTCACTTTATTCATCAATTATAACAATGAATCAACATAAGACCAAAGTTTGTTCATTATAAAAAGTATTTTGCTGGAAAAGCAAATATAGAATCGAATCGAATAAAGAAAAACAAGAAGTTGTCCGGTAAAATTATGCGATGCCTATTTCCAGAAAAGTTTTGAATTAGATTATCTCGTCGATCCTACTATAAATTGACATAAAACATCAGTTATTACTATTGTTAATAAAGGACAGAACGCACATATATATGATCAAAAGACTCAAATTTGTTTTATTTTCTCTCATGAGAAAAACAAGCAAAGATGCAGAGCACGAATTACATATATTTGTCTACACCTTTTTCTATTAATTTTTCTGTATTTCTCTCATGCTATTATTTTTGTCTATTGTGTCAGAAATAGTTCATATTCATTGTATAAAATTCATGAGCGATAGCTAGCATTATTATTTTCGCTTCATATTAGAGAAAATTAAGAGACACTATGTTTTTTCAAAAATGAAAATGAATATATGAAATTCTAAGGTGAAGAAATGATTTCATAACGATAATTGAAAGAACAGCGTACCCATATTTTGTTCAATAATAATCTCAAAATCAAATTAAAAAAAATTCTATTAAATAATCAACAATAATACAATTCCAATTAAACAAATAGACTATTTTCTACCATCACTTGATGAAAGAACGATGATGTCAATTTTTCTCATGCATATTTCGATGATAAATATTGTGCATAGGGCACTAATGTGCAGAAAAAAAATGCACTTGAATACTTTTAATATTCTTCTATGTCAGAAATAAGACCTAGAATCTGTCTGAGTGTAATTAGGAATACCTGTTCTTTGTAATAGAACAAAACAACAAAGACACTAGTTTTTCTATAGGTTTTCATGAAAATGAATGACAACAAGATCCAAATATAATCATTACATGTTATCAAATCTTCTAGACATGATTGTATGTTCTATATACATTTAATTCCGTCCTTTCTATGATACTTCTTTTATAATAATTTGTCTACTTTTTTTTTATTAGGAGCAATCGATATTATTACATATCATTAGATGAAAATTAATTTTCGATTAATCATTGTTGACTTTAAATAATGAGAAGGTTGCATAAAAATTGTCAACGATAGAGAATTTATATCTATCGTTTTTGAGTGACATTTCGATTGAATAGAAGAAATATCATCAATTAACAAACTAATTACAATCTATTTTTGATCAATATTTTATTTGATAGTCAAACTAGTTTTGCTTGGTTTGGATGCATTTGATTAATATTTCATTGATCAATGTTTTTTATTTTACTACTTTATTTAATATATTTTCGGATCAAGTCTCTTTAGAATTCGATTTCAAATTATTCATCAATAATGTTAATATCTACAATAGTGTTTTTATTATTTGAATATCCGTAAAATAATTAATTTAGTTATTTTATTCAGTGTTTGAAGCGAAATCGATGTGTTTTTCTAACCTATATTAAAGATGATTGTTGATGTTTTTTGGTTTCAAGCAAGCTTGATCTTTAAAGGATGTTATATACGATAATGTTTTTTTATTCTCAGAAGACTTTATTCTCATTATATAAACCATGATAAAAAGAACTTCATATTTTAGATTAATATGTTGTTGCTTTAAAGATTCAAACATCTAACAGTCAAAAATGTACGAATAAATGATATGATAAATAGTGTTTCAAATTAAAGGTAGGCATCTAGTTATCTGATTATTATATGCTCTTATCAAAAGTATATACTTCTCGTTCTTTTACTTGATTTTTTTTCTTAATATACATAAAGAAAACTGAAATCAAATAAACAAGTATAAAAATAAACGTATAAGTGCATGCAAATAAAATACGTCTGTTTCTTTGATTAACAAGCTGACGCTCCGAATGTATATTACGCACTTTTCTGTAGGAGTGAGTGTAGAATACGAAATAAAAAAAACGACGAATTAAATAATAATCAATGGCTTTTTTCTTATGATAGTCTGATGTAGAAGAGTGAGTATCTAGTAAAAACTATCAATCATCGCCAGATGATCTACTCTTATCAATATGATTCTCATTCTACTATCTCCAACTGCTTGATATAGTCTCAGATATAATTCTTCTCTTCTGCATTCTAGTACTAGAAGAAAACGAGTATACCATATGCTTGTGCATGCAGACTAACATCAGCTTTTTTTTGCTTCTTCTCCTTTTCTGTTTCTATGGTCGTATTCCTGTTGCCTCTTTTCTTTTTTCGCATATTTTGCTTTCTCTCCTTCCTTCAAGTTGTCGGCCACTTTTCCTTCACTGTCTGTAACAATCCCTTTAAAACATTGCCGATGAAGAGTTCTGAATCATTCACTATTGGTTGGTAGAGAAAGGACAAACCGTCTCTCACCATTAATATGCGTTCTACTCGTTGTATTCATTGAGCTTTCTTTTCATCTTTTCACTTAACATGTGTTCATTTTCTTTCTCTTTTTTTTGTTTTTATTTCTCATTAGACTATTTTCAAAGACATGCACAAGATATAAAACTCAATGAATCAAAAGTTTATTTAAATTTGTGAAAAAATGTTCTTCATAAAACAATTTCTATTTCTGTTATTTGCATTATCAAGCAAAACATTTTTTTTAAAAAATGTTGCGACAACAACAATATCACCAACAATCGTATTGAATAGTAATAAAAATTCTTCTGTGACAAAAGTAAGTAAAAAAAAAAATAATCAGAACGATTCACTGTTTTTTTTACAGATTGTAAATACGAATTCTTCAAAACATGAAGGAGAAAACGAGAAAACCTTGATTATATCCTCTGAAGATACAATTAGTAGTGATACAACAGCCGATGAAATTAAAAATGAAGTATTTGTTAATGATTTATTAGAAACAGCTAAAGAATCAACTGTTATCGTTTTACCAGAAGTTCATCAAGGGCCACATTATGAAATTGATTGGAGTTTTATTGATAAAGACACTATTCGTGTAGCATTCGATCTATTCTCTATTCCAAAATCATTAATTGAAAATAATATATATTCCGAAAAAATTGAACGTAAATTAAATCTATTAGCAACAATGACTACAATGCCTTCAAGTTCACTTAAATCAATATTTTTATTAGAATATTTTCTTTTTATTATTCGACCGTATAATCAAAATCGAGAAATTATACTTAAAATGGAAAAATTAAGTTTAAAAAATACAACATCGAGATCATATCCTCATTTTTCAAATTCATTAAGATTAACTTCATTAAATCATAATGAAAAATATACTGTTTGTATATGTTATTATCAAACGAATATTTCAACAAAAGCTCCAGATTTACTTCTTTGTCAAGATGTTATAAATGATTATGCAAAATTTGCTCATTTGAAAGCAGATCCAAGACATGGTCTTTTCTTTATTACAACACAGTATTCAATTATCATTGGCTTACTTGTTGTTTTACAAAGTATATTTTCAATACGAAAACGTCGTATAACTCAATATATTGCTCAACATTTAACAACTACAGCACAAAGTATTCGTAGTACACTTTCATCGGTTAGTCTGGTACGACAGTCATTTTCTTCATTGGATGCGGCAGCTGAACAACAACAGCAACATTCAACAAAGTCTCATACATCTCAACACGAACCAACGATTGTTGAAGAAAAGGGTTTTAAAAAACGGATTATATCATCACCAGCTATTGTAATAAATCAACTGTCTGTCCCAACAAATGATGGTGCTACTAGTTCTGATGAAACTGAACCATTTCTTAAACGAATACCGAGTAAAAATCATGTGCATTTTTTGCTTGGTCCAGGCGAAGGATCTGATAATGATGATGACGATAATGAGCATGAAAGTATCCCAAACAATAAAACATTGAATCCACAATCGATACCAACAGATGAAGAACCTTATCGAGATCAAACGGACGCTTTATTGTCCATGGCTCATATATTGGATACAAATAAGCCATGGTCTCGTCATAGCCAACATACGTCGCCAGTTTGATAATTGAAAAACGTCTTTCATATAATAATTCTTTTTCTTATCTTCTGTTGTCAGGACTACTGCTTTCTCATTGTATTTATACAAACAACGAAAATATAATTTAATCACACATACATATTAAGAAAGAAAATCGTACAAAAGAAAAAATTGAAAACATGTTACGATTCAGAAAAAATTTCTTGAAACTGTGAAAATAATGGAAGGAAAGAAAAAAAAATAGCAATCATGTCCGTACAGATTGATGTTCTTCTTTCTGTTATAGTATTACACTCGCGTTTACTTTTTATATGAATAGTGATAACAAAACAGAACTGATGAGTCCATCAATTCATGAAAAGAATGAGAGATACGCAAAACAAATGTTTTATCAAGCAATATAAAATGAAGGCAAGAAAAATGCCTAAAAACACGGGATTACACACGACTAGTTTATTCGAATCGGTTTTTCTGAACAAAGTGATTTTCTAGTTTTTCGTGGATTTGATATTAGTGGTAATTCTAAGCCAAGCCAACATGCATCTAAAATTTAAAAAAATATATATGTTTAGATAATATTTTCTCAATAATACTATACTGTGTATCAATTTCAGTTCACGTAAATTAATTCGTCCCATATTGTCATCACATCGAGATATTAATTTGCTACCATTAAGTATTGAAAAACGATACTAAAAATAATTTAGTTAACATAAATAATAAATGAAAAGTATTAAAAACAAGAAAACAAACTTTTTCAAATTCACGATTAGTAAGACCTAATTTGGTTTGTAATCTATGTTTAACATCATCAAATGATTCATTCTAATCAAATGGATATTTAAATAAATAGACAAAATAAAATTATAATTTTATATTTTACATGTATCACATTCAGAAAAAATGGAAAAAATTTTTGAAAAGTTATTTGTATAAAATTTTCCTAAATAATTTCAAATAAAATTTTAAGATAAATAATTAAAATCATTTACTTTCGTATAATGAGCAACAGGTATTAATACAGAATCTTTATTATGATCATTTTCATCAGAAATAATTTCTTCTAAATGATAATAACGATTTGAACAATTATCAAATTTATCTATTGTTAATTGATCTGGACATATACGAAGACGAAATGGAAGATTTATATCATTGTTTAAAGTTAGTTCAAGTATTCTAAATAGAATTTGTTTTTTTCGAACATTAGTAAATAATTATCGAATTGAAATGAAAACTATTGATAATGTTTACCGTAATTGTTGACTACCATTCTCAGAACATAACGTTGGTATCCATTGTTTAATTTCATTAAGAAAATCAGCTATTGTTGAGGATGTTTTAGCATAAAATTGCACTTCGCGTTGCTCATGTTTTTTTGTTGAATTTGTAACAAATATACGAAATAAACGACGATGTTCAAGTTCAGTATAACTGAACGGTAACTAAAATATTAGATGAGTCGGAAGAAAAATATCTTTTAAATTGTTGTTGTTATTCTTTTTTACTCTTTGAAAGAAGATTTTTCGAGGTGTTGTTACTGTAAAACGTGTGCTTGAATAGAGATCTTTCACTTTTTGTTCACTACTAATATGTAATAATGACGCTGAAGGTGTCGTATTGGTTATTGATGCTGAACTAAAAAAGATAATTCATTCTAGTACGATTGAAAAACGAACAGTTTTTTTCTTCATTTCAATTCTTATAAGAACATTTTTTTCAAATGGAAAAACTTTTCCGAGTGAAGTAATTCATTGTCTCAATTATCGTACAATTGAGAAAATTGAAAGTATTTTTAAACATTAAATAATGCTAGTCTGCGGATTGTTTTTCTAAAAATAATTTTTCAGTGCGAGTATTGGAATGATCGAAGACAGATGTTCAAGCATTTATTGATACTAGCTTTTTTTCTAATATATACTCTATTCAATGACATAGATAGTTTGATTTAGTCATCAAATCTTCAGTAGCTAAACACAATAGAGAGAACTCGATCTAGAAGATGTATGACTAATGATTAAAAATAGAATGGCATCATGTAATGAAGATCTATTACTATATTCAATTAGTATTTAATAGACGTAGAAAAGTAGTTTATCTAAGTGGCAATGAATCAATCACTGATAGACGAACTTCATTTCTATAATTCAGAAAAACAACCACAAGTTCTAATAAATCATAGATATTTGCATATCGTATTAAAGACAATATCTGGAAAACGACTAGTATATTATTCATTGAAAATAAGTTATGTGATAAGTCTGAAATTTTTATTGGTTTAACACTCAACTAATAACAGTTATCTTCAATACTATTACAACATTCTAAATTACCATCTCGTATTACAACGAATTTAATCTATACAATTCTTACTTTGAAGATTTTTGTATAATAATTTGTTCTTCTGGATAGTTAATACGTTCAGCAATCAATCTAATAGCTTCTTTAATGGATGTTTCCAATGGAAGATATAATTTAAAAAGACATTCATTTCGTAAGTTATCTCGATTACAAAAATGAAATTCTTGACGATTAAAGAGATTTCTAGAGCAAACAAAAAAACAGAAACTTTATCAAGAATTTAAAATATTCAAAAATATTTTAGTTACTGAAAATAATCGTCTAAAGTTAGAGAATATTTCTCGTTATGTGCTTGATTCACATCCAATATTTGAATTATAATTGAGACACCAGATGAACATGGATGAAGTGCTTGAGATAATGGTAAATCAAAGTTTGATGATTTTATGGATTCATATTGATAAACTTGATTATGTTTTGAAACACTTTGATGAACATTAAATTTTGTCGAAGAAGATGTTGGTTTTTTAATACGAAGAGCAATGTCATTGAAACATTTTTCTGTAAAAAAAAAAACCAAAACATAAACGATATAAAATATCAAGATGAAAAATTGCCTTACGAAGTGATTGTTGTTTGGAAAATAGAAAATGACCGATGTACAAAAGAGATTCATCTCGAGAATCATATAAACGAACAAATATTAATATGTCATCTATTTACATCCAAAATAGAAATTCTTTCAAAGAAAAACGAAAAAAAAACATTAAAATACCATTTTTATCAAATGGTAATAATTGATAAACATCATTAAGAAATGTTTTTTGTTCAACAAATATCGATAATATTTGTTGATTTGATATTTGATGTTGAAATACATCGATAATCTGCTAAGTTAGAAAAAAATGAAAAAATAGATATAAATAAATTAATATTCTTACTTTTTTATTATAATCATCACAATAAATAAGTGTAGAAGTAAGTAACGATTGAGAATGATAATGATGATGATTTGTATGAATTTTATGAGTATTAACTATCCATATTCGTATATCTTCATTGAGATTGACTCCCTAAATAATGATAAGAAAGCAAATACACAAATTGAATTGTATAAGATTGAGTTAGTTATTGAAAGTCAATGAGAATCATATTCATCTTATGAAACAAAGATTTTCACTTTTATTTAGATGAATTCGAAGTGAGAATGATTCATTGATGAAACTTTATGTTCCTGATAACCACACAATAGAAGGCGTCTCATTGAAGTAGCAAGCGGCAGATTAAGGGAACTACATTTAAAGATATCTTTCAGTTGATTTTATTCCAGAACTCGTCATGATTTTGATAACGCCCGACTAAACCTAATATTAGCATATTTACCAACAATACCGTACATTTTGCCATAATGCAGGTCACATTGCTGCTACAGTTTCATCTCAAGAATGTACAAGATCACGTTTTTTCTTTAAATAGAGTTCAACCATGAAAATTTGTCACTATTATTTCACTCAGACATTTCATATTTGATCAATTGGTAGAATTGAAATTACAACTACACTAAAAAGAATCTCAATTTTGTTTTTTCTGATGTCATATCCATTGACTTCACATAAATTTAATTACCATAGAATTTTCTAATTTTAGGAAGAGAAAAATTTTTATCTTATTTGCAAAAATAGAATTATGTTCTATTTTATTTTCAAAACAAAAAAAAACAAACTAATCCATATAAAATAAATATTTACCATTTCATATGCTAATCGTTGTGCAAAGATACTGAATAAATCTGAACTTCGTACTTTTATATACCGTGACCAAGGTTTATTGTTTGGAAAATCTACAGAACTAAAACAAAACAAAAATCATTCCTGATTATTCCAAAAAAAACAAAACACAAAATTTCATACTTATCATAAACAATTTCCATTAAACAAGCTGCGTGTTGAATATAAAAATCAGTATTTAAAATAATTTGTATGTAAACTAGATCATCATTATCCAACATATTTTCACGACGTTTTAAAAGTGTTTTTCTAAATTTAATATTTTTATTTAGGCAAAATAAGAAAAATTATTTTACTTTTCATAATCAAATCGTCTTATTAAATTTTCTGGAATATCTTCTAGATTAATATCACATAAAATATCTTCTACAACAAACAAAATCAAATATTTATCTGTAGAACAATCATATATATATATATTTTTTTTTTTTTTCTTTCAATTTACTTTGACAATCTTCACGTATATAAACCAGCATATAAGCGGATGTATTATACATACGTCCATCATCATCTTGTATTCCACCAAAATTTCTTTCCATTGCATCACTTGGTGCTACTCGCGCAACAACATCATCATCAAATTTAAGCCACTAAAATTAAATAATAAATAGAACAAAAAACATCGAACATTATTTTTACTTGTCCATCCAATTCGGGATTAATAAATGAAACATAATGTCCACTTGAATTATCTCCACTATGCACTAATATTGATAATAATTTATATGAACATAATGAACAATTTGGTTTTTCAAGAAATTCACTCAAATCCAGATGATAATCAAATGAATAACTATCATTTATTTTTCTGTTTTGAGATAAATTATAATCATATTCAAAACGTAATAAATGTAAACAAAGTACTGGAGGAAAATGTTGAAATTTGACACCTTTTTCTGCTTCCTAAATTAAAAATAAACTTCGAAAAAAAGAACTAAGATTTTACTCAAATTTAAACTAACTTGTAAACCATGAATACAGCCAGCATCATATAAATTTTCACCGGTTAATATTTCAGTTTTACAAAAATCTCGAAAACTTTCTATAACTACTTAAAATTCAGTGAATATTTTATAATAATTAAAATGAAATATTTACTATTAGCATTATTTCGTATTTGTAATGGAACATCATAGAATGTTTGTTGTACTCGAGATTCATGATAAACTTTTGTGCATCGTACATATTGCTTTAATAAGTAAAAAGAAAAAAATCCCTTCAGTTCGTAGATAATTGTTTAAAGATAATAATATAATAATTTACCACATATTGTCCTTGAAATAGTGATGGAATGACACCTTCCATTGTTGTACCTTCCATTTTTGATTCTAATTTATCGAGTAACTGAAATGAAAAAAATAGAAAAGAAAAGAATTACGAAGATAATTTCGAACATATTCTTTTTACCACTCGACAAAATTCTTGAATATCATGCTGACAAAATTCATCTGGCTTGTCCCATCAAGAAAAATGAAAATAAAATAAAAAGACACATGAAAATAAATTTATTAAGATAAATAAAAATTTACCCAAATGAACGTGTTAATCTTTTTGTACCTATAGATCGATCACTAAATTGAAGATCATAGAAAAGTTTTTGCAAAGCAAGTGGAATGCTATGTAATTGATCATCACTGTCTGTTGGCAAAGTATAAACAGCCTAAATATAGATTTATTTAGAGTTTTAACATAAGATCAATTTGATATAAAAGATAAGAGTGTACTGATATATGATGAGAAATGCTCACATCCCTAGATATTTAACTGTTTTTTTTTTATTTGATATTACATTCACTTATTAACTATTTATGAAACAATCTTGAATAGTTTTTGTAGATTAACTTTTACTGTATTTGTTAGAATTACTTTCATAAAATACTAGCAAGTAGAAAATTTATCGTTTTAAGCAAAAGTATATGTCGACTTGTGAGAATGAATCAACTGTTAGATCCTGTAAATGTTTAAATTTTGATGAAAAGATAAGTTTTGATTTCGGCACATTCTTAACCGAATTACTGTGAAGAAAGAGTTTCTTTTTTTTACTATCTTTAACGTTATTCTCATTATGCCAAACCTTGCGTAATTTCTTAGTAAAATAAATTGTTTGTAAAAACGAATTCATATAACAAGTTGCACCGATATTGCGTAAACCAACAAAACCAGTTTGACCTTTTGAATCCCATCTAAATATGATATTTGTTTTTGATAATAGACTAAAGTTTCTAACTTACTCAACATTTCGTGGAGGATCAGCATGAATTTTTGCTTCAATTCGAATTGTATTATCTGGCGAGTGCATATATTCACTATAAATTTCCTAATGTAAAAATGAAATTTTTTAATCAATCCAAAAGATTAACAAAATTGTATCTTCACATACTTTTAATGATTTAAAGTGACGAAAACCCCAATCATCGGAACGTACAGTAAACAAATGATTGATTTCTTTTTATGGGAAAAAGAAGAAAAAAATCGAAAAGAAAAACCTATTTTTAGAATTTACTTCTAACAATATTTTTATTTGTATTTGTTGGATGTAAAAGTGTTAATTCAGCTTTAGCAAATATAGACCAACCATGATATTTTTTGTCTGGTTCACATTTAAGAAAAAGACTAAATGATTCTGTATGAGTATGTTGAGAGTTATCATAAGTTGGTTGTATAGATGCTAATAGTGTCCATGCAAACGTTCGTATTATGGATGGTTCACTTGATACTTGAGCATATCGTCCTCGCGGTGGGATATGAGTATGAAAAATAATGATACCATCATATCGATAAACTATTTCAAGAATAAAAAATAGAATTGAGTTTTTTCTTACAATTATTATTTACTATCATCTGTTCCATTATCAAAGTCGGCTGGAATAACTGAACAATCAGAAGAGTTGTCTTCTAAATTGTTATCTATTTCGTGTTCTTCGGTTTCGGATTGACTTGTTGAATGACCTAGAATTTTTTTTTAAATATAACTTTTTTGAAATGGTTTTATTTATTTTACCATTATTAATGCCATTTTCTTGTTCAATTATTTGAGTTTGTTCCTCATTTTCAGAATTTACTGATGTACGCCGGAGTTTTTTTGAATCTGGAGAACTGTTTGAATTTGTTGGTTGTTCATTATTAATATCTGTTATTAGGAAATTATCTTCAACACTCAAAGTTCGTTTAATTCCACTCATCTCAGTTTTAAAATTCGTAGAAAATGGCTCATTTTCTAAAATAATAATGATAAAAATAGAAAAAAAAAGAAAAGGAAATAATTTTTTTCATTTCTCATGTGTCAATAATATCAATAGTTTAAATTGAAGTGAGTCATGAAGTTATTTTAAATCAAGAATAATCAATCGATTTTAATCAAAGAAAATCTTCATTTGATTATTTATTTATTTGGAGTTTTGTAATTATCAATTCTGACGAAATTATAAACAACTAGCTCCATCTATATCAAATAAGATTTCTATGAATCTGATTTTTAATTGTTAAATAAGTGTAATTGTTTTCATATGTTAATAATAATATCAAGGGTAAATATTCAGAGAAATTTGATTGATGATTACCGCCATCTAGCTTTGAACAAGCCAAGGCGAAATTTATAATTGTTTACTCTCAATGATACGATAAAATTAGCTGTTTAACCTCTTGGTTACCGCTGTCTTCAGACTGAAGACAAGACGGAGGCAAGAGATATTTTCTTGCGTTCTGTCAAATCGTTCACCAGCTAAATACGCTAGAGAGAGTGATTCGCCATTTTTTTTAATATATCGAGCAGAACGAAAAAATTTTGTCGGTATTCAAGAGGTTAAAATTCGATTTTCTCTGTTATTTTCAAATTGAAAATGGATAAGGAATATGAAGATAGTGAAGAAGATAAAATACTTCCTGGTACATTAATTCATTTAGACGAAAAATCTTCTCCTTCTGCTCATCAATCTCTTCATCATCGACATTCACTTAGTCTTACTTCACCATCATTAGTGGAAGTAAGACTTGTATTATTAAAAGATTAAAAAAAATATATTTCTTTCTTTTTTCATTTAGCTTCATATTCATTTTGATGGTTCTTTTCGACATTCGACATTATTTGAATTAGCTCAAAAGAAAGGTATTACAAAATAATTCGAAAAAAATAAAATAAAATTATCGATCACATTTTAGGTATACAACTTCCTAATGGAATGGAATCAACAATAGAAAATTTTCTACCGTAATTTAAATTTTAAGATAAATTTTTTTCTTTCTTGTCAGTCTTTCTATTTTAATTAAAGATATATTTCTATACAATCGGTTTGCCAATCTCTTGTTGAATTTCTTGAAAAATTTCCTTTTTTTACACCAATTGTTGCCGGTGATGTTGAAGCACTTGAACGTGTTGCATATGAATTCGTTGAAGATCAAGCTATACAAGATGTACTTTATACTGAAACTCGTTATAGCCCGCATTATTTAACAGCTGGTAAACTTAAACCAGAGGATGTAAGAATTTTATTTTTGGTATAAAAGAAGTCTATGCATAAACATTGGATTTTAAAGGTAATCGAAGCAATTAATCATGGTCTTCAGCGTGGAATGAAAGAGTTTCATGTCGATGTTCGAACAATTTTATGCTGTATACGACAAAATCCTGAATGGTATGTTGAAACGAATTAAATTAGAAATAATTTATTAAGGAGAATGTGACAACTTGCCACGTTTATGTTTTCTTTTCTCATAGATTAGTCGATGACAGGTTTATTGTTAAAGATGACGTTCATCTTTTGTCAAGTGAATATATTGACATTCTTTTAAAGGAAATCAATAGATTCGAGTTCAAGAAAAGGGTTAGTCTTTTGAATTGGAAAATGCTTTCAACACAAGCATTGAAAATGGAATTTTTGCATGGATTTCAGTCGAATGTTAGCCTACCATGAAGATATATCTATGTGATTTTTGAATGAATTGGGATGAGTTACAATCGAAATACAAAGCTTTTGTAAAATGAACTTCAATATATGCATGTTGAATAAAAATTGGATCATTTGTAATGCCTCATCGTTACGGTGAACATAGCGAAGCTTACGTATAATCAATAATAATAAGTGCTTGGCATATTCTTACATCCGGCTTTTTATCGTTCACTTTTTCAAAAAAAATTCATTATTAAAGTTCAAATACTAATGAAGCTTGATGTAGAAGGTGTTTGAAAGAAATTTCTATTTAGGCTAACTTCAACGAATATAATTCTGTCAGATTAATGAAATTAGCTTGACTCGTTTCTTTCAAGTAATATACAATCTGAACAAGTATTGCCTAAAGCTATTATGTTTGACGAGTATCCAGAAAAAATATCTTACTTTTATTGATAATTTCGTAAGTAAAATTCTTCAGATTTTCGACTGTTATTTTTCAAACATTTGCTTCACTTTTTCACCTATAAAGAAAAATAAGTTCGATAACATCTAGTGTATATATGACAAACAAAGAAATGGATGTAATCAGACGGAATAGACTAACAGACATGTAACTGATCTTGTGATTCTCTAATAAATCTATTTATTTAATTAAAAATTTCAAATACTTTATATGATGATTTTTCTGCGTCAGGTCAATGGAAACTGTGAATTTAGCTGATAAATATCGTTCAGCAGGTGTTGTTGGTATTGATCTCGCTGGCGACGAACACAATTATCCTATTGATCCACATATTCCTGCGTTTAAGCGTGCAGTTGAACTCGGTGTACATCGCACAGTACATGCTGGTGAAACAGGTTCATCTGAATCTGTTCGCCAAGCAATCGAACTATGTCATGCTGAACGTATTGGTCACGGTTATGCTATTATTGATGATCCGTCAGTATATGATTTAATCCGTCGTAATGATATTCATCTTGAATGCTGTTTAACATCATCCATTCAGACGAACGCTATTGCTAAATATATTCCAAAGGATAGTGAAAAACGAGAAAAACATTTTATTTTACATGGTCATGAAACAACAACAAGATTACATTTCCATATAAGATCGAAAAAGGAAGTTTGGCATCCAATACATCATTTTGCTCGCGATTCTTTAAATTTTTCATTATCATGTGATGATCCATCTGTATCACAAATAACAATTGAACACGAATATGAACATGCATTGGCTGATTTAAAATTATCACCGGCACAGTTAACTCAATGTGTTTTCAATGCAGCGCGTTCAACATTTTTAAATGATAATGAAAAACAATTACTAATTCAACGTTTACTTACTAAATACATCCCAGGAGACATTATCAAAGACAATTTTCAAAATAACATAATGTCAAATTTGGCATTCTCAAAAAACATTTAAATTTCATATGCATTACTTTACACATCGCTAGTATTTATTTTTGGCATTATTTATTGTAGAGCGAAATAATAGAAATATTCAATTCTACAATCTAATTCAGCTATTATAAAAGTATTGTTTTAATATATGTTTTGGTTCAAAAAGAGTATGATTTTTGAGTGATTATTTCTTGTATCTTTAATGAAGCTGTCTATCAAATAAATTTGTAATATGACTATGCACATGATGTCTTAAAAGTTAAGTACTTAAATAAAATTGTGTCACTCCACTATTTCTTTACTGAATTCGGCTTTTTCGTCTATTTGAAAAAGTAATGGTCGAAGTTTTATTTGAAAGCAAAAGGTTAGCGTTGTTTGCCCGGATGCTTCTGCAACCATGAGGTAATGTTTCCTTTTTATTGTGTTTTTGATTTTTTTCTCGACTTTTTTTTTCATGTCATCAATATCTTCGACTTACCTTTTGTATACAATTGTTCATATATTTGCTTTCATATAATGATACTGAAATAGTATGCTCTAGTACACATCCTACATTGTGATCAAACTCATTAATAGTATTTGACAAAAGCATGTCTTTTTCTAAATCTGTTCATGACATGATTAGCAAAACTATTAGTAACGTTACTAGACTCACTTTTCGTATTCAGATGAGTAAACTGCCGAACACACTAACTAGTATAGATCTCTGAAAGAACTTCTAACGGAAAATTTGTACAATATGGTTCAGGTATTAATTCTTATTCAACCAGATTCGATGGCACATTGTCTGAGCAGTGAACTTGATGTGAATTCTGATAATATAATTTTGAAAAGACAGATACATTTTTAACTAAAATCATAATACTGAGGTTCAATGCTAATCAATATCTATAAATTCTTAGTCCCAACAATTACAATATTGTTAGAACAATAAATTTAATCAATCTCTCAAATGTATGAGAGAGAGGAAAGTAAAGAGAGTGCTTGAACTATTTAATCAAGCTCAGGTGCTATATTATTATACATAATTCTAATAAGATGCCTAATTGAAAGTAGCTTTTGCATTTTTCCCTTATGAATAATCGAATTATTTGGTTGATCTGTTTACTCTCATTTTATCATTTATTGTTCTATTGTGGAGATGAAATCATACAGCGCGTGTCTACAGAGAGAACAGATAGAAACAATTCATCAAAAAAAGAAAATGTTGGTTGTTTTTCAACTTGAAATGATGTTACTCAGAATATCATCTCCTCACGACGGATCAATTGGTCGCATTTCTAACTGTTTCTTTGCAAATTTTGAATGACAGGATCGAAATATCGTTGTTTCACTCTGTTCTCAAGAAGTGATAGTGTGCAGTGTTGACGTGAATAAATTAACATGAATACGAGGGCGAACAAAAAAATTGGACAGTGACTGTATTGTGTTGCAATGTATTTGCTAAATACCGTGTCCCAATGTTTCCACTTTGATAGTTGCTAAGAAAGAGTGCTATGAGTGTCTATATGAAGAATAGATCATGCTTATAAGTAATACAAGAAGATATTGAAAGTTACGGTGTTCTGTTGCAGTGTATCAGTTAGCATTTGTGTTTCTTTGTCTTGAATTTGATTCTTATTAGATGAAGTGTTCAAGTGTCTGTGTAAAACTAACGTAAGCATCATGTTTTGAAAATATAAAAGGGGGATTATGGTCTCTTTGTTGATTTTTAATACATGTGTGAGATTTTCGACTTCATCACGTCCGATTAGGTTATCATAGAGTGGTATATGAGTGAATTTCTATGGAAAGAAACGATGAAGCATGAAAATGACAAAAAATTATGGAATCTGGTCGCGTTGATTTTTAATGCATCAGGCAGAAACTGTGCTTTTTTGTGTCTGACTTAATTTAAGAATAAACTAAGTGAGATCAATGCCCGCCGAAACAATCAAGACAAACTACGACAAATATGCACAAATTGAAAATAATGATAATCGTGTTAGTACACAATACTTGAGTTTAATAATACATATAATCGTCTCCAATTTTATTTAAAAATACCGACAAATTTGTGAGTGTCGGCATGTACAGGATGTTAAAAAACCATTACGCCGCCTCTTCCCCACCCCCTCTGTAACTTCAACCATGAATGATATCACACAGTATTATATACCAAATTAATGCTCATTAAAAGCTGGAGTTATAATTGTAATTAATAGGCTATACAGCAATTATTAGTTATAGAATTATTAAAAAATGTTTTGAACAATATGCCATCATGCGTTCGTATTTTACGATTTTCATTTTTTATGTATATATATTTTCATTAAAATAATAGCAGATTCGTGGTCTTCATCACAAACTGAGTTCATAGACATATTATTTATATATTTTTAATGAAAAAGATTTTTCCAAAAACACTCTTGAGGGTACGATATCCCAGACAAAAAAAATTTCAAAACAAAATTTGAACTGAAATATCGAGGTTTATATATCAGCCAACGCAGTTTTTGACGGAAATTACGAACTCGATATTATCTTTTTTTGAAAAGGGTAATAAAAAAAGCAAAAATTACTAGATACGAGGATATGAGTATGGCAGCTGATGTATTAGTGAGAATGTCAGATGTGGGTCTTGTTTTCAGCTACACTTACAGCAGAGATGTCCATCGCGGCTCGAAATCTGCCGCTGCCGCACCGCGATGATTTTTTAAAATTTTCTGCTCCCGCGCCACTGCCGCGCCGCGATGAATTTCCAAAACGTCTGCCGCTGCCGCGATGGTACTCGAAAAAAAGTTTCGAATTTCATTGCTGTGAATTTATTGAAATACAATTCTTGTCACTAATCGATGAGATTCATTGAGTCTTAGAGTGTTACGTTTGTGAACACTCAATTTTTGGCAAATTCATGAAGTTTTGGCAATGTCTTCTAAAAGGAGCCTGCCGCTGCCGCGATGATATTTTCAAATTTCTCCCGCGCCGCTACCCGCTACCGCGGCAACGCCGCGATGGACATCTTTGACTTACAGCCACACACATCCACGCTCTACAGGCGAATGTCTGTATCTATATACAATCTAAAATGACTTATTGCGTACCATACTCATTTGTTGTTATTTAATTTAGAACCGATGCCAGTGTGCCTTTATATGTATGTCGGGAGATGGAGACATGAAGGTGGGTTTGGTTTGAGGTTGAAGAACAATTTTACAGCCACACTTTCTCACACTCACCTCGATCCCTAAACCCACATCTTTATTTGATACTTATTTCTCTCAAAAGTCACCTATCTATTACTTTGTTCTTTAGTTTTTCGTTATGGCTCACCATTGTGTTATCAAATCGACAGCTTAAACGAAATTTTTCATTTTCCATAACAACTTCATAGGCGAGCTATTGTACCAATTTATTGAACGATATGTCATGTCTCTTTACATATGCTTGACTTTCAAGCTATTATTGATGAATGTATCATTGCAAAACCCATGTGGCAAAATTTCCATACTGCGTTCGAAAATTTTTTTTAGGATTGCAAAAATGTAGGCTTTTGCAAAATTCTGAATTGAAGTTGCTCTTACTATCTCTTCTTATTTATATTAAAAACTGAAACCCAAAGCTTTGACTCATATCAATCTATCCGTGTGAGTGTATATGATATTTTTAATAAGTGTCTTCAAAGAACAGAACTCATGATCGAACAATTTGTTAGAAATCCTAAAGTTTTGTCTATTTGATGGAATCAGATTCAGAACTCGGTATAATGTAAAAAGTAACTTGTGTGTAATGTGATACTGCTATTTTGAGAAGCTCCCTAAACTCTCATCAAGCTCTGATTCCCCATATGTCATACTAAATTGCCTTCACTCAAATCACTTTCGATGATCGTATTCAATATTTTAGGGTGAATAGACAGCGTTCGTAGAACGAATCATCGGAGAGAACTAATCATACACCTGGCGATTATTGTGAAAAGCTTCTCTTTCCTGTGGTTATTGTTTCTTATTATTTTATCGTATTTTGATAAATGAAAACTTGATATCTCTTTAACTTCTCGATAGGTTTTTAGATCATAGTTTAGCCAAAGGTAACAGATGATATGGGAGCAGGTAATATTACTTTTGCTTCTGGCGTGAAGCGTACATACGATAAAACAGGGAGCATATACTGAACTCAATTCAGATCATTGTAATCCCGGCGACACTCTACTTCAAATATCACTCACTCTCAAAGCCAATGATAAAGTCTTTGTTCAGAGTGGTGGTCGATATTTTCCTAAATCCCGCTGCATGGGAAATATGATCATAGCAATGGACGGTGCTCGTATTTCGAGTCATTGTCTGATTGACCGGAGCAGAAGTTTAACACCAGTACAGCATGCATACAATACCATCGGATTCGAACAAATTACCGTCGACGGGTTGTATAGTTTTACTTTAACTGCTGAAAGTATTGATGGCTCTTATTGTGTTGGAACTGGTAGTAATTTGATTGTATTTGTCAATCCTGCTACTTCCATTCGAAAAAAATCATTGGAAATTGATAGTTCCATCTTGTCGTTTCCAACTCCAAACACAACTGGAGTTCCAGTAGGACATATGCCGATCATCACGATCACCGATCTTAATCCTTCGGAGACAGTGGTATCATTAGCTCAAGGCTATGTCTATCAAGGTGGTTTAGAGGGAGATGCAATGATGGGACTCTACTTTGATGGGCAACATCTCGGAAATAATGCTTCTATGTGGACGGTAAATGATATTTTTCGTGGAGCGGAACTTGTTGCGCCTATGTATACACATGGCTTCGCATCGGGAGTGAGAACAATATCTTTTGATGCGTCAGCACTGCCATGAGATTTCGCTCCAGACCCGGTTCAGTACTATGTCGGAGCCGCTTCGACATCGTCAAGGAGAGACAATTGGTGGGATTGGATCTGTGTGGGTTCTAGCATAGCATGGCATGGATGTCCATCAGCTGATGGATCTGGCACAGTTCTTGCAGAATCAGTGATGGAGATCCCACAAGATCATTCTGGCCTTCTCATGATTAGCGCCAAAACGCGAATTCAGGGCGATGACAAAGATATTGGAGGAACAACTCTTCTTAGAATCGAATTAGATGGGAAACCAGTAGGATCCATAGGTATTCAGCAATTGGAATATCCTCATTGTGTTAGTTCAAGAACGGCAAGCGCGAGTTACTTGGCCACTGATCTTACGCGAGGAAAGCATACTTTACGAGCTATTGGTGCGGCATTGGAATCATTTAAACACGTGAGCACTAGCTGAGATTTGCCACTCGTCTGGTTCGACTGAATAAACAGATTGAATAAAAAGAGAATATGCTGCCAATATCTTTCTTTTTCAAATAAAATTCTTCAATGCAAAGGTTGATTTTAATGGTTTTGTCGTATCATAAGCATTATTGATTTGAATCATTCTCGGCATGTTTATCAACAAATGATTAAAATATATTGGTGACCAATTAATGATTTTCTAGTTCGTGCAAGTGAGATTATGTGCAGGCTTTTGCTCTTAATACCTTTCTCTACATTTTGAAACGTATAGTGAGTGTTAATATTTTAGAAGGGAGATCAACCAGACAATAAAAGCGTTACTAAGAGAGGTCAGATTTTTGTCGTTGTTTTGAATGCACATTGAGTATGACGATTGCCAGCGGGACTATTCAGAGCCAAATAGATTCCCATATAGTAATTATCAAGAATAACAATCACATAGTGGTCGAATAAATTCTCTGCAACTAACGAGGGAACATTCCCAACTGTCACATCGCTTTTTAGTCGAGCATATGCGCATCATGTAGGTTCCAATGATCTATGAATACTCTGAAAAAAGTTCGTGCTGCTAGCTTATTACTACCGAGATATTGCATTTTTACTGTATGTTTAAGAAAAAAGCCGTGGTCCCCCTCAGGAACACTAGGAAAATTGACTTTCGAATTTCAACTTGAAACTTTGCGTAGAGATAGGCCTCAATGAGAATAGTTTATTGTGAAAGTTTCAGATCTTTTGATTGCTCCTAGTCTGAAATAAGAATATCGGAATCTCCTGGTGTATATCAGAGATTTTACCATAGCTGTATCTTAGGATAGGAATAACGACAAGATCTGAAACTTTCACAATAAACTATTCTCATTGAGGCCTATCTCTACGCAAAGTTTCAAGTTGAAATTCGAAAGTCAATTTTCCTAGTGTTCCTGAGGGGGACCACGGCTTTTTTCTTAAACATACAGTAAAAATGCAATATCTCGGTAGTAATAAGCTAGCAGCACGAACTTTTTTCAGAGTATTCATAGANGTATGATTGATGGTCATTTTTCACTAATAATGTACCTATGGTTTTTAAAAAAGTTCGTCTATGACTTCAAACTAATATCAGATTCAGATTCAGCATCGAAAACTGAGTGGACTTATGTATACCCCAAATCTCTCTGAGGACTTTCATTTTTCTCGAAAAATTCACCCGTACCCCTCCTCAAGGTATTTTCGAATAATTTTTCCCTGAGGAGGGGTACGGGTGAATTTTTCGAGAAAAATGAAAGTCCTCAGACAGATTTGGGGTATACATAAGTCCTCTCAGTTTTCGATGCTGAGTCTGAATCTGATATTAGTTTGAAGTCAAAGCCGAACTTTTCAAAAACCATAGGCACATTATTAGTGAAAAATGACCATAAATCATACCCCTAGCATATTTCCGTTGGAAATTTTCCTAGGGGCCAGATTTTTTAGACTTTAGAAAATATACGATTTTGTAGCTTTTGAAAAGCGCTATCGAATGAACTATACCAGAATTTTGGTACCTTTAATTTTTCCGATAAAATATTCGTTGAAAGATAAAAGTTAGTGATAAATAAAGACCATATGTCAACAGTGTCTAATAATATGTCAGATCTTGTTCTCACTGAATCGAACAAGGAACTATTAATTCTTATATAGGACTAGAGTCCTATCAAGAAGCTATCAAATACTTAATTTCACAACCATTTTTCCATATCAACTTACACCAAAACTGGGTCGATCATGGATATGGTCGATTATTGGATTAGTGCCCAAAAATGAGTAACTTTGTAAATAGCTTTTCGCTTCAAAAATTCGAACGAAACTCCATGAAAATAGCATCAAAATGTTCATTTTAACTTGCTCTTTCAAATGATGTATGATTCAATAGGGTTATCACGGAAAATTCCTAATGGGCCGATTTGGCCTCTTATGCGCCCCCGTCCTTTGCTAAGCTAATATGGTAGACTGACGGAAAATACCCAATCGCTGAAGTCCTAAATTCTTCGATCGAGTGAGATCAATCAAGACTTAGAGGATCGAATTAGAAGACCTTTTTAGACGTAGAAAAAACATGATTGCTTCGCAGTAATACTAACGGGTGGCCCAGAATAAATGACGGTCTCAGTATTTTGACTATAACTTTTTTTCTTTTTGATCTTTAGAACTGATTGTTTTGCCAAAAGATGCGCCGTGAAATTTTCTAAAAACCATAACTAAACTTATTTCTGTAGAGAGTTCAGGGAAAAAGCTAAATGAATGTTATTCAAAACATAAAAAGTGTCCAACTTTCAAAGCTAGCGAGTGTCTCATGCATGCTTGGTATTTGTATACCCTTTTTAATTATCAAGTAGGTGTATTTTAAAAACAAAGTACACCATAAGATGCAGCGTGAAAAGCTCTACAAGCTACATTAAAAACTTTATTTTATGCATGCACTTTTTATTTTCTAAATGATCAAAATTCCGTGGGACCAGTTTTCGACTCTGCGAAAAAGACCATTTTTTGGTCGCACAGAATTTTGCATATTTTAAAAACAAAAGGTGCATATATAAAATAAGATTTTTAATGTAGTTTGTAGAGCTTTTCACGCTGCATCTTATAGTATACTTTGCTTTTAAAATATGTCTACTAGAGGAGGATACAAAAAGAGATACGAACACTAGCCATTCATACAACACCCGTTAGCTTTGAAAGTGGACACTTTTTATGTTTTGAATAATATTCATTTAGCTTTTTTCCTTAACTTTCTACAGAAATAAGTTTAGTTATGGCTTTTTAGAGAATTTCTCGGTGCATCTTTTGGCACAACAACCAGCTCTAAAGATCAAAAAGAAAAAAAGTTATAGTTAAAATATTGAGACCGTCATTTATTCTGGACCACCCGTTACAAGGAGCAAAAAACAGATCACAGTTTACTGCAGCAAAGGAAATATAGAATCACATTAACAAGTATCAATTTCAAGATATCTACAGTTTTTGAAACCAAGAATAAATTTAGTGATGAAAGACATGATGAGCAATAAGATTACCAATGATGGCTTTATTGAAGATTGAAATTAATACTCATGATGGATCCAGCAAAGCGGGTGTGGGTCTGGGTGTCTCTTCAATTAATTGGTACTCAGAGCCACCCCTAGTAGCACACCCACACCCAATTCGGACTTGATTGCACTTCTTCATTTAAAGAGTAATGACATCTATCACTGATAACGAATAACAACTGTGATCAACGATTATAAGTGTCAGAAATCACCACAGGACAGCATCTTCCATCCGGTCCTGTCTTGTTCTGTGCTAGCCCCATCCTGCCGCTCAGCAGGACAGGAGAGGATACAGGGCCGCCGCCCCGCCCCGTCCTGTGCTCATCACTGATGAACATCAATAAATTAATTATTTAGAGATAAATAAAATTTGTTCAAAAATTTACTATATAATAATTTATATTTTTCAAAAACTAAAATATTCTCAATTTAAATATTTTTCAAAATAATTAAAAAAAATCAAAGTCAAAGCCAATAAATTAAAGTCGCTAGAGTTTGAAAGCATGAGCAGAACAAAAAAAAACAAACATTAATTATCTTATGACTCATGATATATGAATTCCAATCTCAACTAAATTCCCATGTCAACTGTGACATATATATATATTCATTATTTTTTATCTTTTTATGATGATTCATCTAATTTCTTATTGTCCGTTGAGTAATGCAGCGCTACTATCGCTATTTTAGAAAATATTTTGTGAACAAATCTTTTAGAAATTGGCTTCGCTCATATTTGAATCAATAAATCATTTTTTCCTTTTTATGTTTTTTGACATAGAAATTGAACACAACTTTAATTGTATCGAATCGATGAATGTGAACCTCCATGAAAAGATTTAAGATATCGTCTTCATAATTATTCTGTCGGAGAAAATACATTGTTCGAGAAGGTCGAAAGAGAAGGTGAAGTTATTACATAAAGTATGGAGAATACAACATTAGTCTTATGCTTAGACAGAAAAAGAGACGAGCACAGAACATCTGATTATATTAAGACAAAACTTTAGGGGGTGGTTCAAGTTTTCAACTACTTTTTCTTTAAATTTTATTTTTTCAACAAATCAAAATCTGTTTTATCTTTGTAAACATCGTAACAAGCTTATTTTAATTTTAATCACGTACCAGTGAGATTTTTCCATTTCAAAATCTTATTTTCAAAGTATTTGTTGCAAGTAATACACTTACTCGATATCACGTCCCAGTTGTACGTTATCGTCTGCGGTTTTTCTTGTTTTTCAGATCACCTTTTTTTCCATCCGTTTCAAACCATTATTTCGTGATCCATAACAATGGGAAAAGAAAAAATTCATATCAACATTGTTGTCATTGGTCATGTCGATTCAGGTAAATCTACTTCAACTGGCCATTTGATCTACAAATGTGGTGGTATTGATAAACGAACCATCGAAAAATTCGAAAAAGAAGCTACTGAAGTTTGTATTTATTGTTGATTGCCAACTATTAATCAATAAATGTCTCTTTCTGTATAGATGGGTAAAGGTTCATTCAAATATGCTTGGGTATTAGATAAATTGAAAGCTGAACGTGAACGTGGTATTACAATTGATATTTCACTTTGGAAATTTGAAACATCAAAATACTATGTTACCATTATTGATGCTCCTGGTCATCGTGATTTCATCAAAAACATGATTACTGGTACATCACAAGTATGACCCCGCATTTTTTTCCCTCTTTTTTAAATAGCATATGATTTATTTGTTTAGGCTGATTGTGCCGTTTTGGTTGTTGCTGCTGGTACTGGTGAATTTGAAGCTGGTATCTCGAAAAATGGTCAAACACGTGAACATGCTTTACTTGCTTATACCTTGGGTGTCAAACAAATGATTGTTGCTGTCAATAAAATGGATACAACTGAACCACCATATTCAGAAAAACGTTTCGATGAAATTAAAACTGAAGTATCAAACTATATCAAAAAGATTGGTTATGCTGCACAAGGTGTTCCCTTCGTACCAATCTCAGGTTGGCATGGTGATAACATGATTGCAGCAACAGAAAAAATGCCATGGTATAAAGGTTGGTCAGTCGAACGAAAAGAAGGCAATGCAAGTGGTAAAACACTTTTGGATGCTCTTGACTCTGTTATTCCACCTCAACGACCAACTGACAAACCACTTCGATTACCATTACAAGATGTTTATAAAATTGGTGGTATTGGTACAGTACCTGTTGGTCGAGTTGAAACTGGTATTCTTAAACCAAACATGGTAGTAAATTTTGCTCCATCCAACTTACAAACTGAAGTTAAATCAATTGAAATGCATCATGAAGCTCTTCAAGGTAACGATTGTTTCGTTCTACTTGATATCTTTAAAAGACATAATATTTATTTTTGTAGAAGCTGTACCCGGTGATAACGTTGGTTTCAACGTCAAGAACGTTAGTGTAAAAGAACTTCGACGTGGTTTCGTTGCATCAGATATTAAGAATGATCCAGCTCAAGAAGCAGCTAGCTTTACAGCTCAAGTAAAATTTCTATAGTGTTATTTAGGATATTTTATATATTTGTTTTGATTAGGTCATTGTACTCAATCATCCTGGTCAAATTGGTGCTGGTTATGCTCCAGTACTTGATTGTCATACAGCACATATTGCTTGTAAATTTGCTGAATTACTTGAAAAAGTTGATCGTCGATCAGGTAAAACAATTGAAGAAGCACCAAAATTCCTAAAATCGGGTGAAGCTGCTATGATAAAAATGATTCCATCGAAACCAATGTGTGTTGAAAGATTTGCTGATTATCCACCATTGGGTCGATTTGCTGTACGTGATATGCGACAAACAGTCGCTGTAGGTGTTATTAAAGATGTGGAAAAGAAAGCTGCAAGTTCAGGCAAAGTCACCAAATCAGCAGCAACAGCTACTGCTAAATCCGGCAAGAAGTAAACAATACTTGTTATCATCTAAACTTTGTTTTCGTCTATCTCTCTTTTAAAAATAAATACTATTGTTGACCTTCTTTATCTTGTTCCTAGTCGTTTTTTTCTCTTTTGAGTGCGTGTGTTTTTCTTTGAAAAACACAACAAACGAAACAAAAAATTCCTATTTAATTGTGTGATTCTTTTTTCATCTTGCACTCGACTAAATTGTTGCTTGTTTGTTGTTATTCTCTTGTTGTTCATTGTTATGTTAAGTTATAATTTTGTGACGAGAAAAAAAGAAAGAAAATCTCCGAAAAGAATGATATTTATTTTTTCATCATGTGTACACTTGTTAAATCTACTTTTTTAGTTTTTTTTGTATTCATGCAAATAAAAACTATAGCACACATGTATAAAAAAAAGGAAATATATTGTTGTTATATTAAACGAAAATGTCTCTGAAGCTTTGGTACATCTGATATAAACAATCCCTTGTAAAGAAATAATACCATTAATTTAATAAAAGTGAACTAGACATGCACAACTAGGTCAATATCATTCAAACGATTTACTGCAATAGTTAAGGGATATTATAGTTTTTGGAGATACTACACTAAATATTTTACGTGTACTATTATGGTAATTCAAACAAAATTTATGGTCCCAGATTGCTCTGAAGAAGAGCTATTTGGTGAATAGTAGTTCAGACGCATGTAGCATCTGATTGTGGCTGTCCACTGTTCATCTATTGAAGTATTAAATCAGTAGAGTTTTTTCTGTTACTTCAATATTAAAATAGATACAGAATCGTTTTATTTAATAAATCGTTAGACACATGTGAAAACAGCAAGAGACATTGGTATACCGATGAATCAATGATTAATATGATGTTTCGAACAACAAAGAATGCCAGATAGTATTCATCATCATCATCATCATCACTGTATTCGATTCGAAAAATGAATTTTTGGAACATGCTATATAATTGACAAAAGTTACTCTTCCTTTTTTGGGCATCATTTTCCACAGAAAAATCAATATATATATGCTAAAATAGAAAGATAATTTATTGCACACCACAATAGTGAGATAACCTTTTTTCATAAGTAATGATCACGGTTTAATCTTTGAACGCTTATATTACAACGTAGAGAAATGGAAAACATCATGTGAACTACATAAGCTTTTAGTTTTTAGAAAAATCTTCATATGACGTTGAGACCGAGTACGTAACATATTCTGTGTTCGAATAATTAGATGTTACAGACATCATCATTAGGATGTAATGCTTATATGGAACAAAGAATCCAAGAATAGAATGAAATAGCAACGTGTTCGGAAAATTTCTATGCATCTTTTTTTCCGCTTAATTTTTAAAATGTTAACAAAGTGTTTTTTTATAGGATCTTTCCACGTTTTCTTACATTCTCAATAAGCAAGAATAGCGACATTAATGTGTGACGCTTGTTTATTTGTTGTTTCTTTTGTGAGCCATGCATTCACATAGTTTTGCAAAAACGAACCAATCATGTTTTCTTCATTCTTACAGAATATTTCGTCATTTTAAGAAAATTGCGTAAATCTGGTGCAACATTTTATGTATATATATTGCAACCTATTTGGCTTGACAATCTACGTTTTTTCATTTGCTATTTTCTGCATTCACTTTCATTGACTTCATCGAAAATTGCTAATTAATCATTAACAATGGGAAAAGAAAAAATTCATATCAACATTGTTGTCATTGGTCATGTCGATTCAGGTAAATCTACTTCAACTGGCCATTTGATCTACAAATGTGGTGGTATTGATAAACGAACCATCGAAAAATTCGAAAAAGAAGCTACTGAAGTTTGTATTTATTGTTGATTGCCAACTATTAATCAATAAATGTCTCTTTCTGTATAGATGGGTAAAGGTTCATTCAAATATGCTTGGGTATTAGATAAATTGAAAGCTGAACGTGAACGTGGTATTACAATTGATATTTCACTTTGGAAATTTGAAACATCAAAATACTATGTTACCATTATTGATGCTCCTGGTCATCGTGATTTCATCAAAAACATGATTACTGGTACATCACAAGTATGACCCCGCATTTTTTTCCCTCTTTTTTAAATAGCATATGATTTATTTGTTTAGGCTGATTGTGCCGTTTTGGTTGTTGCTGCTGGTACTGGTGAATTTGAAGCTGGTATCTCGAAAAATGGTCAAACACGTGAACATGCTTTACTTGCTTATACCTTGGGTGTCAAACAAATGATTGTTGCTGTCAATAAAATGGATACAACTGAACCACCATATTCAGAAAAACGTTTCGATGAAATTAAAACTGAAGTATCAAACTATATCAAAAAGATTGGTTATGCTGCACAAGGTGTTCCCTTCGTACCAATCTCAGGTTGGCATGGTGATAACATGATTGCAGCAACAGAAAAAATGCCATGGTATAAAGGTTGGTCAGTCGAACGAAAAGAAGGCAATGCAAGTGGTAAAACACTTTTGGATGCTCTTGACTCTGTTATTCCACCTCAACGACCAACTGACAAACCACTTCGATTACCATTACAAGATGTTTATAAAATTGGTGGTATTGGTACAGTACCTGTTGGTCGAGTTGAAACTGGTATTCTTAAACCAAACATGGTAGTAAATTTTGCTCCATCCAACTTACAAACTGAAGTTAAATCAATTGAAATGCATCATGAAGCTCTTCAAGGTAACGATTGTTTCGTTCTACTTGATATCTTTAAAAGACATAATATTTATTTTTGTAGAAGCTGTACCCGGTGATAACGTTGGTTTCAACGTCAAGAACGTTAGTGTAAAAGAACTTCGACGTGGTTTCGTTGCATCAGATATTAAGAATGATCCAGCTCAAGAAGCAGCTAGCTTTACAGCTCAAGTAAAATTTCTATAGTGTTATTTAGGATATTTTATATATTTGTTTTGATTAGGTCATTGTACTCAATCATCCTGGTCAAATTGGTGCTGGTTATGCTCCAGTACTTGATTGTCATACAGCACATATTGCTTGTAAATTTGCTGAATTACTTGAAAAAGTTGATCGTCGATCAGGTAAAACAATTGAAGAAGCACCAAAATTCCTAAAATCGGGTGAAGCTGCTATGATAAAAATGATTCCATCGAAACCAATGTGCGTTGAAAGATTTGCTGACTATCCACCATTGGGTCGATTTGCTGTACGTGATATGCGACAAACAGTCGCTGTAGGTGTTATTAAAGATGTGGAAAAGAAAGCTGCAAGTTCAGGCAAAGTCACCAAATCAGCAGCAGTAGCTGCTAAAAGTGGCAAGAAATAGCAAGTACAGCATTCTCGTAAACACGCATCACGAATATATGAAGAATATTTCTGCCAATCACAATTAAGAACAAACAGATGTATCATTATCGTTCAACTCTTCCTAGATGTGTTCTGGGAAAGGCGACGACAACCCAAAGACTTTTTCTCTTTAAAGACTGCCTTTCTTAATCCATTTTCTCCTTTCGTTTCGTTTGTTCAGCCATTTATCTCCTTTTTTTCTTATTATACGTCCTTAATCATCTTCTTTTTTGTAACGATTTTTCATCAAATGTTGCCGCTTTTTCAGATAATGATGTGAACAACTTCAATTTATTGTATTTTTTTTCGTGATGATACAATCCAATGTGTTTACGATATTTTTGTTGCATTTTTTTTATTATTATTGAAAATGAGAAACAATGTAATCACTAACAACAAATTGATGAAGATGAAAAGAAAATTAATAAATACAATCGTAAAAACCTTGAAGTGTTCTTCATCTTTTTCTAGTTGTAGTTATATTAAAATTGTGAAAATATGTTGTGTAATCGCAAGCTGTACAATATATAATGCGGGAATTCGTTCTAAATATTGCACTGATTAATCAGATCGATGAAGCATTATAAAAAATTTTCTAAATTATTATTCATAAATGCACTGCATTTGTCTAAAAGCAATATTCAACTTTTAATCATTCTTCTCATTGTATGTTTGAGTTTGATATTAATATAATAGAAAAAAAATATTTTATTGATTTTTTTTTCTTCAGTTTACTTGATTAATGATCGTATGTAACAATATATTAATAATCTACCATGAAATAGAGATTTTAAGCTTGTTTCACAATATTGACAGTCAATGGAAAACTTCACAATGGAAATAGAATATTGAAAATACAAAGCGCTAAATATTGCGTTTTTACTCTAAATTAGAAAATGCAATCACTCAATATCAATCAATTAATTATTAATGGATCAATGCCATTATCCAACGTATCACAACATGTTCTATGTCATGTACTTGACATGAAAATCTTAGAAGATTCATCGGTAAATAATACTTCTAAGCTATTTACACATAAATTTACATCGCCTGTTCTCAAATCCGATATATCAATTCCATTCGATAAGATTTTTCAACAATCTTTATCCTCAGATCATATAGCTCAAATAATACTTGGTCATTCTTCCTTTTTAAATACAAATATGACCATAGTATTACGATCGGCACTTATATCTGGTACCTCATCCTTTCGTCATACATTACGTGACTTCAAAATGACGCATAAAAATATATTTGCTGAAGAAATAAATCAATTCGATAAACATCAAAATACACTTTTATGGTATTTAACTATAGCCGGTCTCTATAGTTCTATTGAAGAATTGTATCAGTTAGCACGAATCGAATTAAATATTAATGTGAAAAATGGATTATTTAGTCAAACTATTCTTCATTATGCTGTAATTCATGGAAACATCGAAGAAATTCAAATAGTACTTGATATTGGAGTAGATACAAATTTATGTGATCGATTTGGTCTAACTGCTCTTCATTATATAGCATTGTATGGTACAAGACATAAGAATGATATTGAAATAACAAAACTTTTATTGAATCATGGAGCTTTACCTAAGTATGAATTATGTGAGTTCTTAAGACAAATGAAATTGGCATTTCTTTTCTTTTTACAGTTTACAAGATAATATTCATCGAACAAGTTTGCATTTTGCAATTAGAAAAGAAAATTATGATCTCGTTGAATACTTAATTACTTTACCGAATATAAATGTTTGTATAAAAGATAAACAAGGTGAATAACAAAATTTCTTTTTGCATTCTTGCTTGTTTTATTATTTAAGGATATTCTTTCCTTGTTTTTTGACCATTTCCATTTTCCAAGGAGGGTACAGTCGATCCGCATAAGGCTTTCACCACAGATACAACACCTAAAATAAGAAGAGTCATGTTTAAGGAGAAAAAAATTTGAAGCACAGTTTTCGCGTTCTTTTCGGAAAACTGTGGTTTTCTATAGGAAAACATTGTGCCTCCTTGCAATCCCCATATAACTTTGTCCGATTGAACTGAAAAAATTTTTGAAAATGTTGTAGACTATATCCTAAAGGTGATTTTGAGTTTTTCCAAAAATCTTGCTTTCTTTAGTTCTTATGGAAGAAACACGTAAAGGTTTAGATCCAAAACCAAAGCACTGACGTTCAGCTCTCTATAAATCCGGATAGAAAGTTCAAAACGAAAACAGTTGATTTCACCTCTGAAAACTATTTCTAAGTCTCTATGATCGAAATTTTAGCTCGTTTGAACAAAACTAGACGGAGGTCGTAACCAGAGCCGATGTAGTCCTATGGAAAAGCAGGATCTACCGAAAAACCGCGAATACCTTGTTTACAATTTTTTTTCTCGAATACATGTCTTCTTATTTTAGATGCTCTATCTGTAATAAGAATTTCATGCGGATCGGTTACACACTCTTCGAAAACCAGCAATAGCCAACAAGAGTAGTGTACCCTTAATCTGGTGTATTATTTTTATAGGATATACCCCGCTTTGTTATTTATGTGAACTTATTCTCAATTTATCTGATATTTCACTTGAAAACAATCAATGTAAAGAAAATCTTGAACATATTTTCAAAATAATTAATCTTATCATTGATCGTTGTCCATCAGATGAACTTTCATATAATTTTCATATTACAAAAAATGGTAAAATTGGTGACAATCTCTTACTACATGTATATAATAAACTGATGAATCTTTCAATACCATTACATATGAATACTTTATTTCATCGTCTACAATCTATTATCATTGGTACAGATCAAGATCATCATCTACTTGTTGAACGACTTTTTGAACGTCATTCATGGCAATCTGCAGTATATGCTTTGTGTAATACAGATAATGTCAATATATCAAATGCACTTATACAATGTATTGCTCATGATCCGCATGTATTATTAATTAATAATGTTTCGTCTTCATCAAATGTCTCGATTGTTTTTGTATTAATATTTTATGCATTAGCAACAAATGTGACATTATTACGAAATATTGTACCAATTTGCAAATCTATGATCAACGATGAACAAAAAATGAAAAAATCAATCAATGATAATGATGAACCAGTGAAAATGATAACTATCATTTTTTGTTTGGAAATTTTTGATGATTTTGATTTGTATTTTAGTGTCATTTGTATATAAATAATTATAGTTTACATACAACTTACATTACATTTATTCATACTTGTTTACATTATGCAAGTTTTAATGTATTTTCACTTAAACATCTATGTCGTTATTATATTCGTCATTATTTGAAATCACATATCATTGATAAAATTGGAAAATGTTCTTATTTAAAGTTGAAACATTGTGATTATCTTAAATTCAATGAACTTTTATTAATCTATTCGAAGATTCATGATTTATCATTTATTGTATACCTTATTAAACGCTTAGTTAGTAAAACTTTTTATAATAAAATCAAACTATTTTTATCTATTTTTTAGTATAAAATTGATTCAATTAATGAATATAATTTCTTTGAAAATGAAATGATTGATAATTATGAATCATCATCGCAAATTTTCACAGAAAAATTCGATATATCTACTAATCCATCTTCTACTGAGACTTCAGATAATGATACTATTCAAAGTGTATCGAGTAGAAGTAATACAACGGAAAATGAGTATGAAACAAAAATCGAAGATGTAAAACCTGTTCATCAACGAACAATAAAAGAAATAATGGTAGAATCAGATATTTCATTAATACATAACTTAAATGGTGATCAAACAGAATCGAAGCATTCATCAAAACCAACAATAAAAACATTTATCACTAGTATAAATTTCAGTTCAGAGATAAATCATAAATCTATGTCAATATTTTTAGATGATGAAAATTCAGTCGGACAGTTTGAAAATGTACTTGCTCATATGAAAGCTAAATCAAAAAATATTGAAGAAATGATCGAAAACTTTTTATTAAGAAACTAGATTAACATATGTAAAGCATGATATTATGTATTCATCAATCAGAGATATGATGACGAAGAAAAAAAAAACAAGTGAAGAGAAGGAGGGCAGACAGGCAGAAAAATTTTTCTGAGAGTTGAACAGGTGTAATACAAATTTTAATAAGTGAAGCGGTACGAAGTTTTTTTTGTATTCTACGATATTTTTTCAATAGAAAGAACGATTTTTGTTTAGAAAAATGAAAATTTTCTCAAAATAAGAGATGGGTATCCTGATTCTTTTACAAATCATACACATCATATACACACATTGGCTGGCACAGTACTATGCGAGGGTGAAGTGGGAGGGGGGGGGGACGAGCGTGTATGTAATTTGAAGAAGTAATGCGCATCTCCATCGTTATGTTCCGACCACCAATCATTCAAAGAGATTTAAAGACAAGGCCTTCTTTTCACATATCATTTTTTTTTTCGATCGAGATCTAATTTTTTTATTAACAAGGAAATAAAATTTGATACAAACTAGTATTATTCCTATTAAATTGTATGAATATTTATTGTATATTCTCTTTCTTTTATTTAATTCCTATTCGTCTGTTTAAACTGCCAATAAATCCAAGAAATTGAATGAGTCATTCATTTGATTGGGGGTGTTTCGGGCGCTACCCTCTTTTGTATGTTACTGAGTGCATTTTAAATAATCTATTTCTTGTCTCACGGTTTCAGAAAAATTATTTAAAACTTCTGTTATTACTAAACATGACTACTCTACGAGCTAAAGCTGTCTTGATTGGTGATGAAGTTCATGTTGCTGGTAATAAAGATCAGTGGGGTCGTGGCAGTGGAGAAACATCGAATGAAGGAAAATTGAGTACGACAGCTGGATCATCAAAAAAACCAGTTTATGGTGTTGTTGAATTTGAACAAAATGGTGATACAGTTGTTATGACAGGAAAAATTGAAGGACTTGGAGAAAATACACAACATGGCTTTCATATTCATGAATTTGGTGATGTTAGCAATGTAAGTTTTGTGTTTTGGTTAATTTAGATCTACACATTTCATTTTATAGGGATGTACATCAGCAGGTACACATTTTAATCCACATAAAAAACAGCATGCTGGTCCTGATGATGCTGATCGGTAAAATTAGTTCTTGGCTCTTTTTTTTGTAATTCGATTTTGTTATCTATTTTTAGACATGTGGGTGATTTAGGAAATGTTCAATCGGATGCTCATGGTGTGGTAACATTGAATATTAAAGATAAAGTAATAGCTCTTCATGGTGAACATTCAATTCTTGGTCGTTGTTTGGTTATTCATGAAAAACCAGATGACTTAGGTCGTGGTGGTGATGAAGAATCGAAAAAAACTGGTAATGCTGGAAAACGTTTAGCTTGTGGTATTGTTGGTACTGTCAATCCAGAAAAAAAGTAATTCAATCAAATAAACATTTTCTTCGATCGAAATTAGTCTAGTTTCTGTTCGAACCTCTTTAATTTTTCCTTACATGTCATTAATTAAATCTTAAACAAGCAAGCTATGTCCTGTTCATTGTTAGTGATGGGTTTTTCAAATTAAACATCGTTATCCTTTTGCTTTTTGATTAAAGCTTACTTCTTTGTTTGTAATGTTTAAATAAAAAACGGTTCGAGGTTTTGTGATTAATGAAAACTAGGTTATTTTTTCTTTGATAGACATACGGCGTCATTTTAGATTGGAATGAGAATGCTTATTGTAGAAATTGGTAATATATGGATTACATCATAGAAACTGCTGAGTTTTGTGAACAAACAAGAAAAATAAATTTGTAAATGGACACACAATACAAGAAAAAGGTTTCCTTAAAATGATAATAATTTAATTCGTGAAGTTATTACATTTAAATTGAAACAAAATGAAAATTGTTCTGATGATGATGTAAGCAGAAAATGATTCTTTGTTGTTAAGAAAATAATCAATGATGTTTGCAAAATAAAATATTTCATGCAAACGATTGATGAACAAATACAAATGATATAATAAGTTGAATTAAATTTAATTTGTTTAGAATAAATTCAATTTTGAAGAAAATTCTTGATAGCAAGATATGTTTGTACTTTTCTTGATTGATTGTTTTTTTTCTTTTTTGTCAAATACAGAAGCAAGACTTTTAATAAATAAATTATATCTAGTTTTTAGATATAAAACTCTATTAAAATAATGCCAAGTCAACAAGATTCAGCTACTATACGAGCTGTATGTGTTCTTAAAGGTGGTGAAAATAATACTATTCAAGGAGTAATACATTTTGCTCAAATGATTGGCATGAATCAAATGAAAATAACAGGTGAAATACAAGGTTTACCAAATGATCGTAAATTTACTATACATGTACATGAATTTGGTGATTTAACAAATGGTCCTGTATCAACTGGTAGTCGTTTTAATCCAGAAAAACAAGTTCCAAATACATCAAAAGATCAAACATCTTATGTTGGCGATGAATTTGGGAATTTACAAGTCAATCAAGAAGGTCAAACAAAGATTGATGTTATTGATAAACGGTTAACTTTATTTGGTCCTTCATCTATTATTGGTCGATCAGTAGTGATTATTGATGAAAAAGAAGAAGAATTAGCACGAGTTGAAACTGAAGAGAATAAAGGATCGAGTACAACTGGTACTAATCGACTTGCTGCTGGTGTTATTGGTATTTGTCAATGACGAATCTCAGTATATAGATACATTTTCATTGAATATTTCTTTTCATTTTAATGAATTCCGTCCAATTTTTCTCTTTCCGTTTTTATTTCTACAAATCTTTTCCATTAATTTGTTTAACAAAAGAGAATTTCTTTTTTTAGACAAAGTTTTGATTTTATTTCTTTGAACTTTTTATAATTTTTTTTGGTTATGGAATCAAGAGATAAAAATTATCGAAGTCCTGCAGTTATTCAATCTCGTACAGGTTTGATTTAGAATCAATATTAAATTAGAGAAAAATTATAAATTTTAGTTGCTACTCCAATTCGTAATCATGATGATGATCGAACAATATATCAAATTGTTGAACGTGCACTTCATGAAATTACTCAATTAAGTCCACCAAAGCAAGCTGCTGTCGGTGGTCTTTCCGGCATGTAAGTTCACTGACATATCATATTAATCAATTGTTACTGTTAACCTGTATTATAGTGCAACTGGATATTGTTTTGCTAAAGCTAGTAAAATGGTAGCATTTGCTATTGGTGCATCTATTATTGGCTTAGCTGTAAGTTTGACTTTCAATAGTTGTTCTCATCCTTTTTCTCAGCATTATCTTGAGAAAAAGTATTTTTGATCACGAATTTTTTTCTAGTTTTGATTGATCATTATGTCTTCTCGAGTGCTTCGACACGATTTATACACTTCTTTATTCACATTCATAGGCAGCGAAACGTTTTAAATCTAGAGTAGGCTCAACGATCTTTATAAGGTCTTCACCAGGAATTTAAGAATAAAGACGAGCAAAGTGAATCTTTTTATGCCACTCAGATGAAATGCAGTTAGTGCTTCTGATTTCTAACTCACATTTTGGACTGTATACAGTTGGTACGGATCAGAAAAGATTCACAACTTGTTCAATAGATGTGCATTTAAAGAGACATGCCACCATTTGTTTTTATTTGATTTCGACTATTGGAAGAAGCGCTGTTGATCTACATCACTGAAAAGCAGAATAATGCTGAAGCAATAGCATTCATAAAAAAAGCAAATACATTGTGCATTTGTTCACTTTGTTGAAAATATTTGTTAAAATTTGTAAGCTCAGTGATTGAAAGTGAGAAAAACTTTCGGCAGCTTCTAGTTTATCTAATTCGAGTTTTTGGTACAGTTCTTCTTCAATTTTTACAAAGGGATACTACTTCAAGTCATTGACCATGTAGAGCCCAACATTTCGTCATACGCAACTGAATGTTTTTTAAGTCTTCTTTAGTACGAACGTGTTAATATTTGCTGCTTGTATAAGAATTTTAATATGTTGTGTAAATCTATGAATATGATGGGATGAGAAAGAAATCTTTCAGTCTAAATCTAGATTCAGAGTGAGGAGCATAAGAGAATGCGAAGGTGAGACTGTCGTCGGTCTAGATCAGCACCTACATTTTATTGAGAAATAACAATGTAAAAAGAGTACTGAAAAAAGTTGATGATCCAAAGTATTATTTTTTTGATGATCGAAAGGGTTGTCATCCATTATCTTTGTCTAGCTTGCTAATCAATCTGGTTATATTGATATTCATTTTGATCGAATTCGTGATACAGCACAACAACAATTAAATAATGTTCAACGTGTAGCACGATCAACTCTTCCACCACCAACAACTACTATAGATGGAGAAGATATTGAAACATTTATTGATCAATCATCAAACAGTATTACTGATTCAGTATGTAACTTAATAGAAATTAAGCGTTTCACATATTTATATAAATCCTTTTTTATTTTTATTTTAGTTAAAAAAGTTTGCTTTGACAAATGTAGCTATAACATCTTCATTTATCGGTGGTTTTCTTCTTGGTATTGCTTTTGAATAATAATAGTCCCACAAGAAGAAATAGATCAAATTGCAAATGAAAATCAGGCAGATCATTTATGTAACTTTATTTATTTTGTAAATCATACAATTTGTATACTAATGATACACAATAAAAATCAAAATGTATTTTTTTTTCTTTACCTCTTTTTTTACGAAAAAAATCAAGATAACAATTGTAGATTTTGATTTATTCACGAAAACAAAAAGAAAATGTCTAAACATTTTGATCAATGGAAACACGATGCATTATCAAATGATAAAGAAGATTTATCACGTAAACATTCTATAGATGATTATATTGTTATTTTAATTAACCAAATAAATAATCATAATGATTACTATACAAGTTCATCATGTTCTGGTCGAACAATTGTTTTTTCATCAACACCAACTGTAACGTCATCAACAAAAAGCGATTGTCAGTGGCTATATGTTACACATGCACAAGCTGATTTAAATGCAATATTGAATTGTTTAGAACAACGACCAAAAGATATTGATATGATTTCAATTAAATTTGAAGCATTCATTTTACATATTATTTGTCGAACATTAGAATGTGCGAAAATATTACTTAATATTGCTCTTGAATGTGGCTATAGAAATTCTGGTTTAGTCATGTCAAATCAAGGAAAAATTACACTTGCTATACGTTCAACTCATGCACTTGAAGTACCATTAGTGATTGGAGGACGTCTATGTGTTGACGAAAATTATATTTCACAAATTGTATCCATTGCCAATGAGAAAATGACTGCTAATATGACAAAAATTGATAAATTTAGTTCATGTGTTGAAAACAAATTAAAAATAATATAAAATTGTTTTGAATGCTGGAGATACAATACTGTTTATCGAATAAAAGCATTGTATAATATAAAGACTACTATTTGTCGATAGATTTTCATAACTAGTTGAGCAAGTTTTGCTTGCTACTTGAAAGAAATCAAGGAAATGTTGCTTCGAAATGTTCTTTTTTTCACGAACAACTGGCATATTGAAATATAGTGTGTATAATTATACTAAATTTTCTTTTTTAAAGGTCTTCATTAAGAATTCCTACTGAAACATCCAATGCACATGGGAAATGAATCATAGCCAAATGAATTGTGTTTGGCACAGAGATTCTTTTTATCCTATCTTTATTCATAATCGATGATACATAAATATCTGCACAAATGTCGATGCCTACTGTGTTTGAACGAAAAATGCTAGAAGCTTAAGATTGTTACTTATAAATAGAGCAAAATAAGTAATTTAAAACGCATATTTAAAATAACATTTACAAAATAGATTAAGACATTCAATTTTAATGCTTTTAAAACCATTAAAAGTGGTCTTTCGCGAAAGTAAAACCAGGAACCCTTTCATATTTTGGATATGCATTTGTTTCAATCTCAAACAGAGAAGAATTTCTAAAACCGTGTTGAGTCGCTCTAATCGTGGTTCTCGTTTGAGCGTATTCACGTCCATTTAGCAAACACCAAAACCAGCTACTTTCATCATAAAAATTGTATAGAGATGCTTCAAAAAGGCAACTTTTGCATCTAGAAAACGTGCAAATATTTTTTTTCACAATATTTTTGACATACACTACACATAAAAAGGTCATTTTCATCTACAAAGCACATGAAAATATTGCGGACAAAAATTATTGCACTTTTTCTAAATGGAAAAGTTGCATTTTTGAAGCGTCTTCATGCATATTTTATGATGAAATTAGTTGATTTTGATGTTTGCTGAATGAACGTGAAAACAATGAAGTGGGAACCACAATTGAACCATTTAAAAGAACTTTCAGAAATTATTGTTCGCTTGGAATGTTCTCAAAAAGCGATATAGAATTTTGAGTAGCTATATTAGCCGTGATTGAAAAAAGATTAAGTCAAATGGATGCAATCCTTCCGAGTTATTGAAGTTTCTACATATGTTGACATTGGTATCAAAAGCATTTTTGTACTCAATTTTTGTTCTGCCGTAAATGACTTCAATACAATGTACTTTTCTAAAGTTCAAAAGGTTACATATTTCGAATATCTTTAATAGTTTGTGTTCTTACAAGTATTTAAAACTTTTGTCAAAAGTGATGGAATCTACTTGTTTTACTCTTAACGCTGATTGATACCTATTTTGGATACGCAGAAAAATAGAAAATTAAATTTTAGAAAACTTCGATTTCATAGGCTCCTTCTTCTTAAATTTGAATTCATTATCTTCTTTTTTTTAGTCAATATAATGCAAATTCAAACAAAAAAAAATGCACGAAGATATTTACATTGATAACAAGTCATTTTTAGTGATTTTAAAAACGTTAAAATTTAATGCATTAAACTACATCTTAAATTTTATCCTAAATACTCATTTCAAAGTACATACTTTGCTCTCTGCGTTAGTGAAAAAGTTAGACTTCTAGCATTTCTTATTTGAACACAGCAGACATCGACATTTGTGTGAACACAGGTTATTTTAATTTATGTCCTATCTCTCATATATTTTCATTATATTTTGAAAGTACCAAATGCGATTTTCTCTTCCAATGAAGTATCAATAAATTATCTCTGGACGAGTAGATACGTTTCTTTTTTTTCTGACTCAATTTTATGAAAAAGTATTCATGATTTAATCTATTTGAAACCACTATTTACAAGATAATAACCATTGATTAATCGTGTTCTTTCATCCTCAGAAAAAGTCAATTTTTGTCAGAAAAATCGAAATTAAGATAAATGCGTGAAAAGATAATCTGAAATCTGATCTTTCATAGTCACAATAATTTGCTGATTGGTATCTTATCTTTTAATATAATTTTCGATGATTTCAGTCACGTTTAATAAAACACAATTTCTTCTATAGACATATATTTTGTAATACTTCTATGAAAAAATAGGATTGATGTGAGATTATAAACTTGGCTCAGCAAGATTTACTAAGTTTTAAAGAAGAAAAAGCTTTCCCAAGACTCAAGAAAAATTGACTAATTGGTAAATATCAATAAGAATTTACAATACTAAAATATTATAAAATTTCTACTAAAAAAAATGCTTTTACGTTTTTTCCTCTTTATGTTTCTTTTTTGATCATGCATTCCAGGATTCTTAAACGAGTTTCATTTTAGTTGATTACCCTTGTTTTTTTTTTGTTTGAAAAAGCATGTAATTATGCAGGGCATGAGACAGACTCTTTTCAATTAGTCATTGCTTTAATACTATAAACAAACACTTCTATAAATAGATCATCATTTTTAGGGTGTTTCTTGTGGAGTCGAACTTGTCATGCGTATTCTCCACATAAAGTAACAATTAAAAAAAAAGGCCTATGACATGCACTGCATGTTTGCATGCTCTGTCAAACAAGAAAGTTAAATATATAGAATGAGGATTCACCGGAAAGTTTGAATCACCAAATGAGTTGCTTGTGACCTTGGTTTGATGAATATCTCAATCAAATGTTATTGTATAGAGTTGAAAATTTTACCATAGCCTCTTCACTAGAGTTTCAAAATATTTTTTGAAAATGTCAGGCGATTTGAATATATGTAGCATCAAATCGATTTTTGCGAGAGGAAAGTGTCTTTAAACTAGATGGTATTCGAGTGGAACTCGAATACGAAATGCGGTGCGAAGCACGAATGTCGATCTTCCGGTAAAATCGATCTCAGAAAAAAACGATCTATCGCTTTTAGAATTTATCATGAAACTTTGCGCTTCAAAGGATACTCATGTTCAACTCGAATCTGGTGGTCTTTGACGCATTAAATCGGAAAATTTCCATTTCCATTGATCAATTGATCGAAGGATGAAAAGTACTGCAATGCAAGACATGACAAAATTCATCACTACAAGAACTCTATCAGCGAGTATCAACAGGCTTCTAAAGAACGATATCGATTGATCGTTTAATTATCTACATGATTCGTTATCTGTAATCAGCTTTATTTTCAGCTGTCTGATTCATGAGCGAAGAGAGTAGCGACGAAGTTTTCTTGCTGTCTTCATTTTAATTAAATCGAAGCCTAAAATCAGCGCCAAGTCTCGCTACATAAAATCACCGTAATGGAAATATAATCCATACATTATTATAATATCTGGATTTTACATTGAGCATACGAAATATGAAGCAGAAATTCAAGCAAAAGTTGTCCCATAAACAGATCTCAGCGTGTCTAATGACGTTTTAACGAGCATCAAACGATGTGTCGTTCTCCAGATCATCGCGTCACAAAATATGGACTTTGCATGCGTAGGTCGAGAAAGAAACTCGAACGATCGCTATACAGTTGTTCGCACCATAAAAATGTTAATGATAGATAAGTCATCTTTAAAATTAGACAAGAAAAAAACGAAATAATTCAAATAGATTTTTTGAAATTTTTATGATATAGTAAAATCTGATGAAGGGAATCCCTAAAATTCACATTCATGATCAATATATTAAGAATACTCTTTATTGAACAGACTTTTAAAAGTGACTAAAACTATTTACAATATCTCAATTAATAAGAATTTCCGAATGGCGAAATATCAAATAATTTGACCGTATTTTCCATTTTGATTTTTTATTTTTCTTACAAAAAAAAATTGCAATCCAACTTAATTTATATATGCTTATAAATTATCGAACAATATCCACTAGTTAGGTATTTGAGTTTTGACTATTTCGACTTTAAGATAAATGATCAATTGAAACGATTGGAATTCGAAGACAAAGTTAACTTTTATAGAAATCATAAAATATCGTTAGAAAAACATATGGATCAATTTATATTCTTTTATGAAACCTGAAAAATTGATTCACGTTACATTAATTAAAAAAATCCATACGAATAACTTTATCCAGTTGATTTTCCGTTCCATAGAGTTCGTTTCATCAATTATCATCACAATAACACTTGGTATAAATATATCTTATCAATTTAAGCTTAAAAACTTAGAATGTATCACAGAAAGATGTTCATAATCTACTAGGCAACAAGGATTCAATCCTTATGAATTAGTTGTGCGTAAATATGGGCTGGACTCATTAATTATGCTTGAGTACTTTTAAAAAATATTGTTCGAACAAAATACAATTCAATTGTGGTATTAAATTCATCTTTTTTAAAACGAAGTAACACAATTATTTTTCGATTATTGCTTGAAATTTTTCTCATTGAACACGTAAATTAGAATGCTTAAATTGGATAGACATCCAAGAAAAACATCCTTTCCTTAACTAAATATGGCTCTAAGCGTAAGTCAACACTTCTTTTCAATATTTTTTCTCTATACTTTTATCATCAAAATTACACTTAACATTTTAATTTTTTGTCTAAATTATAGAGAATTCAATACAAACTTATCTAATGGACAATTATGTTACTATATAATGACACTTAATTATATAAATATACAATTATCATGTCATATTCTACAAAATTGAAAATTCTTGTTCAATTATACGTTGTTATATTTGTCACTTAAATGAAAACCACTTAAAATAGCTCTTCACTTATTATTCTTACATATAGAGTTCATCCATAAACTTAAGTAGGATATGAAAAAATTTCAAAAATAGATCTAATTCAGGAATTTTTCTTTTCTATTTAATGATTCTTATTCTATACAGTATGTCTTTTACACCGATAAGGATTAACAAAAATAGATTAAGTAATCAATTTTAATCTACATATTCAATATATAACACGTCGGTGCACTTCTTTTCAGAAGAAATATTTTTCATTCTAATCAAACAAGTTTCAAATTCATGGATTATGGACACTACTATACATCATAAATAGTTTGATAAATGCATTGTCTTCGAAAGTAAATATTATATTTTGAGAAAAATTTTGTCATGATAATTCTAGTTTTTTACTTCGACTTTTGTGAAACACAATCTAACACGAGTGTTGAAGTATCGAGGTAAAAATTTGGACCTATTCCTCCGCGTAGATCATAACAGACGCTAACCAGAGACCATCATAGATCTTGACAACCGTCTTAGCAACGTTCTCCCTGCCTGTCACAGATCATGACAGCCGTTGTTAATATACGATCAAAATATTGTACATGACTAACGTCTGGTATTAATATGCGAACTATTTCATTATTGCATTTCTGAAGAATTAAGTAAATGGATGATAAAGAAATGTGTTTCAAAATAGACAGAATAAAGCAATCTCATGTGATTAGCAACAACAGCAACATTTTGTTTTTGTATTTTAATCCCGCAGGAATTGTGCTAACAGCTTTTTCTTAATTAATTCATAATAGACTAAAAATTTAATGTTATGCTTTTGGATTGTTAAGTTGATCAACTTCCTAGAACACTTTTAAGTAAAACGTAATTATTAAACTAAAGAATTAGAGGAGTTTTTTTCTAAGAAGTTCATAAAACGGAATGTGACTATGCTTCCTCAAGCTTCTTATTGTATTAATTAATCATATCTATTTTTTTTTACTTTCAAGTTTTTCCTAAGAAAACAGAACATCTCTCATTAATATAAATAGATCATTGTCAAATAAATAGTTTTTAATTTTTTTTTTTGTTAAACTAGAGTAGATGTCTACATATTCTTGTAGTTTAATATGTATTTTTTCAAATATACAATTTAATAAGTGTTAAATTTCATAATTAAAAATTTTGCTCATTTTGCAGATACTTTAACATACTTCTTTTCATGACAAGATGTGGTAATTTTCAAATCATGTCAAATGTTACTAGAACGTTTTTCTTTTCAATAAAGAATAGTTACATGATGTTTTACATTTATACGCTACAATGCTGTTGCTTAAAGTTTGCTTTAATGATACATGTTATTAATGTTGTAATCGTAAATAGGACTACAAGTTTTATAAATAGATGTCATAAAAATAAGAAAATACTCTCTAGTAGTCCATTTCAAATAGTTGAATTCAACTTTTATCGAGCAGTAAGATTATCGACAAAAAAAATGTTAACAATTTTGGATGTAAAAAAATTCGAAATATAAAAATGTTGAAAGCCAATAAATCACAATAACTGTGAAGATAGATAAACAATATATTTCTTCGATATTTTTATTTTCGACAGTACTTGAGTAAATCTTTAATTAGGACGGCTGATTTTATGACTTGTGATTTTGTTTTGTTAATAGCAAGAAAACAATATATCGCATGATTTTGTCATAAAAAAAAATAATGTTACTTTTTTTATCTCAGAAATACTATTATCATTCTCAAGTTAAGTTCTAAATGAATTTCCGCTGAGAAGAATTACATTTGATCGGCACATATAACGAAGAAAACATGGAAATGATGCGTAGAAACCGATATGGCATACGCGTTTCATAAATTAGATCAAGTCATGCAATGCTTTGACGATTATTTATGTTGAGGTTAAAAAGCATATGTTCGTTTTTAACCCTGTTACCATTTCTACTACTGTAATTTACTTGGTAATGAATGGGAAGTAGAAAATAGATGATATATATATATATACTACTTTCATATACTTGTAAATGGTAAATATTGTAGAAAGAGAAAAGAAAAGCAGATTTTTTTTATAAGTGTCATGTTAATATTTCATAACAATTAAAGAAACTCGATCTCATAACTGCAAGAATAATCAAACGAAATATAGTATGTATAGCGTTAAAAAAAAACACAATTTATCATGTTCTTAATAAATGTTGATATCTGATCTATGATGTTCTTTTCTTTAGAAGATTAGTTTACTTGTAGGAACACAGATAGAACAGCTGTTTCGGCTGATGTCAATAGTACTTACTAAAGTTATCATCGATTTAAGATTATTTATTCAAGAAAGTCGATCGATTCTATCTAAACCAATATATAAGTTTTATCGAAATGTGTGACGTTCAACATTAATGTTTGTCGAAGTCATTTCAGGTTAAGTTTTCATTTTAAAAATTTATACATCGCTGTTTTTTTTTAATGGCATGCATTCTTAAAAAATTCTTTGAAAAAAATAAAATTTCATTGTATTAATACTTTATAAAATCATAAAACTATTCCGATGACGCTATGTTCTAGAGCTAATGAAATAGATCTTCAAAACAACAAGATCCGATTTAAACAATAATTAAGTATATTATTAGAACAACATTCAGATTTTATTGTATTTTGAGATTTTTTGGTAGTGTTCGATGAATCTTAGTATTTAGTTTCACTTTAATTGGCAAGACTGATAATGGAGATCAGTTGCGCACCTAGCTGAGAATAAACACAAAGACAAAAAACAAGATGGAAAAGATAGCTAATAATGTGATATGACTTCTCCATACTAAGACTTCCTTCTAGTGCAGCCAAGGCCTATTATATACTACCAAAGAGAAATCCAAGGTTTTAAATAGATTCAATAAATTTCGAAAAAAAGATAAATATCGACAGTACTTCACCGATCGCATTTCGAAGTCACAAGTCACTCCTATTTCTTTATGGTATCTGTTTGATGCTTCTTTTTTTTCAAATTAGCTTTATTCATGTAATTTATTCCAGACTGATACATAAATAACACTGAAGCTGTGATATGTATTAAAAAATCTAGTCATGCAAAGTTTATTTTTTTGACACAATGTGAATTCCGATCTGATAAGCATTTAACTTGTTCAAGTATGAATCGTCTTTTTTCCTCTTAATACAAAACTTAAATATTATTTAAATCCGATCATAGTATTCTGAAGATCTATTCCATTAGCTCTATAACTTAACGTCATTCGACTAGATCTAAAATTATGCAAAACACTAACAAAATGTAAGTATCACTTTCTAATATATTTTCATTAAAAAAAATGATATGCATGCTTCTAAATTACAAAATTAACTATAATATACATTATGATTGTAATAACACCAATTAATTGATAATTAAGTAGTAATAAGTTAATCTGAAACAACATTGACAAAAAATTTCTTTTTATCGAAGTTGTAACTTCATTACAATATATATATATATATTGAGAACGTCAGAGATCAATTCATTTTAGATCGTCTGACTATAAAATTGAAGAACTTTATAGATATCATATTTTCATTCTTGACACATCGACTTGTCAAATAACTCTAACTATTTTTTTACATCACCTACGTAATTAATATTGTATTGTCAATGATAAGAATAGAAGAGTGAAAGTATTCTTATTTTTCATTAAAAAATGTAGATAGATACAGACAAAAGTTTAATAATAATCTTTAAGATATTCCTCAAAAAACATAAAAACATGTTAGTCGATGCCTTTTGGTAAGCATTCTGCTTACATACAATATCCGTTTTCGTCAACAGCCGATGAATTTTAGCTATGCACGACAAGAATGATACAGCCTCGAAACATCCAGGCTGATATTTATCTATGAGGAATAATGACAATAAATAAGACAACATTTCACTATTGAAGAAAAAAAAAAGGATTGTCAATTAATCAGTTGCCTATTTTTTCTGTTGCTGTCGATACTCTTATAAAAAGGTATCAAACTAATAATTAATCCTTTTGTTCGGAAACGACAATATATTCTTCTTTTGAGAAGATCTTTTTGCAAATTTGAGTGTAAGAGCAATTACTAAAATATTCATCTGCACATTTTATCTATGCACTCTATACTCTTCTCTAAATAAAAACAGTAGGCGTCAAGAAATAGACAGTTTTTTTTATAAATGTGAAAACAAAATTTTTTAGATTTTTCTTGTCTTTTTGTTCTCTCGGGCGGGATAGATAAAAAATATGTTAAAAAATAGAAGACATACCTCTTTTTTTGGTCATACTTCTATAGTGTTTAAAAAAGTACGAAGTAATTCAATTTCAACTTGATAATGAAGAGGAAAATAGAAATTTCTCTTGCTAGTTTTTTTTTCTATAAACTTCTTACAGTGCGTTGATAGAGAGTATTACTTCAATTGAATGACGCTTTACAAAAATACTAATTTAGCTTTGTGACTTTCTTGTTCGTTTTTCTATTACTTTCATATGAATAAATATGCATAGACTATATATATACTAATAAGATTTGTTTAAAGATGTTATTCAATGTATCATTTAATTTGTGCATGCATTTTTGTAAAACCAATTAAAATATTTTTTTTTCTAACTTATATAGTAGCTTTTTTGATGGATAAAAAGATATTTAATGTTTTTTTTTCTTGTCATTATGGTATAATTATGTCTTTCCTACTTTTATCGGATGATGAACGAACAAAGAAGAAAACGAGAGACGCAAAAAAAAACAAAAAAAACTAGTAATTGAGATGAATGATGATTATTAAACATAATAGATTATGTCGGTAAAATGTTCTTACGTACTATTATCAGTAACAATATGAACATGTACTTCTAAATTCACTTCGTTTCCTTAAGAGCCCAAACTCATTTTCTTTTCTTTTGTTTTTGTAGTTACGTAGAAGAAGAGAAAGATGAAACTAATTCAAGAAATTGACGTATACATTGAACAGAGAGTCAGTGCTTTAGGAATGAGAAAATAAAAAGGAGACTGATAGAGAGAAAATAAGTAGAAGGCTGATAGAAAGAAAATAAAAATGAGACAAAGAGCGAGAGCAAGAAAAAGTAGCAGTTGTATTTGAAATAACGGCTATTAGCTAACAATTTGCGCCTGCGCATATTCATTCTTCTTTCTTTCTATCTACTCTCGCCCGTGAGCGCCATTTTATCCTTTTGAAGAATACTGAAGATACAGACTTTTTGCAAAGGGTACCTTTTTTTTAGTAGAATGGCTACAGACACACCCACATTGAACAATTATTGATTTGTATGTATTTGTTGCTGTGCTTATTGTATCAATGTAATTTTCATCATTCTACGTAGCATGTTGTATTATTGCTCTAGGATGATAAAAAAACATGCAAATGTCATTATTCATCATCCTTCACATGAGATCTACTGTTAGTTGAACGAAGAAGCTACGCGTTGTATTTTGTCAGACACAGACGAATACAAAATAAATTAGAGAAATCCATATGACCAGTTATCACTCAGCTGAGAAAACAAATAAAAGAGGAAGAAAAATTATAAATACCATCAAAAAAAAATATATTTAAGTCATATATTGACTAATACATATACGCATTTGACAAAAATAGATAATAGGTCCTTGAATTTCCCTTGCTATCTTCCTTTTCTTATCACGATCAAACTCAGGAAATTCGCATATCAAACGCCTATAAACTATTCATCATATAGTTAATCAAGTCATTGACACAGAAAATTAATATAAACTAGACGACATCTATATTATAGTGTTGAGAAATTGAAATGAAATATTGTAGATCATGAATACTATAAATAACAATACAATAGAGACATCAAATAATACAATCGATGCAGCAAATCGGCTTCTTCATTTATCTATTTGGTCATTGCGTATTGTATGCCCATTGTTTATATTTCTTTCTCCTATTTTCAATTGGGCATGTATACGAATATTTCAATCCAGAATATACGCTCGATCATCATCAAAATGGTATTTTATATTTATAGCTATATTTGATACAATATATGTAGTTGTAACGGCACCACTTTTATTTTTGATAACATTAGAAATTTATATTCTTAATTGGAATGTATTCCTATGTAAATCAATACTATTTTTTAATTATTTATCATGTCAAATATCCGCTGGTCTATTAGCATGTTTATCAATCGATCGTCTTATAGCAACATCATGTTTATCATTATATCGTCATAATTGTACAACAAATTTATCAAAAATTGTTTGTTTAATTGTAATATTCGTTTTTTCAATAGTCAACTCACATTATTTAATTGGTTATACAATTGATTCAAATGGTTATTGTAGTATAAGACATTATAAATGGTATGAAGCAATATATTCACGTTTAAATGTTGTTTATTTATTATCATATTCTATCATACCATTTACAATAATAGCCATATGTAATTTATTTATTGTTATAAGTGTTTGTCACAATAAAACAAATATGAAAAAGAAATATGACTGTAAAAAACCAATTATACTATCAAATATTCATCATGAACAAACTATAACATCAAAAGATACACCAAAAATATGTGAAAAATCAACCAAAATATTAAAATTTAGAAAATGTTCAACAGATAATAATGCAATGAACGGAAATAAACATGAAATGTTTGTAACAATTCAAAATGAAAAAGTGATAAATAATCTTCTTGATTCAAATGGTAAGTTTAGAAAAACAGATATGCTTTTTATAGGATTCGAGGTAATCTTGTAAGAGTAGAATGACTTTTTTCTTTATATAAAATTTAAGACGATTATTTATTTTCAACTAATTTCTATTAATTATCTTTGTCACAATAGTCGATTGGTGTGCTGATCGAATGGATCGTTTATCAGATAAATTATTATTAAATGATAAAGAACCAACTATTTCAATTGGAACATTATCCACATCCATAGAAAATAAACAAATACATACACCATTACAAAGTGAAAGATTATTATTAACAAGTCATTTTTCAGCATCATCATCGTCATCATCACCGTCAACAACTTCACAAAAAATGTGTGTACAATTACAAATAACAATAAGTTTATTAGTTATATCAATATGTTTTATTTTTTGTACATTACCAAATTGTATATCGACAATTATGATTCAAACATATATAAATGATGAACATGCTAGAAAGTTCTGGCAAGCTATGAATTATTTTTCTATTATTCCATTGTTAATAACACATTCTGTTAATTTAGTCTTTTATTATTTATCATCTAATATGTTTCGAGAACGTTTTAAAGAATATTATTTCAAGAAAAAAACTTAACGATTTATTTGAGTAAGATTTTTTATTGTATAAATGTTGTCAAGTTTTCTTCTATCTTATTGTGGTTGTGCCATCATCAATTGTCATTTCTTCATCTATTTCTTTTTTTATAATTAAATGAGTAGACAGACGTGCAGCTCTCAAATGAAATGAGATCTTTCTTACAATCACAGAAAAAAACAAATTTGTTACTTTCCACATCTTGCCTTTCTTCATCTTTCAATAGAGTCAATTAGCTTCATTTTATTTACTTCAGAGATCAATTTATAAATATGAACTTTGATTTCTTCTTTGAAAGAAACTGATGAGTAACCTCTATGATCAACTTCTCTTTTCCTTACATTTATTTATTTAATATGCGTATATTCATGCAATAGAATAGAACAGCTGAATATTATGCTAATGATGAATATATGCATCATCATCGCAGTTGTCCTAGTTATTTTTGCTTGAACAATGAAAAACAATAAGTTCTTGTTCTTGTTTTTCATCTGTAAGCATGCGTTCAAATAACGTAATAACTATCCATAGTATATAATTATTTACCTAGATATGTATTCAAGCATTTAAAATACCACATACAATACACAAAAAAAAAGACGAATGATGCATAATAATGTTTGTTTCTTGCATTGATGCCAGTTTTTGTGTATTATGTATTTTAACATAAGGAATAACAAGAGATCGTTCGTGATTTATATATCATATAAAATAAAATATTTTCATTCTTTTTTTCTTGTGGTCTACCTACATTACATATTTTGAAAAAATCTATTTTGAAAAAAAAACAATTCTTGTTGTTCTAAGAATGATCAATCTTAGAAAATGAAAAATATCATTGTTAAACACAGTAAAACAGCAAATACAAATACACTACTACTAATAAGAATAAGTTGTTTAGATGTAAATTGAATCGTTCGTCGATTATGTGTAGGTACTTGTTCGAGTGTCAAATAATGATTATTTTCTCTCATTGTCGAAGTTTGTATCTGTTTATTGTTAACATGAGACGAAAGATTTTCGTCTCCAGCTCCATTTCTTTTAGTTCGATCAATTGTTCTATTCATATTAATGTCAATAATAGGTCCAGATTCACATATTGTCGTATGAGTTAAATGATGGACATAATCATCACTTGTAATAAGAGCACTTTCAATACGAATAGGCCCATTTTCTCTATAAGGATTGTTTTCATTTGTAGAAGAATAAAGATCACTTGTTGCTATATCTGTTGAACTTCGAATCGAACGATGTATAAATGAATGTTCTTTATTTAGATCTTCATGAAGATCATTAGCATTTCGATTGAAATTTTTTTCATTTAAATAAATAATTGACTTTGTTGAATGAAATTTTTCTTCACTATCATTTGTTTGAATTGATGATGTATCAAATTCAAAGGTTGATTTTGATGATGAAGAAGATATTTTTGTATGAAGCATAAGAATTAAATTAAATTGCTCAATGGTAATAATAATATTAATAATAATGAACAGAATATTTCTATTTTTATAATCAATAATATTCCTATGGATTATTAAACAGAATGATAAAATAATGATTAAGATTTGATGATGTTTTATTAGAGATTGAAGTGAAAGCGACAATGAAACGAGCAACATAGAGGCGCATCGATGAAATGAACAAGTATATATTTACCCGCGAAAAAATTAATACTAATCATGAGATTTAAAAAAACAAGCATTAAAATTCCATTAGCAGTGCACCGTCGTTCCTTAACATCTACAGTTCAAAGACATGTGAAATTATATTTATTTTTACTGAATATCTACAATCTGTTGACCGCTTTATAAACATATTTGCATGGAAGAATTTTCATGCACTAAACAAAATTTCATTTATTTGTGAAGTATGAATAATGAATATAAAAACATGTCTCTATAAACGGAGTTTCTTTTAGCTATTACTCCAGGTTTGTTTAGATTTGTCGAAGTATCAGATAAATAATCATAGTAAAAAAGAAAATTGTTTTTATATTTCTATTTAAAAAAATTCAGTTAAAAAGTCTTTCAGTGATAAAGTTGAATTCTTCAGAGCTGGATCATATACACTTGTCATTGAACTATGGATGTGAAAATAATTCTTTCCTTTATGCGCATGAATACATAATGCTGTATCGAACACTGGAGTCATGTAAATGAGTTGGTATTAATTTATATGGAGATTTCATATTAAAAAAAGATGACTTTTTACCATAATAGATTCACTTGAACAGTATATATTGAGATTAGAATTAAAAATATTGAAACACGCAAATGTTCTCAGAATAAGAAATTTAATATTTTGCTGATAAAATATTCTTATTATACTATTTATTGAATAATAAATGCTTTAGAAATATTGATTATTAAACGATATTTCATTTGCAATAATTTAACAAAATACTGTTTTTTTTTAAATTTTGTATAGAATATCCTAAGTGCTCGATTTAACATTTGGTCAATAATTTATGTACACTTCTATTCTTCTTTAATTGAAGTTTTCTTTTTCTCTTGACAGAAAGTAGTCCAAACATATGAATTAATTATACTAAAATCATTAGGAAGCGATATACTTTGGATAGATTTTTGAATTTTACATATTTAAATTTATCATGAGAACCTTTGGTACAATTCTATCAGATGATAGTTTCACTGACATTTTTCTTTGTTCAATCATGATGTATTTTGGTCACATTTCTTTGAAATGTGTTAAGTTTACAAAGCAACGTTTACATAGGATATGTTTAGCTAAAATTCTAGACAAGAATGTATACTTTTTTTTGACATAATTTATGTTAGAATGGAATTAGATTGTTGAAGTCAAAATATGTTAAGATCTTACTGATCATTGAGTTTTTGTAAATCATTATTTTGTAATTATCCATTCGAGCTATTTCAATGCTAATAATTTATTGTCATACTAAAATATTGATTTTCTTTTCTATGTATTAGTATGCTGCTTAATCAACAATGTCATCTATAATTGCGTTCAGCAGTAAATATCTTACAACTTGCATTAACGTAATAGTGAATTTTCGCTACGATAAATAATGCAAATCAGTAAATGAATAGCTCGGAGAGAGATAGAAAACATTACGTGTTTTCTTGTTACAATTGTAGAAAGTTCCATTTAACTTTGTTTAAGTACTACTGAAGTATAAGAAAAAAAAATTCTTAACTGAAATTATTCAATTAGTAGATTGAAAGAAAAAAGAAAAAAATTAGTTTTTCAAATAAAATCAATTGTTCAAAGTTAAAGATCTATCGTAGATAAAATATTAAGTCTCAAAACGAATATATTTTCCACAAAGACCTTATCACCTGTATCAACTAATAAATTGCCCAGTGATACAATTAATCAATCCTTCGATTTCTTGGCTACTTGGTCTGCAATATTCGAAACAGAGACAGTGGTGTGACCGTTCGTATAACAAATCCTGCTATTACAACATTTTTGGAATTTCTTACTAAGCAAAAACCTACGATCGTAGAAGGAAAAGTAGAACTTAGAAAGAACGAGATAATATGAACAATATCAACAAGTAATTGATGTTTTAAGAGATTAGTCACTAATTCTTATCAATACTGACAGCTACAGAGTCCAATTCGTATGCAGAAAATTATTTATTTGTCTTTTGATTCGAATCAAAAAGTTATTAATACATTTCAGTCCAAAGTCTCGTATTACTTTTTTGTTCTTAGTCATGTATTGAAACTACACAACATTAATTTAATTCGATTATATGTCTGTATAGTAACAATCGAGTATCATCTATATGCACCTGTTTAATACGAAAAACCCGCGAATATAAAATACAACAAAAGTAACAAAACTTCAATGCTAAGAAAAAAATGACATAAAGAAAGATAACATGATATTGTAAATGATGAGATATTTTCATGGTTAGTCAACCACAAAAAATACATAGTATTCAGAAAACTTCGTATTCTGTGAGACTTTACAGATCTTTTTTCGCTGTTCATTTTGGGTGAAAAGACTTTTTGGATTTCATTGAGAAATGACGATGTTGTAGTCAAAATACTGAAAACTAGAAAGACTAAAAACTCGATTTTTTTCAGACAAGAGACAACAAAATAAGCATAAAATGTCGATTGGCATATCTCAAAATGTTTATATTTTGGAGAAATGTGGCATGATATACTTTGTAGAGAAAACGTTGCCCTACAAAACCCTATAGTTGATTTCTCAGTTATAGTCGAATACTATTAATCAATCTCGATAGAATGTTGTGGATGGTATTCGTATCGAAAAATATGATATGTCTTGTTTTTATGATGAATGTCGAGCATAAAGTTGTATCGAGATTGATTGATAGTATTCGACTATAACTGAGAAATCAACTATAGGGTTTTGTAGGGCAAAGTTTTCTCTACAAAATATACTATGTCACATTTCTCCAAAATATAACCATTTTGAGATACGCAAATCGACTTTTTATGCTTATTTTGTTGTCTTTTATCAGAAGAAAATATCGAATTTTAAGCTTTTTCAGTCTTCGATATTTTGACTACAACATCGTCATTTCTCAATGAAATCCAAAAAGTCTTTTCACCCAAAACGAACAGTGAAAAAAGCTCTGTAAAGTCTCACAGAATACAAAGTTTTCTAAATAATATGTTTTTTTTTGTGATTGACTAGTCATGAAAATATCTCATAATTTACAATATCATGTTATCTTTCTTTATGTCATTTTTTTCTCAGCATTGAAGTTTGGTTGCTTTTGTTGTATTTTATATTCGCGGATTTTTCGTATTAAACAGGTGTATATAGATGGTACTCGACTGTTACTATACAGACATATAATCGGATTAAATTAATGTTGTGTAGTTTCAATACATGACTAAGAATAAAAAAGTGATACGAGACTTTTGAGCTGCACTGTATTCTCAGGTTGAAGAGAAAATACTTTCAGCTATTGTATGATATATTCTTTTTTATTGTGTAAGAACGAATAAGAAATGAGTGAAAAGATAGTAAAATGAGAGTGTAGTGGCTTTTGACGGAGCAATCCGAATTATCTCACCTAAGTTGAATTACTGATCCGTATCATCTTATGTGGAGTAATTTAGATCAAGTCAACACAACTTCTGTCATTTTTATTGTAGCTTTTTTTCCAGTATATGCTTTTCAGAAAATTCTTTCGTCAATCGATAGGAAATACTTTGATCCAATTGATATCTAAAAATTACTTTTTTATTATGAAAAATACATGTGAACGAACAACGAGAAAATGGAACTTTGATTTTTGATCCGAATTCACTCCAAGGAACTATATAAGAAAAATCAGTTGTTATTCAACTGTTCGATAAAACGTTTTTATTTGAACGTAACATGATCCGACTATTTTTTGAAAAAGAAGCGCAGGTTATAAAAAGAGATTTCATGAAATGGTCTATTCAATAAAGAAACAGAAAACTATTTAGAGTGAAACTGTCGTCTATTTTACTATCTTACTGTCTTTATCTGTATTCAAGTTCGACCAGATTACAGACAAGTATACACTTACGCAGTTTTACTTTTACAGTAGCTGAATTCTTTTCAAACACATGAATCAATTGGTATATCCGTCAAATACAATGACTTTATACAAGAAAATGAACGAATGACAATCTTTTTTTTTATATCAACATATGACTGTTTTTGAAGAAGACCATTATCAACTGGTTGAAAAATAAAAAGAATTTATTTTTTTCGATATTTACGGCAATATAGAAAGTTTTATACGACGAACTGTATCATCAAATCTCAGTGGAAGTTTACTTAAGAAGAACGAAAAAGAAATTCCAAGGTAATAAATATCCACATTTTACTATGTGCCGAATAAAATTTGATAAAACGCAAAAGTAAATTGTAGTTGTCACATGACGCTTTCAGAATGTATCATTACTTTAAATTACTTTATCCAAACAAGTAATTGCAAAGGCAGCAGAAATTTACGGCACATAACTATTATTAACTCACTTTAACAAAAAAGCCCTACTAAACACACCATATACACAACATACATTTCAACATTCCGAACATCTCAAAAATGTTTTGCATGTCGACCAAAACTAATCCAAGTTTTCTTACATTACTGGTAGAACTTGTCTATCGAGTTCTTGATTATCTCGATAATTTCAATATGTTATGCTCCACACGAAACTTTTGTACACATATGAACGCAATCGTCAATGGCTATCATCGATATCAGGTAAAACAGTACTATATCAGCAAATTTGATTTTCATGATCTTCAGCATATTATTCGCTTATCTAAAATATCAATCTATATATATCATCTCACTAGACTATTTTCCTTTTCTAACCGCTCTATTACTAGATCGGGCTGAATAAATTTGGCAATTTGCCAAAAACTACTCATTCTCCAAGTTTCACTCGAAAACAATGATTGACCATTGACAATAGTTGAAATTAACTAAAAAAATGGCACCAGTATTAATCCAACAATTACGAAAAAAAGTATCATTCGTTGAAACACCAATAACATAAAGAATCCTAAGAGAATCCTGCTTGAAATTACATTTTAAAGGCTACTATTGAAACCGAAGTAACGAAAAACCTGCTAAGATAGATCTCTTCTTGAAAGAGTAATTTTATACCATTATCAGATAACTGCTACAGATCGATATATGAGTAGCTTCTTTCCATTGTACATCAGTCAAAACAACATAGGCAATTCTGATAAAGCTTAAGAAATAAATGAAAGAATCAGACAGTGTACTGAGTGTGCGAGCACAAACAGTTCTTTTCATTGATGAGAAATTTTCATTGTTCTACATCAAAAATTCGCAGACATCGGGGCTACCTACTGCAGAATTTATCAGTCAATCCTTCACTTCGACATTCTTGCTGGACCTCTGAAATCCACATCTGAACCTTACAAAAACTTGAAGGCAATTTACATATACTACACAAATTTATATACTTGCTGAAATTTTCCACTGTTTCTTTTCTCAAAAAGAAACCATGCCAATGCTTATGAATGAAATCAAAGATTTTTCCATTGAAGTAAAACTCACGATTATAGGTCACATTACCATATCTCTTCGCGAATACTTGACTCATTTTAACTTCTTTATTCCAAAACATAGACATTAACCACACTAGTCTTGAGTAACGATCTAATCGGTGCTCAAGGAGCACAAGATTTTGCTCAAGTTCTCGAACAAAACCAAATAACATGCTCCATATCTCTATCTATTATTCACTGGTTTCTCAAAACAGACACTAACCATACTGGATCTCAGCAACACTCAAACCGGTGATGAAGGAATATAATATCCAGAGATGCAGAATCTACCGTGATTTTAAAAAATTTCCCCGCACGATGGTGTCTTCTCCCAGCTATTTCCCCAAAATTCTCCTATGGATCGAAAATTTTCCCCACACGACCGTACGCGCACACGGGTAGATTCTGCACCTCTGACAATATCTTGCTAATGCTCTTGAAAAAAAACCATGTAATATCCTCAACTTGTTTATCTATTATTCACTACCAGTTCAAAACAGACACTAATCACATGGAACCTTACTTGTAATGAAATCAGTCATCAAGGAGTGCAACATCTTGCCATAGTTATCCAACAAAGTCAAGTAATATCCTTACCTTCTCTATCTATCATTCACTGGTTTTTCAAAACAGGCACTAACCACATTGAATTACTGTTGGAATAAAATCTGTGGTGAAGGAGCACAAAACTTTGCTAAAACTCTGGGACAAACCAAGTAATTTCCATACTTTTTCTCTCTATTACTCAATCCTTGTTCAAAGCAAACACTAGTCACATAGCACCTCCGCTGGAATGAAACCGATGATCGAGCAACACAAAGTGTTGTCTATACTGTACTAGAAATACGAATGCAATTTTAATCTCTTTTGAGGACATGAACCACTTATAAACTGACTTTATTGATGTTGGACATCAACCTGTGAATGTGGATGCAAGTGTTTGTGGATGTTCGTTGCTTCTCTTCACCCACGTTCATGCTTGTTTCGCAGGGATATTCTAAAATAATTTCGATTGTGCTGTTTGTTCAGGTACTTTGTTTCTTGATCCCTTGTCTCTTTATTGTTTTCTTTTGATCTAATTTGAAACAGAAGTACATTATTTTCTTCTCATTTTCAGTCAACACAGCGTTAGTAAAATTCACAGTAAGTATTCCTACTAACAAACGTTTTTGACTGAACGTGATTTCAAATGATGAAATCTACTTTCGATTTCGTTGGGAATATCTGTGGACTTGGTTTAGTCAAGCGGAACATTGCGAAGATATTGGTTGTGGTTATTGAGTAGCAGATGGATGAATTTGGCTTTCAGAATAGGGAGTACTGTGTATAACTGAACAAGTAAAATCATCGTGGAAAACGTCTATACCAGATAATTGTAGTTTAAACCAGGGATGCCATTGGCTTGATTTTTCTCAAGTAGTGAGTGACACTCCGCATCCGATTCATAACCAAACGGTCGAGCAAAGATAGAGCATCTACTAGATAATAGATGCATGGATTCACGGATTGGATTACGTTGTTTTCAAACTAATCCATGGGTTCCCATAAGTTGGTGTAGTCTGTTAGAAAAAAGGATTTTCTCCCAATGCCTTCGTTTCTTGCTAACATCTCAGTTGTTGCTCTGTTGGTTCTTGTTTATTTCAAATATTTGCTGTTTTTATTTTCTAACAATACATGTATACAACCAGATCCTCTGATGGCAGCATCTGATCGATGGTACGTAATATTTCAAAATATTGATGGCTACAATGAAACGGCATAGGATCTTGTAGCTGATGTTATAGTGTTGTAAGCACAATTTATTATGGTACTACAAACGAGTCATTTTTTATTTTTGTTTTTGTTTTTATTTTTACGCTAAGAATGTATTATTTTTGAATATCGCATATTGTTAGAATCGTCTGCATTTTTCTCTTGGAAAAAAAGCGAATAAAACAGGTTTTCGTCGAAATCTGACACTCGTATTCTATATCGAATAATATCAAAAATATCTTAGTCTGATCTGCTAAGATCCACTTATCAGACCAAGTCAAATATTGCGAAATATGGCATATGAAATCAACTGAAAAGCGTAGGAATTCATCGATTTTCAACAGTAAAACTAAAATCAAATTATTCCAAAAAAATTTGCTTATGCTCTATCTAATTGCACCAAGGAGCTTCTCCAATTGTTCACACATTTTTATCTCGACTATTTTTTCAACCGATAAATCTTACTGATTTATTAAATACTGTAGAATCATCTTGCTTCCGACCTCTTCTAAGTAGAGATACGCATATGTCACTGAATCCAATATCTGAGCTCTTAACTTCGATAATATAATTTTTATATTTCCCCTAAATAAGTCTTGGACGAGTATTAATTCATGCCTATTGATAGGTATTTAGTGTTACTTATTATCTCAAACTTTAACGATGAATCGATCTTTACTGAAAGAGCTATTTAAGGCTCGACTAAACCTATTTAGTGGAAATATAGTATTTATTATGATAGTTAAGAAATCGAACATTGGATATAGTGACATATGCATATCTCTACTCAGAAGAAGTTGGAACCTAGGTCATCCAAGAATATTTAATGAATCAGTTAAACTTGGCGATTGATTAATAGTCAATGATAAATGTAATTAAACAGTTGGAGAATTTACCTCGTTAGCTATACTACGTAGGTATATTTTGACTTACAGCAATAGTTTCACATTGGCAGGATCTCTTTTTTATGGAACTTTCGAAAATACATATATTTAAAAATCATACAAGCCAATGTTTATTTTTCTTCACTGCACTCACTTTTAGAATAAGCCTATGCAATCGTTGATAAAACATAGCTCCGATTTAATGCATGACTGCTAAAAGATGAATATTTAATTAACACCAGTTTTATGATCAGTAATTTTCAAATGTGTATAAAGAAGAAAAAAGAAAATTTTAAAGAAGCGAGAGTTTTATTTAATTTCAAGGTTTTTTTTTACTTTCTAAATATAATATTTTTTACGATGACATGTTATTGAAACTCAAATATTGTGATTTCTATTATTGAGATGCTCAAACGTTTTGGATTATCCGTCGAAGGCTCAACTATAGCTTCACCAACAAATATTTTGTACTGTTGATTAGTATCTATTTCAATTCGAAGTTAATTTTTTTGTTGGAGTTCGGCTAGCATAGATGTTGTGTTGATTATTATAATTCGATTTCGTTGGATTGGACTGTGTCTTTGTGATAAATATTTATGTCAATAACATTTTCCTTTTTTTATCATTATAGTTATTTTCTGTCAGGATGCAAACACTACAATTTTAGATATTATGACTTTAATAATACTGGTTGATCAACACTAGCAGAAATAAATATGCGTGATTATTTTTCTTTTAGACCTTCAAATGTGATGGAATTATTTCATCCTATTCTATTTCATGGAGCATTTATTTAAAAAGATAGTTTCCATTCAATTAATCTTTGTTAATTTATGCATACGTTTTAAATGAAAAATATTCGTAGAATTAATCTTGTACATATGACAAAATTTGATGGCAGCCCAATTTTTCAGCAATTTTAAGAACAAAAAATTGACTTAATGCTGCTGATTTTTAATGTGTTTATCGCATAATAATACAAATTTTATGAACAGCAAACAAAACTTCTTCAAAGTATATCATACTTATCGGTTCGATAATGAACACTTATACAATAAATAAAAACTCGAAAATCTGACACAGTTTAACATAAATGAAATAAATAACAGAAAAAAAAGACACTTGTACAAACACAAAAAAACGAAAATGCTTAATTTTAGTCAGAGTGTAGTCGTTTCCTTGGTGATTCATCTTCATCTGAAGCTGAAAAGAATTCCGAAGATCCACCAAGATCTTTGATAGCAACAATAGTAGTGGCAATGTTATCATTTGTCTCATTTTCATTCGTTTGAGTTGATTGATCATTAAATGATTTCGGTTCTGGTAAAACAAATTGAAAATCAAGTTCATTATGTAAGGCTTCATCGTCACCAAATGATAATAACCATGCACGTAACTCATCAATCTAAACAATAATTTTATCGCTGAAATCATTCTAAACTATATTCTTTCAAATAAAAACTCACTCTATGACGATCATCATTGCTAAATGAGTATGAAAAGCTGCTTTGTGCAATCGGTTCATGACTTGTATCATCTTTACCATCAAATATAAGCCTGCGAATAAAATTCAAATCTTATTTAATGTATAATGCAAATCAAAATGCACATACCAACTATAATAATTAGAAGATTTTAATTGTACACAACCACTTTCAGGTCTATAAGTAGTTATCTAATGGATGAAAAAAGATGATAGATATTCTTTGTTTAGAATTACTCACTTTCATCCGATGTAGTCGAATTAGTTGTCCAACTTCAATCTGAACTGGAAGTTCAATCGTACCAGCATACGATTCACGATACAGAAGACAACTGGCACCTTTTGGGCCTAAAAAAAAGAATTATTAATTACATAAAAGAATGTCATTCTTTTATGTTTATGTCTTTTATATACCTTTACCATATGATGTCGGATCACATATGCCTAATACCATACAATTAACATTGACTTCACGGCGAAATTTGATTACACCATATAGACACCATTTAGCACCGCTTGGTTGAATTAAATTATACAATTCATTTATTGTTTTATATTCATACTAATAACAATCGTAATATAAGACTTGAAATTTTCTTCTAACACATACTTTCTTAGGTGTTCCAGTCATTGTTACAACTGTCGACTATCTTGATGGCATTTATCTAGAAAACAAAAAGCCACATCAAACAAAAAAGAAAACCATCAATCGACTAATGATTTGAAGTTTCTTGTTTATAAATTCTTGCCAAACATATTAACAAGAGATATAATGAAAAGAAACAGAAAAAAAAGAAAAGAAAACAAAAGGTCGAATCAACTGATTAACACACACTGTACAAAATAAATTTCAATCTCATTCGTTCTATCGAATAGAGAAAGAAAAAAAAACCAATGATTGAGCAAAATATCGAATGTACAATATGCGTGCATAAATGACAGAACAAAAAAGTAAACCATATATACATGATATCTTTGACACAATTACTCATAAAACAAAACACAAACGCACGCGCACATACACATTGCACCACCGGTTCGAAATCGTACTGTTCAATAGATGATTAATCAGATATATCTTATATTATGATTTGTCCTTTTTTTTTCGTTGATTATCATCTTGCTTAAGTATACGTATTTGTGTTCTATAGGCTTGCGAAAGTCCTTTTTGCCAGAAACGTATTAATGCTAAATCACTTGTATTTTCAACATTAAATATTGCCATTTGTCGACGATCATTAGATGATACTGTTGTTGCCGTTTGACAACGACCAAGTTGAAAATAAAGTTTTGCTTTACTTAAAAATAAAACAAAATAAACTATGACATTAATCAATTTAATAAATATGTAAAATTTCTTACTTTAAATATTTCATCTTATAATGTGTAATCATAGATTCAAATGCTTCTTCATCTAAACTAGTATCTGTGGATAAATTAGTAACTGTTTTAACATAAGTTGGTACTAAAAAATAAATTTTTTATTTAAATAAAGAATATCGTCTTATTTGGTAATCTATCTTGAATTGAGATACCATAATAGGTTGTCTTCTAGAGAAATTTGCATTGTATCGAATAATATATGAGGAATCAAGTTTTCCTCAAATTTTGATCTATTGAGGGTTCATATACTGGTTATAATCTTTGAGAAATATATATGCTACTCATAGAATTTGTACTCTCCCTAACATGTTCTAAAATAAGCTTATTTGTTTTGTTTTTGAACTCAATTCGATAAAATTGAAGGTACTTTTCAAATTTCTATAATCAAAAGTTTTTATAATTGCTTTCTTCATGAATAACAATGGCCATTTGTCATAGGCTTAGGCTATTTGTTGGCTATATAGCATTTTCGTGTGCTCATCCTGTGCCATTGAACAAGCGAGAACCATTGTGAAACTTTCTCAAAAATTGCAAACTATCGAGGTCTGTATGTTTCATAAATAAGTCCTTTCGAAACATCAGGAGCTCATTGTCAACTTTCAAGAGTATCTCCTAGAATAGCCTATTTTGCTATATAAATGTCCCAATATATTGATAATATTTTAACAATACTCAACGGTTCTGTGATAAATTTTATGTACCAATTATCAAGACAGCATCTCTGATAAACTGATGCAAAGAACTCTTTATAAAAAGAAAGACATTTTTTGGCTTCTGGACTCCTGTAGGACAGTACAGAGGCATAGAAAAATTTATTTTCTCCTCCCTGAAATCCCATACCTTTATCCCTCTCCAGGGTCTGGAGGCCAAATTTTTTTCCTGTTTATAAAGAGTTCTTTGCATCAGTTTATCAGAGATGCTGTCTTGATAATTGGTAAATAAAATTTATCATAGGACCGTTGAGTATTGTTAAAATATCATCAATATATTGGGACATTTATCTAGCAAAATAGGCTATTCTAGGAGATACTCTTGCAAGTTGATAATGAGTTCCTGATATTTCGAAAGGTCATATTTATGAAACATATAGACCTCGATAGTTTGCAGTTTTTGAGAAAGTTTCACAATGATTTTCGCTTGTTCAATGACACAGGATGAACACACGAAAATGCTATATAGCCAACAAATAACCTAAGCCTATGACAAATGGCCATTGTTAATCATGAAGAAAGCAATTATAAAAACTTTTGATTATAGAAATTTGAAAAGTACCTTCAATTTTATCGAATTGAGTTCAAAAACAAAACAAATAAGCTTATTTTAGAACATGTTAGGGAGAGTACAAATTCTATGAGTATCATATATATTTCTCAAAGATTATAACCAGTATATGAACCCTCAATAGATCAAAATTTNACTCTTTTCATTATCTTTATTTTAATATTAAGGATTAACTTTTCTCCTTCTAGCTATCGAAAATTATCTAATAGTCTTAGGATTTGAAATAAATAGTTTTCCTGTACGAATAAGAAAACACGACAAACTTTTTTTTTTAGAAAAACAATCAATATAATAACATACTTCAACATTTAAACTTCGTACGCATGCATTTCGTACATCTTTAAATAATTCTTGATTAGGTGTTGACGATGATGAAATATATAACATATGATTTAGAGAATCAATAGATGAAACAAGAACATTATCAGATGATAATGTACATGACTAAATGAAATTTTATTATTAATTTTAGAGAAAAAAAACATTTTAGTAAAACTTTATTCTTTACCTTGCATTCAACTTTTCCTTGTGGATTTTCTGATTTAATATATTGTGAGTAAAATGTTTTCAAGTCTTCATCATCATTATCATTTGAATCTTGAACATATGTTCTAGCTTCTGTACACAATAATATTTGTGGACCATGTATGTCACAAAAATGTTGTAATGCACAAGACGCATTCATAAAAACATTAACCAATGGATATTGACATGTACAGAATGAAATATAATAAGGATGAAAAAAGAATTATCTACAAAAACAAAAAAACAGACACACAAACATCTATTATTAAAAACCAAATCTTCTAAATTCGAGATTCGTCATTGTTTATAGATTCTTAATTGAAAAAAATGAAAACGAAGGACAAATCAAATTATTAAAATCACCGAACAAATAATTTAAAACCATGATAAGTATCAATAACGCGCGGTGCTAATAAATGAAATCGCCATCGTTTTATACAATTAAACATGTATAAAAATGGATAAATAAACAATGATGGAATGTATGTTAAAAGATGATAAATAAAATGAAGTCGTTTTAAAAATGAATGTTCATTTAAATAAATATCAACATCAGCATTTGATGGTTGACGAAAATTAAATTCAGGATAATAATATGAAAATGAACATTTTGGTTCAAGATGATTTGCACGCCATGATGCATTCGAATCATGACTTGTTTTTGATGTTTCATCAGCCATATTTAATTTAAGCCATATTTCTGTAAATATACCTAAATATGCTTGACCTAATTCAATTAATTTTGGTATTTTCTTTTGTCGATTAAATGTTTGTAAAATAACAAAAACACTTGGTTTACATGAATTATTAAATGTTTGACAACGTATTTGTTTTAACCATTTATGTGAATTAAATGTATCAAACACGAGAATAAGTCTTGATGTTAATGAAGATTCATTTTCACACCACCATTGAAAAAGAAGATTCAAGGTTATTTTTTGATTATCTATTCAAAACAAAAAATAAATAAATAAATTTGTATTATTTTTTTTTTGTAAAGTAAAATCAAGCTAATATCGTTACCAGATAAAATTATATCACCATTATCACATGTTGGGCCGGAAAAGTAAAAAAAATATGTATCATAATGTCGACCATCATTAGTACGACGTGCAAAAAATGTTTTTAATTTTGTATCAATAAAACTCATGGTTATACCAGATGATGAATAATCACAACCAAATATATCAATTAAATTATTAGCCATAAAACGTTCAAGACCATTGAGTATATTTGTACAGCGTTGACTACTATCATAAGCTTCTTGTTGAGAAAGAATTTGAACATTTCTACTACTAATATTTCGATAGAAAAAAGAAAATTTTTCAAAAACAAAAGAGTTATATTTACCTGCTGGAAAATAAACCATTATCACGAGTTCTAAGAAAACAATGAGAAAAAGTTATTGTATATATATTTATTGTTACTGTTTTAATGACAAGATGTAAATTCAAACTCTTTCAGAATAATTCGCATGAGATTAAAATGTGTTAAATATATTGGAGCTGATTAGACGAAGCTCGAAACAAGAAACCAAGTGATTTCTGACAGAAAGAAACTATACCTTAAAGCAATTTCTGTGACAATTGGTGCGTTCGATTCCCAATGCCTCGGTCTATAAATCAATAGATTCCTCAGTATGATTCTTTTAAAAGTCAACAATAATTAACAGTTCGATAAAATAAAATTTTCAATTCTTTGACTTTTCCATACTGTGTTCATTGATATCATGTCCATAGACAGGAAATCTGATTTCAAGAAAAAACTCAAGAGAATCCAAATTAACACGATTTATTTTTCACTGGTGATGAATATCTATAAATATAGCCATGTAAAAGAAAACCATTGTCGCATTAACTTTTATATAGTTTATTAATTTTTGTATTTTTTAGAGGCCAACTACTTTTTTATTATTCAAACATAGAACTTGATGACCATGAACAGGACATCAAAATGAGTTGTTGCATTTTTGTGTTGTGTTTGTAGTAAACAGAGGACAAAAGACTAACATCATAAAGGTATATAAAACATTTTTGAACTATTGAGACGATCATGAAATCAAGTATTTTTTTAATAGCTTCTTCGATTGAATGAGTTTAGGAGACCTTGTTTTATCGTATAAATTACATGAAGAAACAAAATAGTCTTTGAATGTTAAAAACTACTGAACTATCCATGATCAAATGTAACAACTATTTACTTGACAAATGTAAGAATATATTTATATCTAATGAAAAAGAGGGTTTATCAGTTCAAAATCGTTTAACTTTTTTTTCTAGAAATACAATTCCTCACATATTAGAAACATTCCATAGGTATATATATAAGGGATCGTCTCTGGTCAGCATGTGCCCTTGACGATCGAACAAAAACGAGTGGAGCTCTCTTTGACAATAAATGCCTATGTATAAAAATAACTGAATAAAATACAACTTTTGCCATGTTTGGTGCAACGGAAATCATTACAGTCCAAACGATAAAATCATTCAAGTTCCAATGAATGCATTTCTGATACTTATTTAATTATACATTATTTTAGACGATATTCTCAAATTTGATCGAAACCTCAAGTTTTTTTGGGCCAGAAATATCACTTTCACTTTAATGCAATGTTCCTATGTGTCGTATTATATTGCATTTGTCAAAATTTCGAACTTCAAGTGACAATAGTCATTTTCTAACTGTAAAAGATAAGAAAGCCCACTTACTCAAATGCTGGTGCAACTAATGCATAAGCAATACATGATCCACCAACAATCGATGTAATCTGTTTCACCAGTGCCAAAATCAAACATTCAAAATGCATTGTTAAAAGTAATAATGCAAGAGAATAAGCTGTACATGTGTCATAGTGTAATATACCAATGAAACATGTTAATAATGTTGAACATACAAGAATTGGCCAAGCAATAAGACCAAAATATCGCATACCTTTATCATAATAAATTAAATAAATCTCAATTTTTTTCAGATCGTTTCTCTCAGAAAACAAGGTCGATATTCGTCAAAAAAATCGAAACCTAGATAAATGTATCGAAAGATAAGTCGACGTCTGATCTTTCATAAACGACAAGAGCTTTTTTTTTTATTTGGTACCTAGTTTGTTTTTTTTTTGTCAAAATTTTTGATGATTTTTGTTACCTGCTGCTTGAAAAATATGCTTTTTTGATTGCGCAATCCAGAATTCTCTGTGGTACTTCATTCTATATGTTTAACGTTCTTTTTGTTTGAAAAAGTATGTCAAGATGCCGGGTATGACTGAGTCTTGTTTTTTAAATTAAGCTTTGTTACAATTATATACAAGAGTACTATTATAATTAGAGCGCCATTTTTCGAGACATTGAACTTTTCATCCCTGTTCGCTGCTTAAAAAGTAAGAATTGAAAAACAAGAGCTCTGTCATATTTTACATCCTGATATGCTCTTTCGAACAAACAAAAATTGGGTCAAATAGAATGAAGGACCACAGAGAATTTCGGATTGTCAGATGAGCTATTTTTTACGCTTGTTTGTTAAATATTTTCCGAAAACGTCATGATATTGGACTGAAAATTTTATCATAGCATCTCTACTACATCTCTAACATTTTCTGAGAAACTCATACGATTTGAATGTACCTGATCCAAGATCGATTTTTTTTAGGGAGGTCGGAGAGAACTGCTTGAAATAAAAATTGTAAATATACCTCTTGATGCCATTAATTTAGTGAATGATATTTTATGATATTCATCATCACTGTTTGGTTGAATCATAGTTAAATAACAATCAATTAATTTATTTGATAACATCCAAAGTAAACTACATGTTAACAAACGAAATAGAAACCATATTCCTACACTTATTATAAATACTGGTACAATAATAAACCATTCATCATGCAAACGTACTGTTTGTCCAATAATATAAATATCATGAAATGGTAGTATACAATAAAGCAATATTATAAAACGTTGAAATAATGTTCGATATGAACTTGATAAATGTAATAATAAAATCCAACGTTCAAGTGATGTTAAAGAAATAAAATAAAGTTCAATGGTTGGTCTTCCAATTAAACGTACAAGAAAACAAAAACATGCTATATAAGAGTATGGTGTATAATAATGATAAAAATAACTTAAAGTAAATAACAAAAGTATAAATGCATGAAATGCACGTAAACGTAATGTTATTATTAAGAGAAATAATGATAATATTAAATAATAAAGTGATATTGATTGTGATGTTATATATAAACCACAACTAAAACCAATTAATTCAGCTAATTCATTATAATGTATAAAATAAAATGTGGTATTATTTAATAAACGTATTAAGTTTGATATAAATGAACATATTATTGATAGAATTAATAAAAAATTAAATAAAACAAAGTTTGTTGTTGATGCTATTGTATTTGTTATTAATGTAAATGTTGATAATGATAAACATAATGATAAAAGAAATGATGTTAAAAATATAAATATATTAGAAAATAAATTTGGTAATAAACGTGTTAAAAAAAAAAGTATTATATAGAATATTAATATCAATAATAATATCCAACGAGATATTAAATGTATATCAGAACGATATTTGACAATAAACAAATCATGCAAACAGGCAAAAAATATAAGACAATTTGATACACATAAAAGAAGTCGATGAAGATTTTTTATTGACATCTAAAAGTATAAAATTTACTTGTTGTTATAATATAAATAATATATAAAAATACATTATATGTATAAGTATATGTCTCATAGTCATATATTTTTTAGTCATTCTAATGAAAGAAAAAATGTTTGCCACTGGATTTCTTGCTTTTTTAACTCAGCTAAATGACTTAATGTTAATAAATGTAAACAATAATATGTCACTATTGAAATTTTTTTGTATGCTGTTAATTCTCCATAATGTTTTATTAAATAAAACCATAATAAATTAGTATATTTTTCTTGAGTTTTATATATACATAATGTATCCGTATGACCATTATATGTATCATAAGTTGAAAAAAGTAAAATTATTAACAATAATCGAATACATGTTGAATCATTTATTTTATCTTTAAATTTATGTAATAAACTATTTGCTTCTTCAACTAATGATTTTCCAAATATTATTTCGAGTAATAAATTAATTGCAGGCCATAATGGTAATTGATCATTTATGGTTTCAATTAAACTAATTCGAATTAAAAATCGTATATTATGTTTACTTAATGCTAGTTGTTGATCATTTGAAAATTGATTAAATTCAGGTAAATTTTGAAAAAAATTGATTAATAAGGTTTCATGTTCTTTATAATATCGAAAATAATGTTGTAATTTAATTCTTGATTTAATTGGTTGTTGCCGAAGTAATTCATATTCATGTTTTTCAAATGATATTAAGGGTAAACGACAACATTCTTCATATGCATTACAAATATTTGTTATACAATCAAAATCAATAGTTTTTAATAGAAAATTTTCTTTCATATCATATGTATCAATTGAATGACTTATATTTAATGTTATTTGACGATTTTCAAGAATTTTTTCACGTTTTAAACGTTTTAATTCTTCGGTTAATATTAATTCTTTTTTCATTCCAACTTGAAAACATTTTTTTAAACGACAATATGAACAATCACGACGTGTTTTCATAGTAATAATACAATTTTCGGATAAATATCGACATTGTAACGATTGTATACCAAATAATGCATTACGACGAAAAAATGCTTTACAGCACATACATGTTATCACAGCAAAATTAAAACCAGTTGCTGGTGCTTCACAAACCCTACATATTAAATCTTTATGATAAACAGATGAATTTCTATTAACATTTGATAAATGAGTTATTTCTGTTGATTTTGGACGTTTTTTTACTAATACAAAGTTCATGTGATTTTTACTTGAGTTGAAATTTTATTTTGCTAAGCAAAATTTTTTGTTTTGTATTAGTGATCCATATGCAAGATACAATCGCTTAATAAAATAACATTGAATATAGCGATCATAATTGTTAATCTCAATGCACAATGAAAAATTTATTTTGCATAGTGACATCTTTCTTGTTAAGTAATACATAAAAAGTTAAGTTTTGTTTTGAAAAATTAAGGTTTTTTTTGAATTTATTGATTTTTATTAAGAAATTTTATGCTTAAGTTTTAATCTTTATTTCATTATTCCCTATTGGTTCATTTCATTCGTTTACGTGGTGGTAGAAAGTAGTCAGAATAAAACGATAACATCGCTTTTTTATTCATTTTTTTTTCACAGATCGATAATAATGTTTATCAAGACTCCATTGATATTACTTGCATTAATATCTGTTGTATTCAGTCAAACAGATGATGAAGAATCATTTTTATTTGTTACAAAACAAACAGTTAATCGATTTATTGTACAAGATAAAGAATTAACTATTAAATATGCATTATACAACTCTGGTCCAACGTAAAAAGAATATTTCCCCAATTTTTTGTCTTTGTTATTATTTTAATTATTTTAGGACAATTTTTAATGTTAATCTAAATGATGTTCAAAGTTATCCATCTGATAAATATGAATTACTTGTTGGTACACTTACTCCTAAATGGGAACGAATTAATGCGTAAGTTTTATGTTTTAATCTATATTGTCATACAATATGTTTTTATTTAGAGGAACTAATTTAACTCATGTTATTGTTCTTAAACCAAAACAAAGTGGTATCAGTAACAGTTCGCATGCTGTTGTCACATATCAAAAGAGCGAAAAAAATACTGATACTCAAGTAAGATAATAGACATGTTTCAAACATAGCTATTTCAATGTTAGTCATCCTCCATTTAAGTTTCACTAAATAAACAGATAACGGTATTTCTTCAGATCAGCGATACCTACACTCTTTGATGTGCCCTGTCAGTTAGACCCATTTGTGTATAAGGTGTTGTTGGTTCGAAGCAGAATGCCCTCATGAAACCGAGAAGAAAACAGTAAACTTGAAGACTGAACTTTCTGATGTTTTCTCTTCGAATAAAACGACAAGTCACATAGAGAGTCATAGAAAATAACTTTGTGAATAAAAAAAAATAATAACGCATTGTGTACGTTTCCTTGAGAAAGTTTAAGCTTAGTTTCGTATCATAAATGGTGAAGAGATGACTTAGTTTGAGCGACATTAGGAATTTTATTAAATACATATAATGTGAGTATCGAGCTTTGCTTACAAGAATTCAATAGCGTATTATTAACAAATAACTTCGTAATGTTTCACGGTCAGTAATGGGTTATACAATAAAGTTTAGTACATATATCTATTATATAGAAGTACATGTCAGATTTGTATTAACAATTGAGTTTAATCTTGCATTATATTTGGTCTTTTTTCTTTTTTCTTTTTATAGAAAACTTATTCATCTGAAATTGGTGATGTTTATATAATGACAGCTCGTGAATATGATCGACGATTTTCATCACATATTGTATATATCTGATTTTTTTAAATTTCTAACAGATAATAATTCTTTTTTTCATTTAGATTGATTGGGTTCTTTTTACTGCTATGGCTAGTCCATGTATTGTTTTTCCATTTTTCCTGTGGTTTAAAAGCAAAAGCAAATATGAATCATTAGTAACAAAAGATAAACCAACAAAAAAAGCTCAATAGATAAATAAACATTGAAAACAAATCAAATATATTTGTTTATTCGACGTGCGATGTTCTTCTACTTTTTCTTTTCATTTTTTAACATGTTATGTCAACGGTGATTGTGTATGTGTGTTCTTGGTAGTTTCGTCTTCATGGTTATTGTTATTTGTTGCAAACAAAGAAACTTTCTTTTGTTGTTTGTTTTTGGACTTGCCGTCGATCTTTTTTTTCTTTCTCTTTATTGTTATTGATGCCGAAAAAAAACTGGGAAAATGATTTTAAAAGAACATCATTGTGCTAAAATCTTGAATTTGTAAAACCTTTTAGAAAATTATGGATAAAAAAATTTCTTTGTTTTTGACAACAATTTTGATTTGAAAAATATTTCACGATTGTTTTTGTTAATATGGATGACATAAGATTTCATAAACTTTGACTGACAAGTTAGTATTGCTGATTTTTATATTTAGAAAGTCTGTTACAATCGTTAACCATATACTCCGTCTTAATTACCCGAGTGACCATTCCTAAATCAATTGCTGAACAGTAAAGGAAACAGAATAAAGAAAGTGGAAATTTTTCTTGTATGGAACTCCATAAACTATCAAGTAATAAAGAAATTATTTTCTCTTGTGTTACTCCGTTTTCGAAAAGGATGAGTGACAAAATTGATAAATTTGAAAAAGCTGCAAAAGTTCAAATTTTTTAAAAATAAAGTGTTTTTCTATCAATAAACATTGCATGCGATGGGAATGTAACGGGTGGCCTAGATAGAACTAACTGTTTTTGTTTTCTGTCTTTAAGGCATTTTTAAGTAACATTACAACCTGCTTTTGAGTTTATGCGTTGTGGAATGTAGTTCTCTACAAAACCGGTCACTTTAGTTTTTAAATGAACTTACCTTGTTTGGGCAAAAGTCAAACAATTACGCACTTCTCAATCATCTAATTGCGATTTCGTTTTTTTTTTGAACACATGGATGGATTTATGTAACTCTATTCTCATCAAATCAGATGCCAAAAGTAAAATAGTTTACATGAAAGATAGAGAGTTGTTTGCTGCAGGCTTCTATGACCTTTTCAATGATCTGATGCCTATCCTTCACAGAGAAAAAAGCTTAGGACTAACACTTGTCGATTCGTTTAGAAGCATTATTGAAAATCGTGTTTTCCAAAGTCACATCTAGTTGATGAGACGTTCGTTTTCATTTCATCGAATGCAGAATTTAATTCTGAAGAAACGGATATGACTTTATTTCAACAGTAAAAAATGTGATGTAATTCCTATGTAAAAAAAACCAAATGACAACTATTGAGCAGAAAAAATATTGTTTCGTGTTTTCACTTTTGTCAATTCACAAAATTTTCTCACAAATATTATTTATAACATTTTGAAATGCATATCAGTAGATGCAGAATTTTAGGGAGAATATTGTGGCTTAGTTAACATTTCAGTGGGACTTATTATATATTGTTATTACTTTTTTTGGTTTTTATTCTTCGCAATTGGACAGTTGAGCAGCTTTTGAGGAGCCCTGCCATTTCCACTAAAATATCTAACTTCAGCAGGGTACATGAGATATTGATGAAACATTGCATAGAAGTTTGACTCATAGAGGTACATTAATGAAAAAATGTTTCACGTCTGTATACTTTACCGTTCACGAGATTTCCAGAGATCTAGCTACAGAGGATTGGTTGCTTTCATTTGAAAGAGAACTTCTGATCATTTCGGATGAACGAAAGAATTTTTACTCTGTTTCATTTTTTCGACAATTGAAACTTAAAAAACCTAGAATTTCTCGACACAGTCCTCTGAAAAGCTCAGGATTAATTTAGCATTGAAGATTAATTAGAAAATCCCTTTCCCTCATCTGAAGAACTATGTATGCATCTATTGATTAAAAAGAAATCAAAATTCCTTAGCACGAAGTATATTGAGAAAAAATTTGCCTGCAATTTGATCATTAATGAAAAAATCAATTTTGAGAAAAGCGTAAAAGAGTTCTTTTTTTTATAGTCTTCATACTATTACTTTGAGACATAAAAATATCACTTGTCAATCAAAGCACTTGCCTATACACATTAGATTGTCCTTGTATGAAATGCATAACAATCGATGATGTTACTTACCATTGCTTTTATATTTATTATACGATTCACCAATGTAATAAAGACAGAGGAATAATAACTTGATTTTTTAAATTCGCTTGTTGTCCTTCAGTTCTTTTTAAAGTTGATAGGACGTTGGTGTGGATGTGGATATGCATGTGTGTGAGTGTTGAAAAGATCCACACAAATACCCTCACGTCATTATAGATCTCAAAGTTGTGTTTCTAAGATGCACAATATTTGATTATCTCTGAAATAGCCCTTGTTTTTTGTAATTCTAAAGCTAAAAAATAAATTTTACTGATTGCTCTAGACATCATTATTTGTCCAGATAGTTTTTAAGGTCATTCATACCACCCCCCCCCCCCCCCCCCGCCTAAAAAAAACCCTTAAAAACTGAAACCAGTTTTTTAATGAATTCGAACACTAGACAACCTCTTCACAGGTTTATCTCACGAATCAATTTTTTTGACGAAAATTGAGTTTTCTGAGTGGTAGCCTCCTTAATTTTAAAAATTTTCCGCGAACAAGGGGATTTCATTTGAAACAACGCCGCTGCCAGTTTTGTGCAGAAATAAATTCTACGTCAAATAAGCACAACGGCAAGTTTAAACGTTACTCTAAAACATATCAAAGACAAAAAGTAAAAGTGTTCAGTTTTATCTGGGTCATCCACTATTATGTAATAGATAATGATGACAGTCTACTACTGATATCAATACCGTTTGAAAGTTTTTGCCAAAGCTAGCTAGAGAAAAGATAGTAAAGAACAGAATGGTCACTACGAGTTTTCTAGGAAACAAAACCATTAGTGTTTCAACGGCTACAACTCGAGTATAAAATATACTCGCATCACACGAAATGAGAGAGTAAAGCATTCTCTACAAAATGAGATGTGCTCAAGCTCTCTACGACGTTTTCTGATTGAAGTAACGGATGATTCATAATAAATGGCAGAACTTTTCAGTTCATATTTTAGTCCCTAAATCCGCTTTATGAAAAAGCAGAATGTATCACAAGATGCAGCGTAAAAAGTTTTACAATCAACAAAGTAAAGCTTATTGTAATTGTGTTCAAAAAAAATCAAAGCTCGGCGTGACCAATTTTCGCACGATTGAAATTTGATCGCTCAATATTTTGTTCATTTTGAAAATAAAAAGTGCAACTATAAAATCAGCGTTGTTGTGTGAATTATAGAGCTTTTCACGCTGTATCTTGTGGCATAATTTGTGTTTTAATAAAACGTATTAGATGATTCAAAAAAAATTGCAAATTTCTGCCATTTATTATAGGTCACCCGTTACATCAGATTTACGGAAAGTCTCCTATATAATTTTTGTTAAGTGGTTTTCAATCCAATGATCAATAGAATGATCAAACTGCTGTCACAAACGAGAATGCGTCTGATGAATCTGTCGATACAATTGATATTTCATCTACACCCCATATTTTATCCAATGATTGTTTCATCAGTGACTTTTGGAATCGTTATGGCGAGTTAAGCGTTAGTAATAGTTGACATCTGAAGAGTATGCTTTGTGAAACAATATATTATTATAAACGTGCGAGTGCACGTTGTAAATTAATTGACAGATGTTCGAAAGAGCACAAGAAAATTTTCAAAGTTAAAATCGTCTGTTTCGAATTCTATATAAAGTCAATAGTAAATAATTGAGAAGTTAATTTATCTGGAGACATATGATCCTCAGTCACAAGATCAGAGATCAAAGAGCATAAGCGTACTAAAATTTCAATTTCGATAATAACGAAGTCATCTGAAATTTGAGTTTAACATGGTCAAAGCAAAAACATTCGTTTCTAAATGTATGAATGTGCAAAAATATATAATTAAAATTAGTTTCATGCAAACATTTAGTTTATTTCTACAAGTAAAACTAATATGTATCATACAAAACTGACAAGCGAAACATTTATGCACAAAAACAAGTATGAATCTAAATTGCAATGAAAACATTCAAACGTAACAAATATTGATTGTTTCCGTTTCCTGCTTTTGACAGCATCTAAAATCCGCTATGCATAAACCAAAAAATGAACAAAATCATAAATTATTTGTAAGTTCTTCATTTCCTTAATTGAAGTCTTTCTCGATAATAATACAACCCTACTTCAAACAAACCAATTCCTTAAACTCATTATACAATATTATTCAAAACCTATCCCAACACATTTACTTTTATTTAATAAAACGCTATATAAGATTTTGTTTTCCTTCGTCAGTTTCTATTTCAAATCAAATTTTGAATCGAATGAAGAAAAAAGAATCTAATAATAGGAACACTTCTGTTTATTATGATAATGACAAAGGTAAACTCGAATTGAGAGCATTGGTTTAATAAGAAAGAAAACAATTTTGTACATAGATAAGAAACATATTTCTTTATACTCAAAATGATCTTGTATAAAAAATCCGAGACATTTTTAATCAACTTATTTTGTTGGATATGTATCAATATATTAAGTATCATCTGCATTAAATACGACTTTCGATGTTCGTCTACTGTTCAATTGTGTACTGATAATCGTTTCACTGCTAGCTCGTTTTGATGAATTACTTAATGGATATGTATATGTTTGTGTTAAAGAAGGTGATGGACGTCGGTGTGGATGTGGATATGCATGTGTGTGAGTGTTGAAAAGATCCACACAAATACCCTCNGTTTAATAAGAAAGAAAACAATTTTGTACATAGATAAGAAACATATTTCTTTATACTCAAAATGATCTTGTATAAAAAATCCGAGACATTTTTAATCAACTTATTTTGTTGGATATGTATCAATATATTAAGTATCATCTGCATTAAATACGACTTTCGATGTTCGTCTACTGTTCAATTGTGTACTGATAATCGTTTCACTGCTAGCTCGTTTTGATGAATTACTTAATGGATATGTATATGTTTGTGTTAAAGAAGGTGATGGACGTCTGTTGGGATCATTTTGACGTCCATTACGATCATCGCGACGAAAATATGACTTTAAACGAATATCATTTTTATTTTGTCGACGTTGTAGCCGTCGTCGAACAAGATTATCCTTATTATTTGATTTAATTTGGAGAAAATCACAAATATCACCAATTGTTTCAAGACAAACTGCACGAAATTTTGAACCAGCCAAACAATAAAATAAAAAATTTGTCTAAATTAAAAGAAAAAAGAACATGAAGAAGAATCTTTTTTTCATTTGCTTAAATAACATACTGCTGAACTCATTTGAAGCCAAAGAACAGATAAATTCATCAATAAAAAACGTAATTTAAGTCGTTTGACATGGTAATTCTTAGGTGGATTCATTTGACGAATATAATCAATAATAGCTGGTGTCGTAAATAAATAAAAACTTAATGAAACTGTAACCAGCATTATTGTTAATTGTCGTTGTTTTCTATTAAATGAAATAGCATTTAATTGATGAACAGCATTTTCAGGATTCATTAATGTTTTTGTACGTTGTCGTGAAGCTATAAATAATTCATATATGACAAATATATTTGCTAATAAAAGTATATCGGGTACAAAATAAAATATTGTTGGTTTTATAATCCGTATTATTTTTTGATATTGATGACGAACGGTACATTTTTGTTGAATTTTATCTATTGTATATATATTAGGGAATGTTGATGAAAATAAAACAAATGCAACAACTATAAGAATATATATTGAATACCGTGCACGTTCTCTTGTACAAAAACGTTTGGCCAAAAATGGTGAGTGTACTGCTACACAGCGTTCTAATGTCATTATAACCATAATCCAAACACTACAAAATGTAACAAGATCCGTTAAATAAGCGAGAAAACAATGTAATATATATGATTGAATCCAGCGTGATATTGCTAAATTTGTTATATGAACAACAAGAACCGATATATCAAATATTGCTAAATATGTTATAAATACACTTGATGATGTATCACGTAATGAACGGCGATTTATGACAATAAGTGCCAGACCATTACCTAATATTCCACATATAACCATAAGAATTTCCACAATTGCTATCCAAAAATTCACTTTTTGTATAAATTGAGTTATTTCAATACGAATTAAACCTTCATTTAGCATTGAAGCGCTGGAATTATTTTGATAAAATGTACCATTAAATTGAAGATTACTACTAATATTATTCTGACTCATGTTAGAAAAAATCTATAACGAAATAGTAGTGAAAATGGGAAATGAAAAGAAATATATTGAATATGATATCATTTATCTATTCTATGACATTCAATTTCTATGAATAAAAACATTTTCCGATCGTCTTGCTATCAGTGACGCATTAAATGACTTCCCTTAGTTGACCTTTGTTTTTTTCCATCTGCATTTACTGATATTCTTTATAGACTGTTTCTGCATACACATAAATCACGTATCTAGAATCATCATGCATCTGGTTTATACTGATTAAAACTCATCTGTATAGTCAATTTAACAATTTGTTGTTTGTTTTTAAACTAAAAGATTAGTACCTTAATATTAGAAACGAAATTAACATCTTAGATTTATTGTTTTTATTGTAAAATATAAATAGAAAGATATCATAGTGCTATTATTATATGTGATAAATTTCATCATTACCTCTCATTTATGTTGGTTCTAATAGAATGAATGATGTTTTTCTTTTTTTTTGTTTTTTTGATGAAAGAAAACACAGGAACAAGAAATTAGATGAATGCTATTCTCATTGTTAGAGGAAACAAATAATCCTACAACGGATGATTTACTTACTAGTGAAAGTGTAAAGATTGACTTTTTTTTATTGTTTAACTGGATCGAAGACAACCGAAGGCAATTTTGTTCTTTGTTGTTTATTTGATCGAAACGTCATTTTTTCCGGAAAGAACAATTGTTTGACTTTTTTTCTTTCAACAAATGAAAAACTTACAAATTTATCAATCTCAACGATGTTCTTTCAGTCATACAATGAATATTGTCGCAAGAATCGATTACTTATGATAAAGAATTTAGAATAAAGAATAATCAATGATGGGAAATGGCCAGATCCCTAACACGTACATTATTCTCCCACACATGATAAGTTTATAAGATCGATAACTCGAAATAATTATAGAGAGAGAGAGAGATGTTAAAAGTTAGAGTATTCGTTAACAACTGACTGGTTTTCTATCAAGCGAATGAAAACACTTATAATCTAGAAGAAAGTCAGATAAATCAGCAAGCATCTGGTACGATATTCTTCTTGTTGCTGTTGTTGATTGTAGCTTTGGGTAAAAGCATAATTCATTCTAACTAAGATATAGACAATCTGAAAAAGATGACCTTACTGTTCTATCTAGCAATCGTATCCAGACTGTGGTCTCTTTTCTTTGTATAGATATAATCGAACGAGAAATGTTCGCAATAAAAGAACACAGAGAAAATAAATAAATTAAGGCTGATAATTTCCTGTTCTGTTCTGCTTTTATCGGTTTAGTCAGATCTTTAGATCACAAATACCAATATATGAAAAATGAACAAATGCAATTCAATGAATAAACAATGATTAATAAATAAATATGTTAAAAATCTTCTGTCATTTTTTTATACATCTTTTTATTCGATATACTACGGATTGAATGAATTAATATCGTATTAATCTACGATGATTTGTTTTCTTCTGAATACTGAGATTATTAATGATGTCTCCTATAGAGAAAGAGGAAGAGACAAAAGCAACATGATATTACTTACATAAGAAAATTAGTTACTTCATTTGTAATAGATCACAATATTTCGAGTATGTATATCATTAAATACAAGGCTAACAACAGATATAAAAATATCGATGAAATAATACGTATACAATGTTGAGAAAATAACAAGCAGGTTGAAGAAAATTTCTAGTTGACAAATATAACGTTTGTTAAGATAATAGTTAAATATTGATGATTTTTTTTCCCATAAGCAAACAAACGTCTGATCCGAATAAAACTATGTGTTTTTCTTTTACGATGATTTGATTTTTATAAATTTATAAATTAATTATTTCTATGAAAAACTAGAATATTTCTCGATAGATTACCATCTTCAAGCGGATTTCATCGAGTTTTGTTTATATAATATCTAACTTTTTTTTCTTTATTTTTCTAACGAGAACATATAATGGATGTTTTTCTGCGTGGTTAATAATGGAAAAAATGGAGTTAGCACTTCTTTTTAGTAGAAACTGTGAAATCAATTAATGTTTTACACATACCGTGTCAACAGAAGAGAATTGGAAAAAAAAGAAAACTTTTATACCATATTGTCATAATGACATATTTCTTTCTTGCTCCGCGATATTTGTTTTCTCATTTTCAACTTGATGACACATGAATATTTATCAACACCAGCTAATCATGAATTTTTATGAATATCTAAATACTTATGAATACAAACAAAAGGAAACAAATTGGTTTTCAACTACATCTTGATGTCTACAACAATGACGTTTATTTACAAAATGAATAGAATCATGTTATTTGGTGTAAGCTTTTTAATTATTATTGAATAACATCATCAGAACTTCTTTGAATCAAACAAATAATTTAATAAAGTTTTAAATGTACACGTGACACATATGAGTTAGTATTCAAATTGAATATATGTTATTTTATTCATGCATAAAATGGAAATTTCGATAGAGTTTAATCTATTGGTGTGTACTAATTGAATTGTTTGATACTCAAGTTTGGAATAATCAGATATGAATTGATAATAGATTGAGGAAAGGATAAAAACTTAGACGATGACAAGTGATTCCTTAGAAATCTTTTGACAGAAAAGATTAGCTGTATGAGATGCTGTTGATAAATATGTTGCACGATGTGGAGCTAATCAAAGAAATGTTTCAACGGATTATTTTTGTTTACAAAAAGCTACTGGATTACGGAGTATTCATCATGGTGCCCCTGGATATGACCATAACAGATTCTTTAGGTCTTCATAGATTGATTTTCTAGAAAATCGATTTTTTTTAGACAAACAAACTCTTGATGTGATTAGCTTATAGAGAATGTTGAGTGTTTACAAAATTGCCTTTTTTTTTTGTTATTAAAAAATCAGCTTTAAACAAAATAATATATGCATACATTTTAATGTTTTGATTTTTAAATTTTGGAATGTATGTGTTGTACAGAGTTGCCAAATAAAAAACAATATCGGAAACCAGAATTTTTCTATTGAAATTCGGAAAAAATCGCAAGCCAATTTATTCAATATTCAGATATCGAACTTATGTATGATTGCGTTTTAGTTTATATAGCCATCATGAATATTTCTTCATAGCTAAGAAATATTTCGTCCAAGCACATCTTTCTTCTTTTATTTAATTGATAAGAAACTTATGCTACTCTCAAGTTTTGTTTTGTGTAGATTTTCACTGATATAATTATTTTTCTCTTCTTCGATCTCATTTATATTCATACTTGTATCCTTCGATTCATCATCCATAATTTAGTCCAACATACAAGAGTTAATGTATACAAAAGCATCATCTTAAATTTGAAATTCAGTTCATGATCACACAAATTGTTTATTCAAATGACTTTTTCATGAATGCAAGATGCTTAGATTATTTTTATGAAGGACTTTAGATTGGAGCTAGTGTATATTGTACTGTTAGTTAATAGTCTCAAAGAACTAAATAAATTATCCGATGATTGCATGAGAACCAAATTGGCGTGATAATTGCTAATAAAAGTTATAGCAAAGATTTTAAACAACCTTCACTAAAATTGAAATCTAGAAAAAAAAACATTAAAGTGCAAACAATTTGACATTCGAGTGGCAGACACATTGTTGCATAGAGTTTGGTACGCTGATAAGTAAGATGTGCGTTTGGATTTTCTCTATTGTTGTCTAAGAGAGCGAACTCGAAAATACTTGAAAGATGTGAAACTAGACAAAAATCACTAATTTGAGAAAGATTCAAGTTTTTCACTAATTTTATTGCAGAGATGTTTTAAGTCATATGTTTTTCTTATTTGCCGTCTAAAGCTGAGTATAACATGTATATTTTATCGATTTTAAAGGCAAGTGTCTGTCCAGAATGGGTATGTCAAATACTCCTTCCAAGATTCGCTAATATCCAAGTTAACAAACCTATCTGATTTTTGTATAAAAAGATGAAGCCAGGTAGCTTACTTTATTAGAACCTCTCGAATGCAAGCTTTAACAATATCTATTTTATTTTAGAAGTTTTTCTGTTATTAGTGAGAAAATGGATGTTGTACATCTAAAGAGTGAAGTCCTGCTAAATGCAGTCATTTCGACTGCTATGCTGCTAAGAAATGTAGCTTTTGAAAAAACATCTTGATAGTTATTAAAAATGTGATGCTTTTATAAAATTATCGTAGCTATTTAATTCAAATAGTTACTTGGAATGTAGTGCTATTTAAAAGACTTGCCAGCTATTCTAAGAAAATGTATATATATTTAAGATTATTTAAGTCGCTGATTCGTTGTGAACAGAATTTCCTATTTTCTTTTTTTTTTTTGACTGACTATTTTAAATCTGAATGTTTCTTTTTTCCTCAATAGTTAGTAAATCTTTTAAAAAGCCTTGAAGTACTCATAATATGATAAAGATTAACAAACCAAATGTTGCCACAAGGAGAGCAGCTACTTAAATAATTGATATTTTGCATTCAAGTTCACAAGGTTAATATCTTTAAATAGTATTAGAGATTAAATAGCTACTAATGAAAACATATTCAATGTAAATGACTAACTAACAAGTATTTTGATAGTTTTGAAGATTTAAATAGAAGAATTTCTTCGTTAAAAGTATCCATGTTGAGAGTGAGCCTATATTTTTCTTTATTTAGAAAAATAAACAATAACATCTGTTCACAAAAGAAGCATCTCATATATCATTATTTAAGGCTACATCATTAGTTCTATTATGTATATGATCAAAAGAAAATGTAAGTTGGCAAATAAAATAAATGAAAATTTGTCACACAATATAAATTTAATATTTGTTTTAACTATGAAACGAGTTTATATAATTTATTCTTCAGTTTCATTTTCTTTTTCATCTTTTTTAAGACACATCTTCAGCTTTTAACTATTGTCTTTCGATAAATGATTGTATTGAATACTGTTTTTCATCTAGTTGAATATCTTTCGTAATTTTAGTTGCTCTTATTTCAAGATTGGCTTCTTCTTCTTCTTCTTCTTCTTCTATTTCACGACCAACTTTATCTAATAATTTTTGAAGAATATCAATTGAAGAACTAATCCATGTCATTTCACAATCAGGAATATCGATCATTTCTAGTTCAGATAAGATAAGTTAAATAAAACTTCACTTATAATAAACAAAGAAAAAACTTCACATAAACCTGGTAACCATTGGCATGAACTAAATTTTTGTTGAATTTCTCGAGGAGATTCAGTTTTTTCAGATTAAGTAAGATCACCCATATAGGTGTACTTATCATGTTAGAATTTTCAACAACAACAGACAATGAAGCGTCTTTAGTAACATTGAACATATTTTGTACATCACCAAATTGCGATGTTGATTTGAGTACATAACCAATAACTACACGACATTGATCATGGTTAACCATAATATATTTACTTTTACCAACAATACGATCGACTTGAATTGTATGTGTTCCAATTGTAGCTGTTTGATAAGAATTTGCCTCAAGTTTTCCTTGAATTTTTTCAATATCATCATCATCATCATATTTGTCAACAAAAGTCAAAAAAATATTCGTTTCCAACACCTAGTAATTTTTTACCAATTTCAGTTAAACATCTTTTAACTATATCATCACCTTTATTCGTTTCATTAGCTTTTACTATTAATAAAACATGAAATCATTGAATATCATCAGTTGATATTGTTTCATCAACACTTATTTTGATTTATCCATTCAAATTAGTTTTTTTTTGATATATCAAAAAAACATCTAAATATAAATACAAGATGTCATTTCTCAAGAAATTCACTCTGAGTATCTTTGTCAACAAGTGACTTGATAAATTTCCAGTTGAAGCTAAAAATACATAGATGGTCTTGTGTATTAGATGGATTACAACTAAAACTCATGATTTATCAACATTTTATGTTGTAGATTATCTTTGTCCACTGTATTCACATGTAAACTAATGGTGTGTTGAAGAGTTAAATGTAATGTAAAATTATCTTCGCTTGTGTTCAATTATGATTCAGGAACTTGAACACTTTCAATAGCTGCAACATATGTGTACTTGCTGCAACATCTAATTTTTGAGATTGATAGTATTCTATTTTCCTCAATTTTGGTATCTAAATTAGAGTGTATGGAGTTTTCTTGATTTCAAACTAAGTTTTGAAAAAATAACGCTTGAATTTTTCCAATGACGGAGGTTTATGGGGTCCACTGAAACAACCCTTCTTCTGGACAGAAGAAGGTCTTATCATGCATAAAGCATATCACAACTCCCACTAATTACAATCAACGATACGTTTACATATGTTATAAGGTGTTTCGAGTAAGTGATTAATAGCTAATCACTTGCAGACTTCTCATGCCTCTATTTCCACAACGTAGTCTCATAAGTCTTCAGAGTTACTTATTGTTATATGTAGCTATATAGATCCGTTTTTTGAATGAAAGAACTAGAGGATATTTAGAACTATTCATATGAATATATATGTATATATCCCCTGAGATGTCCAGATGTGTGGCAAGCTCGATACAAGATAACTAATATCAATAAATTTAATAAATACTGTCTTGATAATTTATATTAGAGAGAGACAAGCAAATAAATATAATATAAAAATGTATTGCTTTATAACTATAAGACTTTGGTCAATAGACAACGTCACAACTTAGAAACTTGCAAGCATACAATTACAACTCATCACTTTATAATTCTCTCTGAGACTAGTTAATTCAAACAGAAAGTCTATCGGAATAATGATCGCGAACAAAATGATACAACGTGAGAGAGAAAACAGTAGAAAAAACACACCATAATTAGGAATAAGCAGATGACAGTATAGATGACAACACATCGTGCTGTCCCATCCCCTCCTTCCTTTTTTTTGAAACGGGTGCATATATGTAAAAATATGTGAATAATTGTGAAGATTCTCTAGTCCCTCCCATTCGAAAAAAGGAGAAAAATATTCATATGTAATGATTTGAATGATACTAAAGACCATTTCAGATCTCCATATCGATCTGAAATCAACTGTCTTTTTTTGTTCTAATTTCAGATTGAAAAAAAAATAGCCAATTATATGCTAAATTAATAAAAAAAGATGTATTCAAAACTATGAACAAACTCTTAGTATATATGTGAATTTACATTGTTATTGGCAGCATTAATTTTGTTCAAAAAAAAATACATGTATTACTTGTTATCAGTTTTTTCTTATTTGAATCGATTGATGTGATATGATGTAAGATTGAATCCTGCAAAGCCATATAAGGAAACTATCAGCTGTTAATTATGGTGTGTTTTTTCTACTGTTTTCTC